>CAUDMG010003839.1:906893-956893 GCA_958450375.1 Homarus gammarus
AATATGTCAGCCGCCACCTCCCGCCCCTTGTCACTACAGGCACGGCAGGCTGACTCGCTGACACGTACGGCTGACACATAACTGACACGTACGGCTGACAAATGACTGACACGTACGGCTGACACATGACACACACGGCTGACTCCCTGACACGTACGGCTGACAAATGACGGACACAGAACCATACAGGGTGAGGTGTTTACAGTAGGCAGCGCCACAGGAAGGGAGGTGGTGGGGAGGCGAACTAACAACGGGGGCGAGAGTGTTAGCATGTTAATGACCCCTGAATATCCTACCACCATCGCCACTACCACTACTCCCACCATCGTCACTACCACCATCGTCACTACCACTACTACCACTACTACCACCATCGTCACTACCACCACTACCACTACTACCACCATCGTCACTACCACTACTACCACCATCGTCACTACCACCACTACCACCATCGTCACTACCACCACTACCACCATCGTCACTATCAAACTACCACCATTGTCACTACCACTACTACCACCATCGTCACTACCACTACTACCACCATCGTCACTACCACTACTAACACCATCGTCACTACCACAACTACCACCATCGTCACTACCACAACTACCACCATCGTCACTACCACTACTACCACCATCGTCACTACCACTACTAACACCATCGTCACTACCACAACTACCACCATCGTCACTACCACAACTACCACCATCGTCACTACCACTACTACCACTATCGTCACTACCACGACTACCACAATCGTCACTACCACCACTACCACCATCGTCACTACCACAAGTACCACCATCGTCACTACCACTACTACCACCATCGTCACTACCACCACTACCACCATCGTCACTACCACCACTACCACCATCGTCACTACCACAACTACCACCATCGATACTACCACTACACACACACGTTAGTTAGCAAACTTCTCGCTTAGTTCAGTATGCCAAGCGTCATTGTAGTGGGAAGGAAGGAAGGATGGTGGAGAGGAGAGGCCTATTGCTATGCACATCCCAGGTAACTTGCTATGCACACCCAGGTAACTTGCTATGCACATCCCAGGTAACTTGCTATGCACATCCCAGGTAACTTGCTATGCACATCCCAGGTAACTTGCTATGCACATCCCAGGTAACTTGCTATGCACATCCCAGGTAACTTGCTATGCACATCCCAGGTAACTTGCTATGCACATCCCAGGTAACTTGCTATGCACATACCAGGTAACTTGCTATGCACATACCAGGTAACTTGCTATGCACATCCCAGGTAACTTGCTATGCACATCCCAGGTAACTTGCTATGCACATCCCAGGTAACTTGCTATGCACATCCCAGGTAACTTGCTATGCACACCCAGGTAACTTGCTATGCACATCCCAGGTAACTTGCTATGCACACCCAGGTAACTTGCTATGCACATCCCAGGTAACTTGCTATGCACACCTAGGTAACCTGCTATGCACATCCCAGGTAACTTGCTATGCACATCCCAGGTAACTTGCTATGCATACAAAACTAGTTGCGTTATGTAGCCTGGTCATCTGAATGTCTTATCCTGCATACTGGATCAACAGACAGACAGACAGACAGACACAGACAGACAGACACAGACAGATAGACAGACAGACGTTGAGTACACACACACACACACACACTCAAATAACCTCTCTTACACAACCACCTCCTCACAACACGCACTTACCTTAACTCACACCAACGCACTCTAATTAGCACCTGGAGACACACACTCAAGTCTTACCTGTAACAGAAAATACACAAAAATTAATCAAGAAATACAGATTTTTTTTTTTGTATTATAACTTCAAAAAATACAAAAACGTGTATTTTATAAGATACAAAATACTGATACATACAAATTACAGGTAACTACAAATTACAGGTAGATACAAATTACAGGTAGATACAAATTACAGGTAACTACAAATTACAGGTAGATACAAAATCCTACAGAAATACAAAATCCTACAGTAATTTCTTAACCTATTACATAATTTCCTGTAACCTTTTTATGAATTAATTCCTATGTGGTTAGGTTAGGTTAGGTTTGGTTAGGTTAGGTAAGGTTAGGTTAGGTTAGGTTAGGTTAGGTTAAGTTACAGAATCATACAGCGTCCCAAGACTACAGTTACAGCAAAATACATAACCCCGTTAACTCATACATAAACCCCGTTAACTCACACATAAACCCCGCTATCTAGTACATAAACCCCGTTAACTAGTACATAAACCCCGTTAACTAGTACACAAACCCCGTTAACTAGTACATAAACCCCGTTAACTAGTACATAAACCCCGTTAACTAGTACATAAGCCCGTTAACTAGTACAAAAACCCCGTTAACTAGTACATGAACCCCGTTAACTAGTACATAAACCTCGTTAACTAGTACATAAACCCCGTTAACTAGTACATAAACCCCGTTAACTCACACATAAACCCCGCTATCTAGTACATAAACCCCGTTAACTAGTACCTAAACCTCGTTAACTAGTACATAAACCCCGTTAACTAGCACATAAACCCCGTTAACTAGTACATAAACCCCGTTAACTAGTACATAAACCCCATTAACTAGCACATAAACCTCGTTAACTAGTACATAAACCCCGTTAACTAGTACATAAACCCCGTTAACTAGTACGTAAACCCCGTTAACTCACACATAAACCCCGTTAACTAGTACATAAACCCCGCTAACTCACACATAAACCCGGTTAACTAGTACATAAACCCCGTTAACTAGTACATAAACCCCATTAACTAGCACATAAACCCCGTTAACTCAACCATAACGGGGTGAAGGACACATTCCTCAACACTCATAAGACAAAGTAAAAGTTACCCCTCCTTCCCCACCTCCTCCCCTCCTCCTCCACCTTCCCCCTCCTTCCCCACCCCTTCCCCACCTCCTCCCCCACCCCTTCCCCACCTCCTTCCCCTTCCCCACCTCCTTCCCTCCTCCTCCACCTTTCCCACCCTCCCCCCCCCCCGTTTCCTTCCCCTTCCTCCCCCCGACAGGAGTGTGACGAGATCCTTCGGGGTGGAGAGAGAGAGAGAGACCGAAGGATGAACCCATACCACCGTGAAGGATTTCTATAGGGAGTAATTACCACGAGAGACGCATCCTGTAGGACCTCTAGGGGGGGGGGAGGGGCGAGGGGACGGGGTTAGTGTATCCAGTAGGAGTTAGGGATGGGGGAGGGGAAAGGGTTAGTGTATCCTGTAGGACTTCTGAGAGATGGAGGGGGAAGGATTTCACACAAAGGATTCCACTAGGACTCAATATACGGATCCTACGGGTGAGCCAAATCCCAGTGTAGGATCCCATAAGGACTAATTAAACACCCAGTATCCTATAGGACCTTAGGCTGAATATCCTTCGTTACTTTAGAAGGACCCTAGGAGTCGAAGGATATCATAGTGGTGGTGATTGGTGGTAGTGGTGATAATGTAACACCTACTACTACTACTACTATCACCACTATTATACTACCACCACCACCACCACCACCACCACCACGACGACGACCACCACCACCACCACCACCACCACGTGGCCTCCAGCCTCCCCCAATAGCCACACCTTCGCCACCATTTTATTACCTTAATATTAAATATCCTAATACATAAGAAGCTATCCCAGCTGTGTTGAGCCGCAGATCTATGAGGCATTCAGTGACTGTTGCCTCATAGTCAATATTTACTACTACTACTACTACTAATAAGAATAATAATAATAATAATAACAACAACAAGACTTATAAACGTAAAAATAACCACACACACACACTCTCTCTCTCTCTCTCTCTCTCTCTCTCTCTCTCTCTCTCTCTCTCTCTCTCTCTTGCAGAGGGGTTGCCAGGTGTGTAATTAACTACCATGACGCAGGTAATTACCACACAACACAACAAAACTCGGAAGGTTACATATGAGAGAGAGAGAGAGAGAGAGAGAGAGAGAGAGAGAGAGAGAGAGAGACCCCCACAACCATATCAGCTGATCGCCTCCCCCCCCCCCCCACTTTCCCCTCCCCTTGAACAGCTGATCCAATGTAAACACAAGAGCACACAGGTGACAATGTACACAATGTAAACAACAAGATGTACACAATGTAAACAACAAGATGTACACTAACGCTATATGAACACAAGAGAGATGATATAAATGTACTCAATGAAGGCCAGAAAATGTACAATAACGTCAGTGTACAATAGAAGCGAGAGTGTACACAATGGCAACAAGGTGGTGTACAGTAATGGGGTAACAGGAGGAGGCAAGAATGTACAAAAATGGGGTCGCGAAAGTGTACAGCAGAACGAGTGTACATTAGGTCAAAGGCTAGAATGTACACCCAGGGCACAAAGGTCAGATCAACGGCTAGGAGAGTACATTATGGTGGTGAGAATAAGTAATTACAACGAAAGTGTACATGAGGTAGAGTGTACATGAGGTAGAGTGTACATGTAATAAAACTATACATGGGAGTGAGTGTACACGTAAGAAAACCGTACATGAGGTAATGTACACGAAACAAAAACGTACATGAGGTAATGTACACGAAACAAAAACGTACATAAGGTAGTGTACACGAAACAAAACCGTACATGAAGGTAAGAATGTACACAAGAAGATGCTGTACAATACAAAAGACTTAATAATGGTGTACAAACAGAAATGTACATCACGAGGGGGGGGGGCGATGGGGGGAGGGGGAGGAATGAGCAACAACAACATGACGACGAGGTGTACACAAAAACGGGGTCGTGTGTAGTACATAACGAGGTGGAGTCTCAGTGTGTGTGTGTGTGTGTGTGTGTGTACAGTGCCACTCTATCCTCTGGGCACTGAAATGACTATTACCAGTGCCAAGCCTTCCTCATGTACACTGCAAGGTAGTATGTGGTGTGAGGTAAGCTGAGGTTGGGTTAAGTTGGAATAAGCTTTGGTTGTTTTTAAGCTGGGAATAAGCTGAGATTGGGTTTAGTTGTATTAAGGTGGGTTAAAGTTGGGCTGGATTAAGCTAGGATAAAGCTGGGTTGGAATAAGCTTTGGTTGGCTTAAACTGGAATAAAACTGTTGGGTTAAGCTGGGATTTAGCTGTGTTGAATTAAGCTGGGATTAAGCTGTGTTCAGTTAAGCTGGGATTAAGCTGTGTAGGGTTAAGCTGAGATGGATTAAGCTGAGTTAATTAACGAACCTGAAAGTATCATTGTCGAGCCCTACCACAATTACCACAACCACCAGCTGACGGAGCTATCACCTGTCAACCACAATCCATTCCACCAAATAACCCCTAGCTTCTCTCCTCTCCTGTACAACACCACACTTACATAACACACACCTGCACACCACACACACACACCTGTACATCACCACCACACACCTGTATACCCTCACACACCTGTACATCACACTTAAACCTACAATTTTTACCCTGACACCGGACACAGGTATGACTTCGATACCTGAATTACATAGCTGATTAAATTTACACAATATCTTTGTACTAATTAAAACTACAGGTAGATACAGTGATTTCTTACAGGTGAAGACTACAAAGGGTACAGGTAACTACAGGTAAAGACTACAGAGGATACAGGTAAGGTACAGTGAATATTACAGGTAGATACTGCGTGTGTTAAGGTATCTTGTTAAGGTAGAGTCTCAGTGTTAAGTGAAGGTATCTAGTTAAGGTAGAGTCTCAGTGTTAAGTGAAGGTATCTAGTTAAGGTAGAGTCTCAGTGTTAAGTGAAGGTATCTAGTTAAGGTAGAGTCTCAGTGTTAAGTGAAGGTATCTAGTTCAGGTAGAGTCTCAGTGTTAAGTGAAGGTATCTAGTTAAGGTAGAGTCCAAGTGTTAAGTGAAGGTATCTAGTTAAGGTAGAGTCCAAGTGTTAAGTAAAGGTATCTAGTTACAGTAGAGTCTCAGTGTTAAGTGAAGGTATCTAGTTAAGGTAGAGTCTCAGTGTTAAGTGAAGGTATCTAGTTAAGGTAGAGTCTCAGTGTTAAGTGAAGGTATCTAGTTAAGGTAGAGTCTCAGTGTTAAGTGAAGGTATCTAGTTAAGGTAGAGTCTCAGTGTTAAGTGAAGGTATCTAGTTAAGGTAGAGTCTCAGTGTTAAGTGAAGGTATCTAGTTAAGGTAGAGTCCAAGTGTTAAGTGAAGGTATCTAGTTAAGGTAGAGTCTCAGTGTTAAGTGAAGGTATCTAGTTAAGGTAGAGTCCAAGTGTTAAGTGAAGGTATCTAGTTAAGGTAGAGTCTCAGTGTTAAGTAAAGGTATCTAGTTAAAGTAGAGTCTCAGTGTTAAGTGAAGGTATCTAGTTAAGGTAGAGTCTCAGTGTTAAGTGAAGGTATCTAGTTAAGGTAGAGTCTCAGTGTTAAGTGAAGGTATCTAGTTAAGGTAGAGTCTCAGTGTTAATTTAATGCCATTTTCGAAGATAACTTAACATAACTTAACCCAACCAGTTAGATACGTTCTCACATCACCAGTTAGGAGGAAAACTTAACTAAGGAACCTTTGAGAATCCAGCTTTGTGTGGTAGCTTAAGTGAGTCAGTTAGATACGTTCTCACATCACCAGTTAGGAGGAAAACTTAACGTAGGAACCTTTGAGAATCCATCTTTGTGTGGTAGCTTAAGTGAGTCAGTTAGATACGTTCTCACATCACCAGTTAAGAGGAAAACTTAACGTAGGAACCTTTTGAGAATCCATCTTTGGGTGGTAGCTTAAGTGAGTCAGTTAGATACGTTCTCACATCACCAGTTAGGAGGAAAACTTAACGTAGGAACCTTTGAGAATCCATCTTTGGGTGGTAGCTTAAGTGAGTCAGTTAGATACGTTCTCACATCACCAGTTAAGAGGAAAACTTAACGTAGGAACCTTTTGAGAATCCATCTTTGGGTGGTAGCTTAAGTGAGTCAGTTAGATACGTTCTCACATCACCAGTTAGGAGGAAAACTTAACGTAGGAACCTTTGAGAATCCACAAGGTAATTTCTTATAAGGGAAGTTACCTGTTGCTCACTATTGCACAAGATAGCTGACAACATTGCAAGATCATAAAACGTTGCAGTGACTTTTGCTTGGGAACATTGCCAAGAAACCAACCCACCCGCCCACTCAGCCAGCCCACTCACGACTCAAAGGAAATGGCATTTAACCCACCCTCGATATGCCCAAAACCTACCTAGCCCACTCACGACACGCCCAGCCCACCGAAGACCCACCACAACCCACTCAGCTCACCTTAATGCCTCACACAGCCCAAATTTTGACTTAAAACCCACCAAGCCCACCTATAACCCACTCACCCACCCCACCACAACTCACAAAAGCCCACCTACAATACGTACTTAGGAAGGAAGAAGAGAAGGAAGGAAGGAAGGAAGGAAGGAAGAAGAGAAGGAAGGAAGGAAGGAAGGAAGGAAGAAGAGAAGGAAGGAAGGAAGGAAGGAGAAAAAAAGTCTCCTCACGTTTCTCTCCATCCTGGTGCACTAGAACCCCTCAAACCCCCCCTCACCCCCACCTCACCCCTCCCATCCCCTCCCTTACCCCCCCCACTCCCCTTTCTTTCTCTCCTACAGGTGATGGTTGGCCAGGTGAGGTAATCATCTCCACTACTAAGCCCTGTGTGTGTGTGTGTGTGTGTGTGTGGGTGTGTGTGTGTGTGTTGTCTGAGTGGTGACACGTGCACAGTCATAAGGTACGTACATATACATACATTCCCTCACACACACACACACGCACACACGACCACCTCCAACAACCACCACCACTACTACCACCACCACCAACTACCACCACCACCACCACCACTACCACTACTACTACTACTACCACCACCACCACCACCGCAACTATCCTACCACTCTACCACCACCACCACCACCACCACCACCACCACCACCACTACTACCACCACTACCACCACCACCACCACCACTATCCTACCACAATCACGTCCCTCTTACCTGTCCAGACACCGTCAGGTAATGGGTCGTGGGCGCCCTGGACAGACCCACGTGGGCAGTGTGCCAGTCATAGGCGTGGGCGGCTGTGTCACCTGAAGCAGCTCTCATTGACACCTACCACCATTGACACCTACCACCATTGACACCAACCACAATCCCAAGACAAAAATGACACTCACCACCACTACTACCAGAATAACCACCACAATCACCACCACTACCCCAACCTCAATCACCACCACAACAACCACAATCACCACCATTCCTCCCTCCACACCAGCTCACTCTCTACACCCACGTTGAAATCCCCCCCCCCCACTAACCACCCCCCCCCACCCACCACAACCACCATCTAACCTAACCTAAACCTAACCTAACCTAAACCTAACCTAACCTAACCTAAACCTAACCTAACCCAACCTAACCTAACCCAACCTAACCTAACCTAACCATGCAGATATACAGTAAAACCTTCACATAACGGACTTTGTTTATACAGTTCATTATATAGAGGTTTCATATTTAACGGACCCTCGATATAACGGACTTTGTTTATACAGTTCATTATATAGAGGTTTCATATCTAATGGACCCTCGATATAACGGACTTTCTTGTTTATACAGTTCATTATATAGAGGTTTCATATTTAACGGACCCTCAATATAACGGACTTTCTTGTTTATACAGTTCATTATATAGAGGTTTCATATCTAACGGACCCTCGATATAACGGACTTTCATCTCTTATATAGTTCGTTAGCTGGAGGTTGGGTTTATCACACACACACACACACACACACACACGCACGCACGCGCACACACACACACACTCACACGCACGCACGCACACACACGTACGCACGCGCACACACACACAGAGGAAATACTGCCTACCCCCCCCCCCCCCCATCGGTTACGTCACACCATGTTGCCTTTGTCTTGATACCAGGTAAGGACAGGTAACCACTAATTACTTGTACAGGTAGGACAGGTAACCACTAATTACTTGTACAGGTAGGACAGGTAACCACTAATTACTTGTACAGGTAGGACAGGTAACCACTAATTACTTGTACAGGTGGGACAGGTAACCACTAATTACTTGTACAGGTGGGACAGGTAACCACTAATTACTTGTACAGGTAGGACAGGTAACCACTAATTACTTGTACAGGTGGGACAGGTAACCACTAATTACTTGTACAGGTGGGACAGGTAACCACTAATTACTTGTACAGGTGGGACAGGTAACCACTAATTACTTGTACAGGTAGGACAGGTAACCACTAATTACTTGTACAGGTGGGACAGGTAACCACTAATTACTTGTACAGGTGGGACAGGTAACCACTAATTACTTGTACAGGTAGGACAGGTAACCACTAATTACTTGTACAGGTAGGACAGATAACCACTAATTACTTGTACAGGTGGGACAGGTAACCACTAATTACTTGTACAGGTAGGACAGGTAACCACTAATTACTTGTACAGGTGGGACAGGTAACCACTAATTACTTGTACAGGTGGGACAGGTAACCACTAATTACTTGTACAGGTAACCACTAATTACTTGTACAGGTAGGACAGGTAACCATTGTCTTAATTAAAGAGGTTTACCTGCCTGATAGAGGTGTTTTTTTCCTAACCTAACCTAACCTAAACATACATCCTCTTTCCCTCCTTCCCTACTTTCCAGGACAGTACCGTGACTTCCCTACTTTCCAGGACAGTACCGTGACATTGCTACTTTCCAGGACAGTACCTTGACTTGCTACTTTCCAGGACAGTACCTTGACTTCCCTACTTTCCAGGACAGTGCCTTGACTTGCTACTTTCCAGGACAGTACCTTGACTTGCTACTTTCCAGGACAGTACCTTGACTTGCTACTTTCCAGGGCAGTACCTTGACTTGCTACTTTCCAGGACAGTACCTTGACTTGCTACTTTCCAGGACAGTACCTTGACTTGCTACTTTCCAGGACAGTACCTTGACTTGCTACTTTCCAGGACAGTACCTTGACTTCCTTCTATTTTCAGCACACAAAACACCCCAAACGCCGTTATGATTGGCCAGTGACAACCTGGCCAATGACAACCTTGGGTTTTGGTGACGTCAGCGAGAGAGAGAGAGAGAGAGAGAGAGAGAGAGAGAGAGAGAGAGAGAGAGACTGTATGTGTGTATGTATAAATAAACATACATCAACACACACACACACACGACCTCCAGATGTGGTCGTAGTCGTGTCAACATTTCCTGGTACACATTTCAATAGTCACGACTCCAGTACCTTCCTCAATCCATGTACGTAATCACCCACACGTACACACACCTACCAACTGCAGGTACACATGGATGAAAACATACATAAATACGCACATAAGATACGGCCTACTTGAAGTGTCTTTATGTTGTTGTGGGAATGTTTTTGTTTGCACACACACACACACGCACACGCACACACACACACACACACCACTTTCCCTTTTGTTGACCACTACCTGAACCAACACACACACACAGGTAACCAGGTGAGGTGATGCAGGTTAACGAGTTTTCTCCCTCTTACCTGAGCTCTCTCTCTCTCTCTCTCTCTCTCTCTCATCAGTGTTGTGTCAGGTGATGTGAGGTCGTGGGGGGGGGGGGGGGGGTGTAACGTGTTGTTATTATGAAGGTCAGATTTAGGAAGGAGGGCCCCTACTGATGGAGGGTCCCTACTGAAGGAGGGTCCCTACTGAAGGCGGGCCCCTACTGAAGGAGGACTGAAGGAGGGTCCCTAAAGGAGGGCCCCGAAAGGAGGATCCCTACTGAAGGAGGGTCCCTACTGAAGGCGGGCCCCTAAAGGAGGATCCCTACTGAAGGAGGGTCCCTACTGAAGGAGGGCCCCCACTGAAGGAGGGCCCCTAAAGGAGGATCCCTACTGAAGGAGGGTCCCTACTGAAGGCGGGCTCCTACTGAAGGCGGGTCCCTACTGAAGGCGGGCCCCTACTGAAGAAGGGTCCCTACTGAAGAAGGGTCCCTACTGATGGAGGGCCCCTACTGATGGAGGGTCCCTACTGAAGGCGGGCCCCTACTGATGGAGGGCCCCTACTGATGGAGGGTCCCTACTGAAGGCGGGTCCTTACTGAAGGCGGGTCCCTACTGAAGGAGGGCCCCTACTGAAGGAGGGCCCCTACTGAAGGACCCCTACTGAAGGACCCCTACTGAAGGAGGGCCCCTACTGAAGGAGGGCCCCTACTGAAGGAGGACCCCTACTGAAGGAGGGCCCCTACTGAAGGAGGGCCCCTACTGAAGGACCCCTACTGAAGGACCCCTACTGAAGGAGGGCCCCTACTGAAGGAGGGCCCCTACTGAAGGACCCCTACTGAAGGACCCCTACTGAAGGAGGGCCCCTACTGAAGGACCCCTACTGAAGGAGGGCTGACCAAGAAAGTATATCATTTGTCAGCGTCACACCTTCTGCTATCATCCTACTGGGCGTGGGGCCACATCCTCTGTCCCTACCCACACCTACACCCACATCAACACTGCTACACCACACCCACACCACACCTCCCAAACGTCTGAGTACATCTTAACCCCTAGAGTACAATCCTAGAGTACAAGGGCCCTTAATACCTTGAGTACATCTTAACCCCTAGAGTACAAGGGCCCTTAATACCTTGAGTACATTCTTAACCCCTAGAGTACAATCCTAGAGTACAAAGGCCCTTAATACCTTGAGTACATTCTTAACCCCTTTAATACGATACCTTGTTCGCTTGAGTACCATGACATCGTATTCAAATGATGGACTCACGCCCTAGAGTACTGAACTATACATGGTCTTAAAACCCATATTTTAATACGATTTTTCACCAATGTATACAAACAATTTCTGATTATACATACATAATTAATACACATATACATCTTAGTTATACATGGATATATAACAGGTGTAGGTCTTTATTATTATACTAGACAGGTGTGTGTACAGGTGTGTCTAATTAGCACAGGTGTGTAGCCAGCGTAATGAGGTAATTAAGTATTGGGTTAAGTGTAACGGAATGCCATACCTGTACACACCTGTTACACACCTGTCCCCCAGCAGGAAACACCCGTCATACACCTGTCCCCCAGCACGGAACACCCGTCACACCTGTCCTCCACACCTGTATACGCCCGTCACCTTAATTAACGACACACTTTCACTACAACACAGTGCCATGCTAATGAGTGTACGCCAGCCTTACCTGTCTGTGTGTGTGTGTGTGTGTGTTACCGGGCCACACACACACACACACATGGACTGATATATTAGGTTAGGTTAGGTTAGGTTAGGTTAGGTTAGGTTTGGTTTGGTTTGGTTAGGTGAGTAAAATTTTCAATGGGTTGGGAGCCTGTTGGAACTAGACCGAAGTTGAGCCTGGCTGGGGAGGGGTAGGGCGGGGAGGGGCAGGGTGGGGAGGGGCAGGGTGGGGAGGGGCAGGGTGGGGAGGGGCAGGGCGGGGAGGGGCATCATGGGCCCTGTACAGCTGGCGGTTTCTTCCTCAACTAAAAATAGTAATGACGGGGAAGGGCGGTGACGGTGGTGACGGTGGTGGTGGTGGTGGTGGTGGTAGTTGTTGTTGTTGTTGTTGTTGTTGTTGTTGTTGTGGTGGTGGTGGTGGTAGTTGTTGTTGTGGTGGTGGTAGTTGTTGTTGTTGTTGTTGTGGTGGTAGTTGTTGTTGTGGTGGTAGTTGTTGTTGTGGTGGTAGTTGTTGTTGTTGTTGTTGTTGTTGTTGTTGTTGTGGTGGTGGTGGTAGTTGTTGTTGTGGTGGTGGTAGTTGTTGTTGTTGTGGTGGTGGTGGTGGTGGTGGTGGTAGTTGTTGTGGTGGTGGTAGTTGTTGTGGTGGTAGTTGTTGTGGTGGTGGTAGTTGTTGTTGTTGTTGTTGTTGTGGTGGTAGTTGTTGCTGTTGTTGTGGTGGTAGTTGTTGTTGTGGTGGTGGTGGTGGTAATTGTTGTTGTGGTGGTGGTTGGGTTAGGTTAGGTTTAACGGGGTCTCCCTGTTGATGGATTTCAGCTAAGACCATCAGCTAAAACCCACAGCTATGACCAGGAACTAAGACCTTTACCAATACGACACAATTAAGACCACAGACCCCCCCAAGACCACTCCAGCGTAAAGACCACAAGTCATCACCTCATCTGGGTCAGGTCAAGGTCACGGCTCAAGGTCAGGGTCACGGCTCAAGGTCAGGAGGGAGGGAGGGAGGGAGGGGGGGGGGTGAGGAAGGGACCATCCTAGCAACAGCAGATATCAAGACATTCTACACCACCTGTTGCTATTGACAGACAGACAGACAGACACAGAGACAGACAGACAGACAGAGACAGACAGACAGACAGAGACAGACAGACAGACAGAGAGACAGACAGACAGACAGACACAGCGGCTCCTACGAAATCTACATAAATACCCGGTTTAGGCACATTGCTGTAGACTACCTTGACATAGCAGTGGGTGGGGGAAGTAGGGGGAGGGGGGTAGGGGAGGGGTAGGGGAGGTGGGGGGAGGGGGGAGGTGGGGGGGGGGTGGGGTGGAGGAGAGGTGGAGGTGGGGAGAGGGTGGAGGGGGAGAGGGTGGGGGAGGGGGAGGGAGAGAGGGTGGGAGGTAGGGGGTAGGGGAGGTGGGGAGGGGGAGGGGGGAGAGGGTGGAGATGGGGAGGGTGGGGGAGTAGGGGAGGTGGGGAGAGGGGAGGTGGGGGGAGTAGGGGAGGTGGGGAGAGGGGAGGTGGGGGGAGAGGGGGAGGGGAGAGGGGGGAGGGAGGGGGGAGAGGGTGGAGGTGGGGGGGAGGGGAGGTGGGGAGGGGGGGGAGGGGGGGCGGGGGAGGTGGGGGGAGTGGGGGAGGTGGGGGAGGTAGGGGGAGGTGGGAGGGGGTGGGGGGAGAGTGGGGGGAGGGGGAGGTGGGGGGAGGGGGAGGTGGGGGAGGGGGGGAGTGGGGGAGGGGGTGGGGAGGTGGGGAGTGGGGGGAGGTGGGGGAGGTGGGGGTAGGGGAGGTGGGGAGTGGGGGAGGTGGGGGGAGTGAGGGGAGGTGGGGGAGTGGGGGGGGTGTGGGAGTGAGGGGAGGTGGGGGAGTGAGGGGATGGTGGGGGAGGGGGGAGGTGGGGGGAGTGAGGGGAGGGGGGGAGGTGGGGGGGTAGGGGAGGTGGGGGAGTGAGGGGAGGGGGGGAGGTGGGGGGGTAGGGGAGGTGGGGAGTGAGGGGAGTGGGGGAGGTGGGGGGTAGGGGAGGTGGGGGAGTGAGGGGAGTGGGGGAGGTGGGGGGTAGGGGAGGTGGGGGAGTGAGGGGAGGGGGGGAGGTGGGTGTGTTTATTACCATCTCTTAGGGTTCACCAATGCCCCCCCCCCCCCACACACACACACCTGATTAGTAACTCTTAACAGGTGTGGAGGACAGGTGTGGAGGGCAGATGTGGATGGGCGTGGTGGATGTGTACACAGTATACAGCTGAACCCTCTCTACACCCAGTGTGTGTGTGTGTGTGTGTGCGTGTGTGTGTAATCAGAACTAATGCCCTGCCTATGCCGATCTACTTAAGGAAAATGCCGGTAGGGTAGTTGGCCATCTTAACTACCACCGTCGATCAACCACAATTACTGACACCATACCACTACCACCATACCACCACAATCCCAGCACTACTACCACCATACTACCACAATCCCAGCACCACTACCACCATACTACCACAATCCCAGCACTACTACCACCATACTACCACAATCCCAGCACTACTACCACCATCCTACCACAATCCCTTCACCACTACCACAATCCCAGCACTACTGCCACAACACTACCACAATCCCAGCACTACTACCACAACACTACCACAATCCCAGCACTACTACCACCATACTACCACAATCCCAGCACCACTACCACAATCCCAGCACTATTAACACAATCCCAGCACTACTACCACCATACCACCACAATCCCAGCACCACTACCACAACACTACCACAATCCCAGCACCACAACACCACCTACATCACCACAATCCCATCACCACCATTCTACCACCATCAACCACTAACACTACTACCACCATATAACCACAATTCACCCCCCCTCCACCACTACAAGGTCAAGTGTGTGGTACTTTCACTGGTAGAGGTCACTGGGGATAACCGCTACCACACACCAACACCTACCACAATCCTAGCGCCTACCACCACCACAACAACTACCACAATTACAAGGAGAGTGCTGAACCCTTCCTTCCTTCCTTACACCACTCTCTCTCTCTCTCTCTCTCTCTCTCTCTCTCTCTCTCTTCCATCATCACTCTCCCTCCACACACACACACACAATAAACATTCCATCACACACTCGAGGTTGTAGCTTCTAGTTCCGGGTTAGATTAGGTTAGGTTAGGTTAGGTTAGGAGGAAAAAACTTAACGTAGGAACCTTTGAGAATCCTTGTGACGTAACTTATATGCCAGCCAATCAGAAGCGTCCTTACATAACCACTAGGGACGATAGTGTAAACAAACATAAGGTATTCTCAACACGTCATCACCAGACCTTGAGATGGGGGGGTGAGGGGGGAGGGGGGGTGAGGGGGGTGGGGGAGGGGGGTGGGGGAGGGGGGGTGAGGGGGTGGGGAGGGGGGTGAGGGGGGTGGGGGGAGGTGGGGTGTGAGGGGGGTGGGGGGTGGGGGTGGGGGAGGGGTGTTGGGTGATGTGAGTTGGGGGGGAGATGAGGGGTGAGGAATACAAATTGGACTAGTTTGGCTTCCATGAATTTTAATTAAGTTACTTTTATATCATGTAACCACACACACACACACACACACACACACATGATAAAAACTTGTTTGTCTGGGGTTTAAGCTATGTTGTGCCCCCCACCCAGCTCTCCAACCACTATTTCCACCACCACTACACTTCCTACTACCACAACTACTACAATTCCTGCTACCACTACTACCACAATTCCTACCACATCAACCACGAATTACTACCAGTCCAATTCCTGCTACCACAACTACTACAATTCCTGCTACCACAACTACTACAATTCCTGCTACCACTACTACTACAATTCCTGCTACCACTACTACTACAATTCCTACCACATCAACCACGAATTACTACCAGTCCAATTCCTGCTACCACAACCACAACTACCACTATATTTCCTCTCACTACTACAACCACCACGCACTATTACCACAACAACCACGACAAGTACCACCATCAACCACACACCCTACCACCCCAACTACCACCCTACCACACTTCTTACCAGCACCACTCCTAAACCATAAGCCAATAAGCAACCATTTCAAACCTTACAAGCGGGCACCCCACAAACCACCATAACCTAACCCAACCCAACCCAACCTAACCAAACCTAACCTAACCTAACCAAACCTCGATATACGCAAAGAAAACGGGGCGCGTAATCACCTCTTTGGAGAGAACGTGTTTTTTTTTGGGGGGGGGGTGTATAAGACGTGTATAAAACGTGGGGGGGGGAAGGGTGTTGGGGGGGAAGGGTGTTGGGGGGGAGGGTGCTGGGGGGGAGGGGGGAGGGGGGAGGGTGCTGGGGGGAGGGTGCTGGGGGGGGAGGGTGCTGGGGGGGGAGGGTTGCTGGGGGGGGAGGGTGCTGGGGGGAGGGTGCTGGGGGGAGGGTGCTGGGGGGAGGGTGCTGGGGGGGAGGGTGCTGGGGGGGGGGAGGGTGCTGGGGGGGGGAGGGTGCTGGGGGGAGGGTGCTGGGGGGGGAGGGTGCTGGGGGGGGAGGGTGCTGGGGGGGGAGGGTGCTGGGGGGGGAGGGTGCTGGGGGGGAGGGTGCTGGGGGGGGAGGGTGCTGGGGGGGGAGGGTGCTGGGGGGGGAGGGTGCTGGGGGGGGAGGGTGCTGGGGGGAAGGGGGAAGGGTGTTGGGGGGAGGGGGGGAAGGGGGTTGGGGGAGGGGGGAGGGTGCTGGGAGGAAGGGGGGAGGGGGGACGGGGGAAGGGGGGAGGGGGGAAGGGGGGAGGGGAGGGCACCATTTTACTGCTGTTTGAAGGTCTTCCCATACAGTTCCTCTTCCCGTTCCTCCCAATCAACCAACCCACAACCCAAACTACCCAACCATCACCACAATCTAGACACTAACCAAACCTAACCTAACCTAAACCTAAACCAACCAAACCTAACCCAACCAAACCTAACCTAAACCTAACCTAACCTAAACCTAACCCAACCAAACTCATACACCAAGTTTCACCTCAATTCAACCAAATAGTACAGGATCTATCAGACAGACAGACAGACAGACAGACAGACAGACACACACAGACAGGCAGACAGACAGAGACAGACAGACAGACAGACAGACGGACACAGACAGACAGACACACACAGACAGAGAGACAGACAGATAAACGCTACGCACCTACACTTAACTGGGGCATAATACTGGGGACAGGTGAATTAATTGCACTTACCTGGTGGCCTAACACCTGTACCTGTGTAGCTCATTAACTCAACATACCTGGAAAGAGAGAAAACGAGTTAATACAACAACAACAATAATAATAATAATAATAATAATAATAATAATAATAATAATAATAAAATAATAATAATAATAATAAAATAATAATAATAATAATAATAACAATAATAATAAAAAATAAAATAATAATAATAATAATAATAAGGTTAACCGGACATACCAACTCACACCCCCACCCCTAGTACTTGACCCCCACCCCTACTACTTGACCCCCACCACCTCCCCCTTACCCCCACCCCACCCTCACCTCATCAAAGCAGTCATTCACGAGAGCTACCGGGATCTCACTGTGCCCTTGTCGACTATAAATAGGTTAGATTTGGTTAGGTTAGACAAGGTTATGGTTACGTTAGGTTAGGTTAGGTTTTGGTTAGGTTAGACAAGGTTATGGTTACGTTAGGTTAGGTTAGGTTTTGGTTGGGTTTGGTTAGGTTAGACAAGGTTATGGTTACGTTAGGTTATGTTAGGTTAGATTAGATGAAACCTAACCTAACCTAACGCCAACCTAACCTAACCATGAAGAGTTGGCAGAAATAATACCGTATTAGTGGACGGGACAGTGTTGGCCCAGGCGTGTGACTGTTGGCAGTGACTGTTTAGGTGTTGGCAGTGACTGTTTAGGTGTTGGCAGTGACTGTTTAGGTGTTGGCAGAGACTGTTTAGGTGTTGGCAGTGACTGTTTAGGTGTTGGCAGTGACTGTTTAGGTGTTGGTAGTGACTGTTTAGGTGTTGGTAGTGACTGTTTAGGTGTTGGCAGTGACTGTTTAGGTGTTGGTAGTGACTGTTTAGGTGTTGGTAGTGACTGTTTAGGTGTTGGCAGTGACTGTTTAGGTGTTGGTAGTGACTGTTTAGGTGTTGGTAGTGACTGTTTAGGTGTTGGTAGTGACTGTTTAGGTGTTGGCAGTGACTGTTTAGGTGTTGGCAGTGACTGTTTAGGTGTTGGTAGTGAATGTTTAGGTGTTGGTAGTGACTGTTTAGGTGTTGGCAGTGACTGTTTAGGTGTTGGCAGTGACTGTTCAGGTGTTGGCAGTGACTGTTTAGGTGTTGGTAGTGAATGTTTAGGTGTTGGTAGTGACTGCTCAGGTGTTGGCAGTGACTGTTTAGGTGTTGGCAGTGACTGTTCAGGTGTTGGCAGTGACTGTTCAGGTGTTGGCAGTGACTGTTTAGGTGTTGGCAGTGACTGTTTAGGTGTTGGCAGTGACTGTTTAGGTGTAGGCAGTGACTGTTTAGGTGTAGGCAGTGACTGTTTAGGTGTTGGCAGTGACTGTTGAGGTGTTGGCAGAGACTGTTTAGGTGTTGTGACTGGCACCAAGTACACATGGGGCCCAATCGACCAGTTACCTTGAATACCTGGGCCCCATAGACACAAGGTGAGGTTAGGTTAGGTTAGGTTAGGTTAGGTTAGGTTCGGTTAGGGTGGCCATCACAATACCTGGACACATTGAGGCCAGGTAGGTTAGGTTAGGGTGGCCATCACAACACCTGGACACATTGAGGCCAGGTAGGTTAGGTTAGGGTGGCCATCACAACACCTGGACACATAGAGGCCAGGTAGGTTAGGTTAGGGTGGCCATCACAACACCTGGACACATTGAGGCCAGGTAGGTTAGGTTCGGGTGGCCATCACTACACCTGGACACATTGAGGCCAGGTAGGTTAGGTTAGGGTGGCCATCACTACACCTGGACACATTGAGGCCAGGTAGGTTAGGTTAGGGTGGCCATCACTACACCTGGACACATTGAGGCCAGGTAGGTTAGGTTAGGGTGGCCATCACTACACCTGGACACATTGAGGCCAGGTAGGTTAGGTTAGGGTGGCCATCACTACACCTGGACACATAGGGGCCAGGTAGGTTAGGTTAGGGTGGCCATCACTACACCTGGACACATAGGGGCCGGGTAGGTTAGGTTAGGGTGGCCATCACTACACCTGGACACATTGAGGCCAGGTAGGTTAGGTTAGGGTGGCCATCACTACACCTGGACACATAGGGGCCGGGTAGGTTAGGCTGGGTGGCCATCACAACACCTGGACACATAGAGGCCAGGTAGGTTAGGTTAGGGTGGCCATCACAATACCTGGACACATAGAGGCCAGGTAGGTTAGGTTAGGGTGGCCATCACAACACCTGGACACATAGAGGCCAGGTAGGTTAGGTTAGGGTGGCCATCACAACACCTGGACACATAGAGGCCAGGGAGGGGCCATAATACCTGGAGCCGCCAACACCTTATGTGGCAGGGTGATGGAGGGTCCTACACAGGTGGGAGGGAAGGAAGGGAAGGAAGGAGGGAGGGAGGGAGGGAGGGAGGGACGGAGGGAGGGAAGGAAGGAAGGAAGCAGAGAGAGAGAGAGAGAGAGAGAGAGAGAGAGAGAGAGAGAGAGAGAGAGAGAGAGAGAGAGAGAGAGAGAGAGAGAGAGACTTAGTTTTGTCCAGTTCAACTTTAACTCTCATGCAACATTATGTCCAATACGAAAATGTCCAGAGATATATAAAGAGGTTTAGTCCAAGCCACAAGCTGGACCCCCCCCCCCATAGCCAGTGTCCAACGACGTTATGTCCACACGTAAACGGGGCCGTGTACACACTCATGTACGTGTGACCGGAAGTGGTGCACACAAGACAGGAAATAGCTCAACCATGTACACACAGCTGCTTTATAATGGGGCTTCCTGTGTGTGTGTGTGTGTGTGTGTGTGTGTGTGTTGTGAGGTGTGTGTGTGTGTGTATTGTGAGGTGGTGTGTGTGTGTGTGTGTGTGAGTGTGTTGTGTGTGTGTGTGTGTTGTGAGGTAGGTGTGTGTGTGTGTGTGTGTGTGTGTGTAATAATAATAATAATAATAATTAACGGTTTATTGAAGGAGCTTGGCAGCCAGAAGGCTGAAAATATACAGTTACATATTTGGGGAATGGGTTACGAATTACAAATAATATACAAGTAACATAAGTGACACAAATAAGACATATAATAACTAGATGGGGAAAAGCTCAAACTACAGTTCATTTCAACATAGTGACAGTGTAAGGAGTAGTGTTTACTGGGAGTGAATACACTGGTTTATTACAAGTTATTGATAATTTTTACAATGGTTGGGACTGGGATGTTCTTATAGCGATCAGTTCGTGCACGTATGGGCTGGATGCGGTTGTGGTGTCGAACAGCAATTCTCGGACAAGGGATCTCAGGTGGTAGTAGGAGCCGGTGTCGGGGATGGTGTAGAAGCTTCTTACCAAATTTGCAGATGAGGTCGTGGTGATGGTCAGTGAGAGTCGAAAGGGTCAGTGTGTTGAGCGCTTCTTGATATGTGGAGTAGGAAGGGGAGAGAATAATCTTGCATGCCCTCTTTTGCACTTTTTCTAGGTGTTTACGTTGTGTGGCATTTAGGGAGGAAGACCAGGTGGGGGAGGCATAGGTGAGCTTGGGAAGTATGAATGTTGTGTAAACACTGAGGAGCTCGGGTGCAGGAACTCCGAGGGACTTGAGTCGGCGGAGGAGGTGGAGACGGAAACTGGAGGATTTGACAACTTCACTGACGTGTGGTTTCCAATTTAGTTTGTTGTCTATGGTGACGCCGAGGAGCTTCGTGGAATCTACAACCCGGAGTGTGTTCGGACCTAAAGTAATGGAATGAGGTGAGACAATGTCGGAGGAGAGGTTGATGTGCATAACCATGGTCTTGGTATGGTTGATGGTGACATGGTTGTTGGCGGCCCAGTTTTGGAGACTGTTCAATAAATCCTGAAGGGCGGTATAGTTGGGAGCAGAATTGTTGACGCCGATCCCAATGGTGGAGTCGTCGACATATTTCCAGCGAGCGGGGGTTTCTCTTAGGGCATCACTGATGAGCATAAGGAAGCAGAGTGGTCCCATCTTGGTGCCTTGGGGGACGCCACAGGTGAGTGACTGAAAGGTGGAGACAGCCCCTCGGAAGCGTACAGCTTGGCGTCGGTCACTGAGGAAATCTGTAAGCCATGGTATAAGACTTCTCCGAAGCCCGAGGTCAATAGCTTTGTTGATGATTATATTGTGGTCGACTAGGTCGAACGCTTTAGTGAAATCAATGAAGGCGACAGCTACAGACGTTTTTCGTTTCTCCAGATGGCGGTATATGTAATCGAGAAAGCTGACAAGACAGTGAGTGGTGGAGGAAGTTTTCATGATGCCAAATTGCTGAGGGTCTACGACTCCTGTGTGTGTGTGTGTATCCTGTCAACCCAACCACCTGCCAATCCCCACGTTTGTCTGTCTTACCTGTTTCTCTCTGTTTATTTGTCTAACTGTCTGTCTGTTTATCTGTCTTTATAAACTCCTAACCTGTGGGTCTATTTAACCTATGTATGTATGTATGTATGTATGTAGGTACAGGTATGTATGTATGTATGCATGTATGTATGCATGTAGGTACAGGTATGTATGTATGTATGTATGTAGGTACAGGTATGTATGCATGTAGGTACAGGTATGTATGTATGTATGTATTCATGTAGGTACAGGTATGTATGTATGTATGTGGGTACAGGTATGTATGTATGTATGTATGTATGTGGGTACAGGTATGTATGTATGTATGTATGCATGTAGGTACATGTATGTATGTATGTAGGTACAGGTATGTATGTACGTACGTATGTAGGTACAGGTATGTATGTATGTAAGTACAGGTATGTATGTATGTATGTATGTATGTAGGTACAGGTATGTATGTATGTAGGTACAGGTATGTATGTATGTATGTAGGTACAGGTATGTATGCATGTATGTTTGTAGGTACAGGTATTTATGTATGTATCAGCAGGGTTAGAGTTAAAGGACACCCGGGTCATCAGCTCAAGGCATCAGCTCAAGGCATCAGCTAAGGGCATCAGCTGTCAATATACGAGGTGACAAGTGTTACAGCTGTCAATATACGTGGAGACAGGTGTTACAGCTGTCAATATACGAGGTGACAAGTGTTACAGCTGTCAATATACGAGGTGACAAGTGTTACAGCTGTCAATATACGAGGTGACAAGTGTTACAGCTGTCAATATACGAGGTGACAAGTGTTACAGCTGTCAATATACGTAGACAGGTGTTACAGCTGTCAATATACGTAGACAGGTGTTACAGCTGTCAATATACGTGGTGACAGGTGTTACAGCTGTCAATCTACGTAGAGACAGGTGTTACAGCTGTCAATATACGAGGTGACAAGTGTTACAGCTGTCAATATACGAGGTGACAAGTGTTACAGCTGTCAATATACGAGGTGACAAGTGTTACAGCTGTCAATATACGAGGTGACAAGTGTTACAGCTGTCAATATACGTAGACAGGTGTTACAGCTGTCAATATACGTAGACAGGTGTTACAGCTGTCAATATACGTGGTGACAGGTGTTACAGCTGTCAATATACGTGGAGACAGGTGTTACAGCTGTCATTATACGTGGTGACAGGTGTTAAAGCTGTCAATCTACGTAGAGACAGGTGTTACAACTGTCAATATACGTAGAGACAGGTGTTACAACTGTCAATATACGTAGAGACAGGTGTTACACCAGTCAATATACGTAGAGACAAGTGTTACAACTGTCAATCTACGTAGAGACAGGTGTTACAGCTGTCAATCTACGTAGAGACAGGTGTTACAGCTGTCAATCTACGTAGAGACAGGTGTTACAGCTGTCAATCTACGTAGAGACAGGTGTTACAGCTGTCAATCTACGTAGAGACAGGTGTTACAGCTGTTAATCTACGTAGAGACAGGTGTTACAGCTGTCAATCTACGTAGAGACAGGTGTTACAGCTGTCAATCTACGTAGAGACAGGTGTTGCAGCTGTCAATCTACGTAGAGACAAGTGTTTCCATGTCTTAATCATCAATTCAAGTCTCTGTGTCATTTGGGCGCCATTTTGAACATAATTTTACTCCTTCAGATTAAGTCAGTGAGTCAGATGCGTCCGTACGTTTGGTGTTACGATAAAAAAAATCAGGAACCCTTGAGAATCCATCATTTTGTCGTAACTAAACTCAGTCTTAAGATACACTCAATTATCTTACGACACAAAATACTACAGGAACCTTTGAGAATCCATCTACCATTACTTAATTTAACTTACGACATTTAAATATCTTACGAGGAAAAACAAAATCAATAAACGTAAGAACATCTGAGAATCCATCTTCATGTCGTCACTCAGGTCATTAAGAAACGTTCCTAAAAGGTTCCATTTACGAGGAAAACTTTATCATACGGAACTCTGGGAATCACAGGTAGTTAAATATGGCGTAAATACCTGTTTGTGATGTATTAATGCATAAGGTAATGTTTACTAATGTTGTTTACCTATATTTACCTGTAATTACCTATATTTACCTATGCTTATCTGTAATTACCCATATTTTCCCATATTTACCTATGCTTACCTGTAATTACCCATATTTACCTATGCTTACCTGTAATTACCTATATTTACCTATGCTGACCTGTAATTACCTGTATTCACCCATATTTACCCATGTGTAAATTCGTACGAGCCATGAGCCAGTAGTATACATATTGTAGGTGGTATACATTTACTCAGTGGTACACATATATGTATACTGTAGTGGCATACATATTCTTAATGAGGAGCAAGTGATGTGACCGTTCCCAAGTTTAGTGGTTGGGGCCTATCAGGACTGGGGCCCAATTGAGTGAGTTAGGTGGCGGTGGGTGTGTGAGGACCGGTGAACAATAGTGACCTACCTCCTCTCCGGCACTGTTCTCGGCACTGTTGTCACTGTTGCTGGAGCTCTGGGCCTTCTGCATGAGGTACCGCAGCCTGAGGGAGGGCTTGATGCGTGGGCCGTCGTCACCAGCCCCCTCCTGGCCCCCCTCCCGCACCACACGGAACGTTTCCTTCCGTATGAGCCGCGAACCGGTCCTGTGTCGGGGCTGGTCCACCCACCCGACACCCTCCGCCGCCCTCTCCTTCCCTGTCTTGCGGGCGGGTGTGGGTGTCTTTTTGGGCAGGGGGCTGGTGTCGTGGTGCATGGGGCCCATAGCTATGCTGATGGTGGTGGCTTTGACAGGCGGCTGGGGCCCGCGACCACCCCGCCCGGGGCAGGGGAGGGTGTGGGAGTCTCCCCCGCCCACGTGGACGCGGCTTCGGTGTTTCTTGTTTTCCTTGTTGCTGCCGGTGTTGGTGGGCGTGGTGCGGCCCACGGTGACGATGGTGTGAGGGGGCGGCGGCAGGGTGACGACGGGCATGGTGTCTGCCTTGTGCTGCTGACGGCGGGGTCTGAGCATGGACATGCGGGAGAATGTGAGCTTGTTGAGGTGCTGCTTGGCGGGGTTGTTGTACCGGTCTATGAGGACGGCCACGGTGCTACACTTAACTCTGCTCCTCTTCTTCTCCAGATCAGACTCCTCACACGCCGAGTGCCCGCCATTACGGACGGTCTTAGTGGCTGCTTTGGTGCGGTCCTGACTAGTGTGAGCCGCGCCTCTGGTGTGTGGCGAAGGTGAAGACGGCACGGGCGCGTGGTGCAGGTGGGGCGAGAAGCCGCCCCGGGACGCCCTACACGTGGGTGTGTGGCAGCCGTTACCATCACTACACTCACTCACACAGTAGCCGTTTATCACAGCGGCGTCACCAGTGTGCCCTCCCCCCAAGTTCCTTAGGTTCATATTCACAGTATTATTATTTACACAATTGTCCAGGTAGTTGTGCCACACAGGGATGCCCGAGCGGCCCTGCGGCGGCCCTGGCGGGGTCTCGTAAGACGACCCGCTCACCCCTGAGGAGGACGAGTCGGTGGACATCTTGCGGGTGTCCTGGTGATGGTGTCCGTCACGCCCCACCTCTGGCTCACTCTCTGCCCCGGAGGTGTACCGAGTCTCCTGCCCCTTGAGCTTCCTCACGCCAGGCTTCGCGGGGCGCAGGGAGGGCGGGATCTTCTTGACGGGCTGGGGCGTCCTCAGCCCGTTGGAGCCGGACAACAGCTTAACATTAAGGGCGGCCATGACGTCACACTTGAACCTGCCGGGGGTGGAGTCCCACTTGGGGTTAGGTGGAGGCAGAGTCTTGTCACGCTTCTTGGCGGGTTTGTATCGTGGTTCCTGTGCCCGGGGCAGCGTGTTGCTGGGGGGTGGCTGGGAGATGCCCCTAGGGCCGCCCCTCGTGCGGTCACCCACCAGGGGCGGCAGATCCCGCAGCTGGGAGCGGTTGGTTCTGTCCCGCCCCCGAGGGAGGCCCAGTGACTCCCTTGGTGCCTTGACAGGGCTGGAGTCCTTGGGTCTGGGGGAGTCCTCTGGGCGACCACGGCTGAGGTCTCGAGGACGACTCGTGTTGTGGCCTCGCTGACGGCTGTTGTCCCGGGTGCGGCTCCTCTCACGTATCCTGGGCTGCTCTCCCTCCCGCAGGCGGCTGTTGTCTCTGGCCCGCAGGACATGGTCACTACTCCGCCGCTCTTTGCTTGGACTGGCCGCCCGTTTCCTGCTGTTACTACGGTGTGGGCGGACGGGCGGAGGCACCATGACATTCTCCTTCTGTTGCGTCATGTCTGCGGCGTCAGGATGCGGCAGCTGGTGCCACTGAGCGCTGGGAGTGCCAGGCTTGGCTAGGCACACCAGGCGGTCCTGGGCCACACTGTTGTTGTTAAGGAGGTCGTCACGGAGACCAGGCAGGTGGCTAGTGTTGACGAAGGTTCTCACGTGACCTCCACCACACACCAGGGCCCCGGAGGGCGTCGCCACCGCCAGCTGCTGCTGCTGAAGGTGTCCTGGGCTGTTGAAGAAGGAAGAATCCTTGAGAGGAGATCGCTTGCCAGATTGAGTGGCTGGCGACCTGCCAAAAGTGACGTGGTCGAGGATGGAAGGGACGGTGTCACCAACCTTCTCCTGTAGGCGACGCATGAGCTGCAGGAGTCTCCGTGAGGGGGTTACTCCGGCCAGCTCCCGCCAAGCATCTCGCAGGTCAAACACTCCTCCCTGGGGCCTCTCACCCGACCCTCCTCCAGGTCGTCGTCGTCGTCTCAGGCTACGATCAAAGGTTGCACTACCAAGTCCGACGACACACGGCTCCTCGCCCTCCTGCTCCTGAAGTTTACGAGCAAACTCTGCTAGATTGTTCTTATTGAGCAAGTCCAGCTGACGCAGCTTCTCGCTGTTCAATTCTCCTGACAACAAGAGCGGTGAGGGCGGGTCGCTGGTGCCGGGGGTGAGGGACTCTGTAGGATGTTCCCCACCTCCCGCAGACGACGAGGATGTCCATAGACCACTGTCGGAGGACTGGTCGGAGAGTGGCGGCGAGGCGGAGCGGCGCGACGGTCCGTCCTGCACGGTGTACCTACACACACTGAGGGACCCGTTACCTAGCTGCCCGCTCTTGTCCTGGCCGCCGCCGCCGCTCACTCCGCCACCGCCGCTATCCTCCTGGCCAGCCGCCCCCGTGTTGGTATTCCCGGGCAGACGGACGGTGTAAGGCATAGGGAAGAGGTAGACAGTCTTTGAGGTGGTGTGTAGGGGGGCCTTACTGGTCATGGTGCTGGGGGGGGAGGCGGCCAACACTCAACACACACTCAGCCTCACCAGGTGCGTGGCCACACACCCACACGTCATGGAGGACAACTTTTAGAGGGGCGGAGGTGACTTCAGCGGCGTGAGGAAGGAGGCGGGGAGAAAGAGGGAAGACTTCACGTGATCCGTGGGGAGTGGGGGAAGAGAGGGGGGGGGGAGGAAGGTAGCTAGCACGTGACCTTGGCTGCCCCTACACGGAAGTCTGTCAGTCCAGGGGAAGGGCGTGTGTGTTTGGGAGGGGGGAGGGGGGCACTGCTCCCTCCACCCAGGTCACCACAACACTATAAACACGTGTCCTTAGCCTCACAGGTGTACAGGTGTGATGAGTACGTCCACGACAAACAAACACACCATACACACCTGTCTTCCTTCAACAGCTGTACCCTCAAACCACACCTGAATAAGCCTTCAGGTGTGTGAGAGATAATTAGATCCTCAGGTGTGTGTTGCAGGTGTGTAATTAACCACCACAACACAGCATACAAATATCAGGTGTGTGACAGGTATATAAACAATCTCACGTAACCAAGGTGTGGGGAGGTGTGACAGGTGTGTATGTGCGACAGGTGTGTGTGTGCTACAAGTGTGGGGAGGTGGGACAGGTGTGTAAAAGGTGTGTGTGACAGGTGTGGAGGCCACTAAAATACTACTATGACATTATATCTTGAGTTTTAACTTCCTGGTCTCATCAACATCGTGACTGGCATCTTCCGCCTTCTTCCTCCTCCTCTTCTTCTCCTCCTTCTTCCTCCTCCTCCTCTTCTTCTTCTTCTTCTTCTTCTTCCTCCTCCTCCTCTTCTTCTTCTTCTTCTTCCTCCTCCTCTTTATCTTCTTCTTCCACCTCCTTCCCCCTCCTCTTCTCCTCCTTCTTCTTCTTCCTCCTCTTCTTCTTCTTCTTCTTCTTCTTCTTCTTCTTCTTCTTCCTCCTCTTTATCTTCTTCTTCCACCTCCTTCCTCCTCCTCTTCTTCCTCCTCTTACTACTACTACTAATACTACTACTACTACTTACAACAACTACTACCACTAACAACTTTCCCTTCTTCTCTACTTCTCTCCATTTATCTCTCTATCAATCCATCAACTCACTCACTCAATTTCTCTCCCACCCCTTCCTCAAGTCAATCTATCCACTGATTTGAGTTATTTCAGTCTAAACTATTTACTGAGTCAACTTTTCTTCTGATCATCAATTTACTGATCAATCATCTCCCATTACGTTGATCAATTACTCATTATTTTCATTCTATCAAGTAATCAATTCTGTCCCGATTTTCTTCATCAACACAATTTCATTTTAATCAATTCCAAATTTATTCTATTCTTCAATTCTCTCTATTTTCTATCCATTAATTATCAATCATTTTTCTCAATTTAATCTTTATCACACATTTCCCTTATTCCTTTGTTTACTATAATTAATAAATGGGGATTGAAATATATTTAATAATTGTATAAAAATAAATTAGAATACATTGGATTTTTTTTTTATTGATAATAGAAGAAGAAAAATGAAGAAAGGGGAGAAGAAGAAGGAGAAGAAGAAGAAACAAGAAAAACAAGCAAATTTTCCCATCCTTCCAAAAAAAAAAATTACAGGGTGGTGAATAAGTTTTTGATTATACAGGGTGATACAATAAGTGTTTCATTATACAGGGTGGTGAATAAGTGTTTCATTATACAGGGTGATACAATAAGTGTTTCATTATACAGGGTGGTGAATAAGTTTTTCATTATACAGGGTGGTGAATAAGTGTTTCATTATACAGGGTGATACAATAAGTGTTTCATTATACAGGGTGATACAATAAGTGTTTCATTATACAGGGTGGTCAATAAGTCCCATTCTCATTTAATATAGATTTTTTTTACTTACATTTCAAAAAGTAACCAAGTTATTGTATCACCCTGTATAATGAAACACTTATTCACCACCCTGTATAATGAAACACTTATTCACCACCCTGTATAATATCAAACCACACCCCGTTTTCTATAACCAAAGAAAATGTGGTTAAATATGGGTTAAATTATCAGCACAGGTTAATGAGTCGTTCCAGAGGTGTTGATATTAACAAACACTGGGTAATTAACCTTTGGCGGTGGTTAAGTCAGGAGAGAAAGTGTTGTAACCTAACCTAACCTAACCTAACCTACCTGCAGGAAATCCGATCAAGAGAGAACACACACACACACACACACACACACAGTCCCGCCAAATCTTCCACACGAGCATCGAGAACTAAAGCAAAACCTCTATTTAGCGGACAATATGGAGATGGAAGTCCGTTATATCGAGGGTCCGTTAAATACGAAACCCCCATATACCGGATTACAGACAGAGAAATCCGTTATATCGAGGATCCGTTAGAAGTTAAAACCCCCATCTAATGAAATATATAGAGATGGAAGTCCGTTATATCGAGGTCCACTAAATACAAAACCTCCATATAACGGATTTTACAGATAGAGAAGTACGTGATATCGAGGTTTCGCTGTACACGTGCCTTACCCCACACGTGCGAGGAACAGGATTCGGCTCAGGTGATATATTGACCACAGCACAGGTGAGTCGTGTGTTGATTGCATGGTAACACCTGATGACTTAACCCACTTGAGTATGACGACTTAACCCCTTGAGTATGATGACTTAACCCCTTGAGTATGATGACTTAACCCCTCGAGTATGATGACTTAACCCCTTGAGTATGATGACTTAACCCCTTGAGTGTGATGACTTAACCCCTTGAGTATGATGACTTAACCCCTTGAGTACGATGACTTAACCCCTTGAGTATGATGACTTAACCCCTTGAGTATGATGACTTAACCCCTTGAGTATGATGAACTCCATCTATGTGTGGCAGCTTTAGTTAGATACGTTCTCACATCACCAGTTAGGAGGACACACACACACACACACACACACACACACACACACACACACACACACACACACACACACCTGGGGCCAAGAGTCTAATACAAGTTGCATTATATTATACCTGAAGGAGCCACTAACCTAAGTAACTAATCTCACCTACACCTGTCCACACCTGTCATAACACCTGTCAACCTAAGTCCATAAATGTTATTACACCTGTCGACACCTGTCAACATATGTCCACACCTGTCAACACCTGTCAATTGGCTACAGTGACGTGCTATCACCTTGACAAGTGTGTTAATTAATATCTCTACCTGTCACAAGATGAGAGAGGTGAGAGAGAAGTGAGAGAGGTGAGACAGAAGTGAGAGAAGTGAGAGATGAGAGAAGAGGCGACTGGGTTTCTACATATCCCAGAGAGACAATACCCAACAAGGTCCTCCCAAGGTCACCCCAGCCACACCCCCAACCACACCACCGCCACACCCCAGCCACACCACCGCCACACCCCAACCACACTACGACACCCCTGCCACACTACGACACCCCTGCCACACTACGACACCCCTGCCACACTACGACACCCCAGCCACACTACGACACCCCTGCCACACTACGACACCCCAGCCACACTACGACACCCCAGCCACACTACGACACCCCTGCCACACTACGACACCCCAGCCACACTACGACACCCCTGCCACACTACGACACCCCAGCCACACTACGACACCCCAGCCACACTACGACACCCCTGCCACACTACGACACCCCAGCCACACTACGACACCCCAGCCACACTATGACACCCCAGCCACACTATAACACCCCAGCCACACTACGACACCCCAGCCACACTACGACACCCCAGCCACACTACGACACCCCTGCCACACTACGACACCCCTGCCACACTACGACACCCCAGCCACACTACGACACCCCAGCCACACTACGACACCCCAGCCACACTACGACACCCCAGCCACACTACGACACCCCAGCCACACTACGACACCCCTGCCACACTACGACACCCCTGCCACACTACGACACCCCAGCCACACTACGACACCCCAGCCACACTACGACACCCCTGCCACACTACGACACCCCTGCCACACTACGACACCCCAGCCACACTACGACACCCCTGCCACACTACGACACCCCTGCCACACTACGACACCCCAGCCACACTATGACACCCCAGCCACACTATGACACCCCAGCCACACTACGACACCCCAGCCACACTACGACACCCCTGCCACACTACGACACCCCAGCCACACTATGACACCCCAGCCACACTATGACACCCCAGCCACACTACGACACCCCAGCCACACTACGACACCCCTGCCACACTACGACACACCCAGCCACACTACGACACCCCAGCCACACTACGACACCCCTGCCACACTACGACACCCCAGCCACACTACGACACCCCTGCCACACTACGACACCCCAGCCACACTACGACACCCCAGCCACACTACGACACCCCTGCCACACTACGACACCCCAGCCACACTACGACACCCCAGCCACACTATGACACCCCAGCCACACTATAACACCCCAGCCACACTACGACACCCCAGCCACACTACGACACCCCAGCCACACTACGACACCCCTGCCACACTACGACACCCCTGCCACACTACGACACCCCAGCCACACTACGACACCCCAGCCACACTACGACACCCCAGCCACACTACGACACCCCAGCCACACTACGACACCCCAGCCACACTACGACACCCCTGCCACACTACGACACCCCTGCCACACTACGACACCCCAGCCACACTACGACACCCCAGCCACACTACGACACCCCTGCCACACTACGACACCCCTGCCACACTACGACACCCAGCCACACTACGACACCCCAGCCACACTACACTACGACACCCCAGCCACACTACGACACCCCAGCCACACTATGACACCCCAGCCACACTACGACACCCCAGCCACACTACGACACCCCTGCCACACTACGACACCCCAGCCACACTATGACACCCCAGCCACACTATGACACCCCAGCCACACTATGACACCCCAGCCACACTATGACACCCCAGCCACACTACGACACCCCAGCCACACTACGACACCCCAGCCACACTACGACACCCCAGCCACACTACGACACCCCAGCCACACTACGACACCCCTGCCACACTTCGACACCCCTGCCACACTACGACACCCCAGCCACACTACGACACCCCTGCCACACTACGACACCCCAGCCACACTATGACACCCCAGCCACACTACGACACCCCAGCCACACTACGACACCCCAGCCACACTATAACACCCCAGCCACACTACGACACCCCAGCCACACTACCACCGCCACACCCCAGCCACACTACCACCGCCACAACCCTACATCACATAACCTCACACACACACACACACTCTCTCTCTCTCTCTCTCTCTCTCTCTCTCTCTCTCTCTCTCTCTCTCAAGGAGCTACCTGGAGCACAGTTCACACTCCACCGATCTTGGTGACCTGAACCCCGTGACCTTTGTTGAATGGTGACCTTTAGTGTGTTGGTGGTGACCTACTGTGTGCTTGGTAACACTGGTGGTGGTGGTGGTAGTGGTGATAGTGGTGGTGGTGGTAGTGGTGGTGGTGGTGATAATAGTGGTGGTGGTGGTAGTGGTGGTGGTGGTAATAGTAGTGGTGGTGGTGGTGGTGGTGGTGATAGTAGTAGTAGTAGTGGTGGTGGTGGTGGTGGTGGTAGTAGTGGTGGTGGTAGTAGTGGTGGTGGTGGTGGTGGTAGGTGATAGTGGTAACAAAAACTAATATATTTACTCACAAAGGAATTAAGAGAGGGAGGTCATAAATGTGTGTGTGTGTGTGTGTGTGTACCTGTGTGTGTGTGTGTGTGTGTGTGTGTGTTATAATCACAAACAAGAACAAACAACAACAATATTTTCTTAAGTCAACCAATAAAAAAATAAAACAATATTCACCATTATTTTTTTTCCTTCAATAAAAAAAAATAAAAATAATAAAAATTAAAATATATCAATAAAAATCCCGGGAACAAATTTATCAAGATCGGGGGAGATACTGCAGGTGTGTAATGGTGACAGGTGTGTAATGACGACAGGTGTGAAATGATGACAGGTGTGTAATCGTAACAGGTGTGTAATGGTAATAACTGTGAAATGGTAAAAAGCGTGTAATGACGACAGGTGTGTAGTAGTAACAAGTGTGGAATGACGACAGGTGTGTAATGACAACAGGTGTATAATGACGACAGGTGTGTAATGTTAACAGGTGTGTAATGACGACAGGTATGTAATGGTAACAGGTGTGTAATAACGACAGGTGTGTAATGGTATCAGTGTGTAATGGTTGTCGTGTGTAATGGTAACAAGTTTGTAAAGGCGGCAGGTGTGCAATGACGACAGGTGTGTAATGGTAACAGGTGTGTAATGGTAACATGTTTGAACGGGCGACAGGTGTGTAATGCCGACAGATGTGTAATGGTAACAGGTGTGAAATGGTAACAATAACAGATGTGAAATGGTAATATATGTGTAATAACGGCAGGTGTGTAATGGTAACAGGTGTATAATGACGACAGGTGTGTGTAATGGTAGCAAGTGTATAATAACGCCTGATGCACAAGGAACAATGGTGCAGGTGTGTAGGTCAGGTGTGTACAAGTCATTACGCACGTTACCTGTGTATGAGGAAGCGTCTGTAAAGGTGAGAGGGGGTGTGGAGGGGGAGGGGGGGAAGGAGGGGGGGAAGGGGGGGGAAGGAGGGGGGGAAGGGGGGGGAAGGGGGGGAGGGAAGGAGGGGGGGAAGGAGGTGTTGCAGATGGAAGGATGTGTGTGTGTGTGTGTGTGTGTGCGTGCGTGTGCGTGTGTGTGTGTTACAGGTACAATTACAGGCAGGTGCACATAAAGGTTACAGTAGATTTATTAACCACTGACATAAACGTAACTCAAGATACAGCGTAATGACGTCACCATAACGCTACGGTTAATTGTTTACTGTTATGACGTCATGCATTGATTACTTATACGGCGTTAACTCCTGTACCTGCGTCCACACACACACACACACACGTACACACAAACGCACACGCACACACGAACACGCACACACGCACACACACACACGCATACCATACCATGGCTTACAGACTTCCTCAGTGACCGACGCCAAGCTGTACGCTTCCGAGGGGCTGTCTCCACCTTTCAGTCACTCACCTGTGGCGTCCCCCAAGGCACCAAGATGGGACCACTCTGCTTCCTTATGCTCATCAATGATGCCCTAAGAGAAACCCCTGCTCGCTGGAAACATGTCGACGACTCCACCATTGGGATCAGCGTCAACAATTCTGCTCCCAACTATACCGCCCTTCAGGATTTATTGAACAGTCTCCAAAACTGGGCCACCAACAACCATGTCACCATCAACCATACCAAGACCATGGTTATGCACATCAACCTCTCCTCCGACATTGTCCCACCTCCTTCCATCACTCTAGGTCCGAACACACTCCAGGTTGTAGATTCCACGAAGCTCCTCGGCGTCACCATAGACAACAAACTAAACTGGAAACCACACGTCAGTGAAGTTGTCAAATCCTCCAGTTTCCGTCTCCACCTCCTCCGCCGACTCAAGTCCCTCGGAGTTCCTGCACACGAGCTCCTCAGTGTTTACACAACATTCATACTTCCCAAGCTCACCTATGCTTCCCCCACCTGGTCTTCCTCCCTAAATGCCACACAACGTAAACACCTAGAAAAAGTGCAAAAGAGGGCATGCAAGATTATTCTCTCCCCTTCCTACTCCACATATCAAGAAGCGCTCAACACACTGACCCTTTCGACTCTCACTGACCATCACCACGACCTCATCTGCAAATTTGGTAAGAAGCTTCTACACCATCCCCGACACCGGCTCCTACTACCACCTGAGATCCCTTGTCCGAGAATTGCTGTTCGACACCACAACCGCATCCAGCCCATACGTGCACGAACTGATCGCTATAAGAACAGCCCAGTCCCAACCATTGTAAAAATTATCAACAACTTGTAATACTGTAACACTGTCACTATGTTGAAATGAACTGTAGTTTGAGCTTTTCCCCATCTAGTTATTATATGTCTTATTTGTGTCACTTATGTTACTTGTATATTATTTGTAATTCGTAACCCATTCCCCAAATATGTAACTGTATATTTTCAGCCTTCTGGCTGCCAAGCTCTTTCAATAAACCGTTAATTATTATTATTATTATTATTACACACACACACACACACACACGCACACGCACGCACGCACACGCACACACACGCACGCACACACATATACACACGCACACACACGCACGCACGCACGCACGCGCACGCACGCACACACACACACACACAGCAATGAACTTCTCCCGATGGTAAATATTTACATTACTGCAGTTATTGACAGAGACTCAGACCTAAACCTTAACCTTAACCTAACCTAACCTAACCTAACCAACACGACGAGGGAGAGTTAAGGACCCCTCCAGAGAGAACCTAACCTAACCTAACCTAACCTAACCTAACCTACCCTAACCTAAACCTAACCTACCCTAACCACAACAAAGGCACATACACCTGTTGGCTCTATACCTGTCGAGACTAATTAGGGATACACACCTGTATACCAACACATACACACACCTGTTAATGTATATCTGTATAAAGTAACCCGGCTAACACACCTGCAGGTCTGTCCAAACATACCAACACTGATGAGAGAGAGAGAGAGAGAGAGAGAGAGAGCAGCTGTGTGGCCTGTGACTCCCACCGTCCTGTCTACCGTAACAATGTAAACACCGTCACTTGATGTAAACAACGCCACTTGGTAATGACGTCACGATGTAAACACTACCACGCGGATGATGACGTCACGATGTAAACACTACCACGCGGATGATGACGTCACGATGTAAACACTACCACGTGGATGATGACGTCACGATGTAAACACTACCACGTGGATGATGACGTCACGATGTAAACACTACCACGTGGTGAAGCAATCCATCCATCCTCATCCAAGCTTCATCCTACCCGTGATTAGTCAAATGGGCCCCCCCCCCCCCAGTTCAAACAGGCCCTAACCTAACCCTAGTTCGAATGGGCCCCACTACAAATAGTCGTGATGGGGCCCTCTTAGGAACTGGGGCCCTCTTAGGATTAGAGAAGGTTCCCATCTGACCACTATCCATCCTGAACAATCCTATTCTGTCTTCATCATATCCTACGGGAATCTGAATAACCCAAAAAATCAACCAAACACAGGACACGAACCCAGCCAATCAGAAACTATTGAGAGAGAGAGAGAGAGAGAGAGAGAGAGAGAGAGAGAGAGAGAGAGAGAGAGAGAGAGAGAGAGAGACCAACCAAACACCCCCCCCCCCACCCACCCTCAAGCACCAGGTGTTAAAACTAAGACACAAAAACAAGTCAAATCATTTCGGTAGTTTGCGGAAAAATGCGCAGCTGTTTGGCAGGTGTTAGGAAGTGTGTGTGTGTGTGTGTGTGTGTGTGTGTAGTGTGTGTGTGTGTGTGTGACCTCCCCTGTTGCACACCCCTCCGCGCGTGTATTGCAAAGCCTGGAGGGAAGGGGGAAGGAAAGGGGGGAGGGAAAGGGGAAGGAAAGGGGGGAAAAGGGGGGAGAAAAGGGGGGGAGGCGGGGGGGGGGGAAGGCTTGTCTTTCAAACTCACCACCAAGCCACAAAGACAACCCCCTCCACCTCACATTCCTCCCCTCCCCCCACCTAACCTGGCCTTCACACCATCCACCGCACTATCCACACCTCATCCCCCCCCATCCCCCCACCCACGTACCTAACCATTACGTCAGTTACCTACCCCCTCTTTCAATACCCCATCAATCACCTACCCCCCCTCTAACCACCTATCCCCTTTAAATCACCCCATCAATCACCTATCCCCCCTTAAACCACCCCATCAATCACCTATCCCCCCTTAAACCACCCCATCAATCACCTACCCCCCCTTAAACCACCCCATCAATCACCTATCCCCCCTTAAACCACCCCATCAATCACCTATCCCCCTTAAATCACCCCATCAATCACCTATCCCCCCTTAAACCACCCCATCAATCACCTATCCCCCTTAAATCACCCCATCAATCACCTACCCCCCCTCTAACCACCTATCCCCCTTAAACCACCCCATCAATCACCTATCCCCCCTTAAACCACCCCATCAATCACCTATCCCCCTTAAATCACCCCTTTCAACCACCTCAAGCACAGCCAATCACCAACAGGCAGGTAAGCACGCCACGTCAACAAACACACACACCTCACCTGAGACCTCTCGACCCCATTGGTGTAATCAAGTCTTAATTACAGGTAACGTAAACCAATCCACACACCATCCCACCCACAGTCTGCCCACACTATCCCACCCACAGCCTGCCCACACACCATCCCACCCACAGTCTGCCCACACTATCCCACCCACAGCCTGCCCACACACCATCCCACCCACAGCCTGCCCACACACCATCCCACCCACAGCCTGCCCACACACCATCCCACCCACAGCCTGCCCACACACCATCCCACCCACAGCCTGCCCACACACCATCCCACCCACAGCCTGCCCACACACCATCCCACCCACAACCTGCCCACACACCATCCCACCCACAGCCTGCCCACACACCATCTCACCCACAGCCTGCCCCCACACCATCCCACCCACAGCCTGCCCACACACCATCCCACCCACAGCCTGCCCACACCATCCCACCCACAGCCTGCCCACACACCATCCCACCCACAGCCTGCCCCCACACCATCCCACCCACAACCTGCCCACACACCATCCCACCCACAGCCTGCCCACACACCATCTCACCCACAGCCTGCCCCCACACCATCCCACCCACAGCCTGCCCACACACCATCCCACCCACAGCCTGCCCACACACCATCCCACCCACAGCCTGCCCACACACCATCCCACCCACAGCCAGCCCATACACCATCCCACCCACAGCCTGCCCGCACACCATCCCACCCACAGCCTGCCCGCACACCATCTCACCCACAGCCTGCCCCCACACCATCCCACCCACAGCCTGCCCCCACACCATCCCACCCACAGCCTGCCCCCACACCATCCCACCCACAGCCTGCCCACACACCATCCCACCCACAGCCTGCCCACACACCATCTCACCCACAGCCTGCCCCCACACCATCTCACCCACAGCCTGCCCCCACACCATCCCACCCACAGCCTGCCCACACACCATCCCACCCACAGCCTGCCCACACACAGGGGTCTGCAGGTCGCCTTCACCTTTTCTAACACTCTAACCTGCCCGAGCAACCTTACCTGGCCTGCCCCCCCCCCCCCCCCACACACACACCTCCAGCCTGCAAGCTTATGTGGGGGGGAGAGGGGGAGGGGGTTAGGAAGGAGGGAGGTGGGGGAGATATGGAAAAGAGAGAGAGAGAGAGAGAGAGAGCCAACCTAACCTTCCATCTCTCCCTGTGGCTTTGGACACACACACACACACACACACACACACACACACACACACACACACACACACACACACACTAAAGCGTTCGACCTAGTCGACCACAATTTAATCATCAACAAAGCTATTGACCTCGGGCTTCGGAGAAGTCTTATACCATGGCTTACAGACTTCCTCAGTGACCGACGCCAAGCTGTACGCTTCCGAGGGGCTGTCTCCACCTTTCAGTCACTCACCTGTGGCGTCCCCCAAGGCACCAAGATGGGACCACTCTGCTTCCTTATGCTCATCAGTGATGCCCTAAGAGAAACCCCTGCTCGCTGGAAATATGTCGACGACTCCACCATTGGGATCAGCGTCAACAATTCTGCTCCCAACTATACCGCCCTTCAGGATTTATTGAACAGTCTCCAAAACTGGGCCACCAACAACCATGTCACCATCAACCATACCAAGACCATGGTTATGCACATCAACCTCTCCTCCGACATTGTCCCACCTCCTTCCATTACTCTAGGTCCGAACACACTCCAGGTCGTAGATTCCACGAAGCTCCTCGGCGTCACCATAGACAACAAACTAAATTGGAAACCACACGTCAATGAAGTTGTCAAATCCTCCAGTTTCCGTCTCCACCTCCTCCGCCGACTCAAGTCCCTCGGAGTTCCTGCACACGAGCTCCTCAGTGTTTACACAACATTCATACTTCCCAAGCTCACCTATGCCTCCCCCACCTGGTCTTCCTCCCTAAATGCCACACAACGTAAACACCTAGAAAAAGTGCAAAAGAGGGCATGCAAGATTATTCTCTCCCCTCCTACTCCACATATCAAGAAGCGCTCAACACACTGACCCTTTCGACTCTCACTGACCATCACCACGACCTCATCTGCAAATTTGGTAAGAAGCTTCTACACCATCCCCGACACCGGCTCCTACTACCACCTGAGATCCCTTGTCCGAGAATTGCTGTTCGACACCACAACCGCATCCAGCCCATACGTGCACGAACTGATCGCTATAAGAACAGCCCAGTCCCAACCATTGTAAAAATTATCAATAACTTGTAATAACAGTGATACTCGTAACACTGCCCTCACTGTCACTATGTTGAAATGAACTGTAGTTTGAGCTTTTCCCCATCTAAGTTATTATATGTCTTATTTGTGTCACTTATGTTACTTGTATATTATTTGTAATTCGTAACCCATTCCCCAAATATGTAACTGTATATTTTCAGCCTTCTGGCTGCCAAGCTCTTTCAATAAACCGTTAATTATTATTATTATTATTATTATTATTATTATTATTATTACATACATACATAAACTTAACCCCTTGAGTATTATGATTTAAGACTTAGTGTAGTGAGGGAGGAGGATCAGGTATAAGGGAGGAGGATCAGGTATAAGGGAGGAGGATCAGGTATAAGGGAGGAGGATCAGGTATAAGGTAAGAGGATCAGGTATAAGGGAGGAGGATCAGGTATAAGGTAAGAGGATCAGGTATAAGGGAGGAGGATCAGGTATAAGGGAGGAGGATCAGGTATAAGGGAGGAGGATCAGGTATAAGGTAAGAGGATCAGGTATAAGGGAGGAGGATCAGGTATAAGGGAGGAGGATCAGGTATAAGGGAGGAGGATCAGGTATAAGGTAAGAGGATCAGGTATAAGGGAGGAGGATCAGGTATAAGGGAGGAGGATCAGGTATAAGGGAGGAGGATCAGGTATAAGGTAAGAGGATCAGGTATAAGGGAGGAGGATCAGGTATAAGGGAGGCGTGCTGTTGTGGTCAATGAGACACACGTGATGACTCTGCCTAACCCCCCTCCCCCTACCCTTTCCCCCCTCCCCTTTCTCCCCTTTCACTACCCTCTTCTTCTTAAACCTTCCTTCCTTCCTTATCATTTCCTCTTCCTTCCCTCCATCATCAATCCCTCTCCCCCCTCCTTACCCTCTCAACCTCCTCTTTCCTTCCGTCTCCCCCCCCCTCCTTACCCCCTTCCCCCTCCCCTCTCCTAAGGTCACAGCTACAGGACTCAGATTCCCAAAGGTCACGTCGACCAAACCTAACCTAACCTAACCTAACCAAACCTAACCTGACCTAACCTAACCTAACCTGACCTGACCTGACCTAACCTAACCTAACCTGACCTAACCTAACCTAACCTAACCCAACCTGACCTAACCCAACCTGACCTAACTTAGCCAGTTTGAGGTCATAAATAAACACGATAAACTAAGGCACCTCTCTCTCTCTGGTGGTAGTAGCGGTAGTGATAGTAGTAGTGGTAGTAGTAGTGGTAGTAGTAGTGGTAGTATAATAATGATGATGATAATAATAATAATAATAATAATAATAATAATAAAAATAAAAATAATAAAAAAAATAATAATAATAATAAAAAAAATAAAAATAATAAAAATAAAAATAATAATAATAATAATAAAAATAATAATAATAATAATAAAAATAATAATAATAATAATAACAATAATAATCTACTGGAGTTAAGACAGACAGACACATAAACTCTACGGAATGTACACACACACACACACACAAATTCTACGGGGTGTACACATACAAACAGACACACGAGCACAAACTCTACGGAATGTACACACACACGTACACACACCCTAACCACATCCTCACCAACCACACCCCCACCACACCCTCACCAACCACATCCTCACCAACCACACCCCCACCACACCCTCACCAACCACACCCTCACTAACCACACCCTCACCCCACCACACCCCCACCAACCACACCCCCACCAACCACACCCTCACCAACCACACCCCCACCAACCACACCCCCACCAACCACACCCTCACCAACCACACCCTCACCCCACCACACCCCACCAACCACACCCCACCAACCACACCCTCACCAACCACACCCCCACCACACCCCCACCAACCACACCCTCACCAACCACACCCCCACCAACCACACCCCCACCACACCCTCACCAACCACACCCCCACCAACCACACCCTCACCCTCACCAACCACACCCCCACCAACCACACCCCCACCAACCACACCCTCACCAACCACACCCTCACCAACCACACCCTCACCAACCACATCTTCACCAACCACACACCCTCACCACACCCTCACCAACCACACCCCCACCACACCCTCACCAACCACACCCCCACCAACCACACCCTCACCCCACCACACCCTCACCAACCACATAATGACCCCGTTACCACCACCAAAACACAGACCTAATTACCAACTGTTTTCACACGATCAAGACACACCTTCATACTTGTCGTTACCTGAGACTAATTGGGCCCCAGGTAAGAGGCCCCAGTCCTAATGGGTCCCAGGAATAATGACAAACAAACACACACACACACACACACACACACACACACACACACATACATACATACACACACACACACACACACATACATACATACATACATACACACAACGTAAACACCTAGAAAAAGTGCAAAAGAGGGCATGCAAGATTATTCTCTCCCCTTCCTACTCCACATATCAAGAAGCGCTCAACACACTGACCCTTTCGACTCTCACTGACCATCACCACGACCTCATCTGCAAATTTGGTAAGAAGCTTCTACACCATCCTCGACACCGGCTCCTACTACCACCTGAGATCCCTAGTCCGAGAATTGCTGTTCGACACCACAACCGCATCCAGCCCATACGTGCACGAACTGATCGCTATAAGAACAGCCCAGTCCCAACCATTGTAAAAATTATCAATAACTTGTAATAAACCAGTGTATTCACTCCCAGTAAACACTACTCCTTACACTGTCACTATGTTGAAATGAACTGTAGTTTGAGCTTTTCCCCATCTAGTTATTATATGTCTTATTTGTGTCACTTATGTTACTTGTATATTATTTGTAATTCGTAACCCATTCCCCAAATATGTAACTGTATATTTTCAGCCTTCTGGCTGCCAAGCTCTTTCAATAAACCGTTAATTATTATTATTACATACATACACACACACACACAAATAATCACTGAAGATACTGTTCTGACCCTAGTAACGAGGTGATTAAACCCAGGGGCAATAGGCCTTAACGACCCACAGCATGTAAACGACCTCTTGCGACTAGACGGTTCCTGGAAGAGTCAGGAGGAGGAGGAGGTCATGACACCTGGATTAACCCACACCTGAAGACACCTGTTAAGAGTACGCAATTTAGAGTACATGTTCCTCCCCTGAGTACATGTCTCCCCCTAGAGTACAGAGCAGAGTAACGTCAGAGTACATGTAAACAGAGTGAAAGTTTTCCTTCTTTTTTCCTCCTAAACTTTCACACACACACACACACACACACACACACACACACACTTTCTACTTTCTTCAATAAATTTCTATTCGTCTATTGTCTTGACCTTAACATTGGCTCTGGTACACACACACACACACACACACACACACACACACGATGATTTACGTACACACACACACACGCACATACACTGATTTACGTACACACTCATGAACACACACACACATGGGTTTCAGCATACATACATACATACCTATCACCATCCTCCTACCCCCCCCCCCTCCCCTCCCCCCACCAGCCCGCAACAGGTGAACAGACTTACCTGGTTTACCTGTACAGAATACGAAGACAATTTTACCCCCCCCCCCCAAAGTTCCAAACAATTTCCTATTCAACGTCGCCCAATTACCCTTTGTCTGCCTCGCTAACAATCCCAACTACGTCCCAATTACGCCGTTTGTGTGTCCCAATTACCCGGTGCGTAGATTATATATCCCAATTTAATCTGTGTCCCAATTTCGTAATTTGTCCCAATTACGTGGTTTTAGTGTCCCAATTTCGTGGTTTCAGCGTCAATTAAATACCCTTAGTAACACGCTACCCCCCTTCCCCTCCCCTTAGTAACACCTCCACCCTCCCCTCCCCTTAGTAACGCCCTACCCCCTTCCCCTCCCCTTAGTAACACCTCCACCCTCCCCTCCCCTTAGTAACGCCCTACCCCCTTCCCCTCCCCTTAGTAACACCCTACCCCCCTTCCCCTCCTCTTAGTAACACCCTACCCCCTTCCCCTCCCCTTAGTAACACCTCCACCCTCCCCTACCCTTAGTAACACGCTACCCCCCTTCCCCTCCCCTTAGTAACACCCTACCCCCCTTCCCCTCCCCTTAGTAACACCCTACCCCCTTCCCCTACCCTTAGTAACACCCTACCCCCCTTCCTCTCCCCTTAGTAACACCCTACCCCCTTCCTCTCCCCTTAGTAACACCCTACCCCCTTCCCCTACCCTTAGTAACACCCTACCCCCTTCCCCTACCCTTAGTAACACCCTACCCCCTTCCCCTACCCTTAGTAACACCCTACCCCCCTTCCCCTCCCCTTAGTAACACCCTACCCCCCTTCCCCTACCCTTAGTAACACCCTACCCCCCTTCCTCTCCCCTTAGTAACACCCTACCCCCTTCCCCTACCCTTAGCAACACCCTACCCCCTTCCCCTACCCTTAGTAACACCCTATCCCCCTTTACCTACCCTTAGTAACACCTCCACCCTCCCCTACCCTTTCCCCTTGACCACTAAGCTGAGAGAGAGAGAGAGAGAGAGAGAGAGAGAGAGAGAGAGAGAGAGAGAGAGACCTGTGTGTACCTGCTAATTGGCTTTACCTGGACCATCGTGTGGCCAGGTGAGGAAGGGAAAGGGGAAACTGTGGAGGTGGTGGTGGGGGGGGGTAACACTCTCTCTCTCTCTCTCTCTCTCTCACTCTCTCTCTCTCTCTCTAAGGATAACTGTGTCTATATACGGAAGAAGAATAACAAGACAAAGAAACAAAGAAAATTAAAAACAAACACAGAGTAAAAAAAACGACACACACACACACACACACACACCAGAGCTATTCACCACCCCCCTCACCATAAACGCCACAATACTGACACCATAGGCACCATTAATCTCCTGTGTGTGTGTGTGTAATGGCGCATGACACAACAACAATACTGAATGAGTGAGGGAGGGAGGGAGGGAGGGAGGAAAGCAAAGCTACGTAGGATTGAATGAAGGCCGGACGGACAGAAGCATTGACGTAAGTACGAATTCACGGAAGGCCTTGAACGAAGGAAGGATGATTGAAGGAAGGAGGAAGGAAGGATGAGGAGGAGAAGAAAGGAAGATGAAGGAAGGAAGGAAGAATTAAAGGAAGGATTGAAGGAAGGAAGGAATGATTGAAGGAAGGATTGAAGGAAGGAAGAATTAAAGGAAGGATTGAAGGAAGGAAGGAAGGAAGGAAGAATTGAAGGAAGGAAGGAAGGAAGGAAGGAAGGAAGAATTAAAGGAAGGATTGAAGGAAGGAAGGAATGATTGAAGGAAGGAAGGAAGGAAGGAAGCCCCCCACAACACAACCACATGATTGTTGGTGGTGGACGATAAACGACAGAGAGGGAGCAATCTTCCTCTCCCTTCCTCCCTCTTACGTTCCCTCCCACCCTACCCCCTCCCTCCCTTCCTTCACCCCCTCCCAACCTTTCTCTCACTCTCCCTCCCTCCCTCCCCCCCCCCCCCTAGAGGTTGGAGGAACTGTTTACTCCCCGACAGGTGACCCCCACTCAGTCAGTGTCGCCGCCAGGAGGAACAAAGACACAGCTTACTGACCTGACCTGACCTAGTATAACCTAACCTAACCAAACCTAACCTAACCTACCCCCCAGAGTGAGACAACTACCCCCTACCCACTTCCTCTCCCCCTCCTCTTATCACCCCCTCCCCCTCAATAGGACACTCACCCCCTCCCCTCCCCTTCTACCCCCACAACAAAATATTACAACTAAATCAAGACAACAACAACAACAACAATAACAATTACGAGAGAGAGAGAGAGAGAGAGAGAGAGAGAGAGAGAGAGAGAGAGAGAGCCATCAACAACAAGGTCATGTCAACACGCTGAACAAATGGATTACAATGACGTCAGTTTCCGGACAAAATCCCAACTAACCACCACCAGCCTGCCACCACCACCACCACCAGCCTGCCACCACCACCACCAGCCTGCCACCACCACCACCACCAGCCTGCCACCACCACCACCAGCCTGCCACCACCACCACCAGCCTGCCGCCACCACCACCAGCCTGCCACCACCAGCACCACCAGCCTGCCACCACCACCACCAGCCTGCCGCCACCACCACCACCACCAGCCTGCCACCACCAGCACCACCAGCCTGCCACCACCACCACCAGCCTGCCACCACCACCACCATCCTGCCACCACCACCACCGCTACCACCATCCTGCCACCACCACCACCACCAGCCTGCCCAACCTTCAGCCAACAGTAACCAACCACCTCATCCCTTTCACCTTCACTGTACACCACACCATGACCAGTACCTTCCTTCATTCCTTCCTTCCTTCCTTCATTCCTTCCTTCATTTTCTTCCTTCATTCATTCATTCCTTCATTCCTTCTTTTCTTTCATTTTCTTCCTTCCCTCTCTCCATATTCCACCCCTTCCATCTCTTCTTCTCTTCCTTTCATTCCTTCCTTCCTTCCTTCATTTCCTTCCTTCCTTCATTTCCTTCCTTCCTTCCTCACTAAACAGGGGTGAGGGAGAACACACAATGGCGATGGGGAGGGAAGGGGGGGAGGGAAGGGGAGATGAGGGGAGGGGGAGGGGAGGGGGAGGGGAGATGAGGGGGAGGGGAGGGGGAGGGGTGGTGATCATACAAATTCCTTCACACCTCCCCCCTTATCATGCCGTCACGCCCCTCACCGTCACATGATACGCCCATCCCGTCACCCACCATGTTATATCCGTCACTATACTGTCACAACCGTCACCTCACATCACTGTCACCATCCGTCACATCTTTTCCTCCATAAGAATAGCGTCACACTCCCGTTACCATTTGTCACACCTATAGAACCACACCCCCCCCCCCGTCACACCACAATACGCCACACTACTACACCCTGTCACACCACCATAATGTGTCACACCACTACAATGCGTCACACCATCACACCTGTCACCATAGACATACATACATACATCTACCGTCACACCCGTCACAACGATTTTGGCCGTCACATTCGAGTGCTAATTATTTCACGTAAGTTATTCTGGTGTGGTTTAAGTCTCAAGTTACGACCAAAAATTACAACTTACGATTTTTTTTCCTTAAGTTACGACCAAAAATCCAACCTTACGAACTTTTGTGAATCCATCTTACGAACCCATACGAACACCTCACCTGATTGGCTCCCCCCCCTCATAGACCAATCAGAATGCAACGTACTCCATAACACCTCACCTGATTGGCTCCCCCCTCATCGACCAATCAGAATGCAACGTACTCCATAACACCTCACCTGATTGGCTGCCCCCCGTACCCCAAGTGAGTGAACGACCATGTATGCCCACGGTGGTCAAGGTCTGAATGACGTACACACACACGTACACACACATGTACATAAACTTGACCTACCTTTCTGACTAACTTAGCAGCGATACGGCATTGAGTGTGTGTGTGTGTGCGTGTGTGCGTGCGTGCGTGTGTGTGCGTGTGTGTGTGCGTGCGTGCGTGTGTGTGTGAAGGCGACTATATTGGAGAGAGAGAGGGGGAGAGAATGTATGCATGCATGCATGTATGTATGTATGTAACCGAGAACCACCAATAATGATGGCACTCGTTGGCACTGTGGCACTGAGAGACCTTGCTGGTGCCGCGTTCGATCCCCAGTGAATGACTCATGATTTTTAACCTAGAAAACCTGACCTGACCTGACCTGACCTAACCTCACCTGACCTAACCTGACCTAACATTACCGTAACACAATTGGAATAACACCAACACAGTCCCACCTCTCCTTCCCTGTAACACTGTAACGTCTTCAAGGTAACACTGTAACGTCTTCAAGGTAACACTGTAACACGTCTCCCAGGTAACACTGTAACGTCTCCAAGGTAACACTGTAACGTCTCCAAGGTAACACTGTAACACATCTCCAAGATAACACTGTAACGTCTCCAAGGTAGCACTGTAACGTCTCCAAGGTAACACTGTCACGTCTCCAAGGTAACACTGTAACGTCTCCAAGGTAACACTGTAACGACTCCAAGGTAACACTGTAACGACTCCAAGGTAGCACTGTAACGTCTCCAAGGTAACACTGTAACGTCTCCAAGGTAACACTGTAACGACTACAAGGTAGCACTGTAACGTCTCCAAGGTAACACTGTAACGTCTTCAAGGTAACACTGTAACACATCTCCAAGGTAACACTGTAACGTCTCCAAGGTAACACTGTAACACATCTCCAAGGTAACACTGTAACGTCTCCAAGGTAACACTGTAACACATCTCCAAGGTAACACTGTAACACATCTCCAAGGTAACACTGTAACGTCTCCAAGGTAACAATGTAACGTCTCCAAGGTAACACTGTCACGTCTCCAAGGTAACATTGTAACGTCTCCAAGGTAACACTGATAAGCCACAACCATATTTACTGATAAAATTAACAGCTTGGGAGGAGGAGGAGGAAAAACAGAAGAAGAGTACCCACACCCCACACCCTCCCACTCCCCACGCCCACTCAACCCACCCACCCCCACGCTCACTCAACCCACACCTGAATAACCCGCCCTTTCTGATCTGACGGACCCACGTTATTACCTATAGAGGGAACCTAACCTAACCTAACCTAACCCAATCTGTCTCTCCCATGTTAATTAGCTGAGGTTAAAATCACTTTAACACGGTGTTAGGAGGGAAATTTAACACCAGGTCAAGTTTTAACACAAATTAACACGATGATAAATATTACCAATTTTTAACATAAGACAAAATATAAAGTAACTCATTTTAACAGGAATTTCTTTTTAAATGTCTGCTAATTTTAATATAATACAAAAAAAAATAATAATTACGATTTTAACCCAAAATTTAGGGTAAAAAAACTAAATATTTTAACCTAGAGTAAAAAAAAAAGTAAAATATTAACATATTTTTAACATAACTAAAAAAAAAATATTCCACAAATTTAACACAAGATATATTAATATTCAACTTTTTTAACACAGTATAAATAATTAAAGTTAAATTCTATCAACAAGAGGCAATTGTTAACACCCATATGTCTTCCCTGTTACTGTTAACCGTTTCCTGTTATTGTTTCCCCGTTGACCTGTTTCCTGTCCACTGTTTCACCTCAACACACTAGTCACTATTTCCAACAGGTGCTAAGGCAATTTTTCCATACAAATTACAGGTGTTAATCGCTATGACAGGTGTATGAGAATAATGAACACGATACAGGTGCAAGAGAACACTGAACACCTGCGTAGAACACGTTGGTTGAGAGTATAGTGCACGTGAGAGAACATAACACCATCACACGTGCACAAGAACACCTGTGCAAAACGTTATCATCACGGTATTACACGTGTCCGTCTGTACATTACACGGGAAACACCTGTACAGAGCTTCACAGGTGCACCGAGACACCTGTACAAGACACAGGTACACCGAAACGCCTGTAAAACACACAGGTACACCGAAACACCTGTAAAACACACACAGGTACACCGAAACACCTGTAAACCACACACAGGTACACCGAAACACCTGTACACACCTACACGACGGTACACACACACACACGTCAGGTTAGTACCACAAGCTGCACCGTAATCTACCTCCAGAGTGAGACTAACGCAGCCCTCACAAAGACGCGACGAGGAACACACGCACGCACACAGAGCCTCCCCCCCTCCCCCCTCTCGTCACCAGTAGCGGGAGGAAGGGGGGAGGGGGGGGCGTGAGTTGCAGCTTGTGTGTGTGTGTGTGTGAGAGAGAGAGAGAGAGAGAGAGAGAGAGAGAGAGAGAGAGAGAGAGGCCTCCTCACACACACACACCTCTCCTACACTTAAATAATCGATCCATTACACCCAGCTGATGACAACCATTTAGTGTAGGGGTGAGGAGGGGGTGAGGAAGGGGGTGAGGAAGGGGTAAGGAAGGGGTGAGGAAGGGGGGTGAGGAAGGGGGTGAGGAAGGGGTAAGGAAGGGGTAAGGAAGGGGTGAATCGACGCCAGGTGAACGCCAGTGTGGAGTGAAAGACTGAGGTCACCTGGCGAAGCTCCGCCCAGGTGACCTCCACTTGGTCATCACACACACACACACACACACACACGGTCCTCGGTGTAGTCAGGATACACTGGCCCCTACACTAGTGCCCTGGGAGGGAGGAGAGAGAGAGAGAGAGAGAGAGAGAGAGAGAGAGAGAGAGAGAGAGAGAGAGGAAAGAAGGGAGAGGATAAAGGGAGAAAAAAAACGGGGTATAAAGGGGGAGGGGGAAGGAAGGAAGGGGGGGGACAATGGCCTTGGATGTACTCACTCCAAATTTCCCATCA
>CAUDMG010003839.1:961893-974393 GCA_958450375.1 Homarus gammarus
ACACGCCATGCCCGGATACGCGTGGATTTCGCCAAATTACGGAAAATGCCATCATTAACTCACACCTGTTAGTTCACCTGTCACCTGTCTAATGAGGGCAATGACGGGGGCAATTAACCTGACGGGGCTTCGGGTTCAAGGGGTTCGAGTTCAGGGGTACGGGTTCATGAGGGGTTTGGATTTAGTTCGGATTCAGAGAGTCAGGTTCTAAGGGTTCTGATTTAGGGGTTCGGATTCAGAGTTCGGATTCAGGGGTTCGGGTTCAGGGGTTCAGATTCATGAGGGGTTTGGATTTAGTTCGGATTCAGAGAGTCAGGTTCTAAGGGTTCTGATTCAGGGGTTCGGATTCAGAGTTCGGATTCAGGGTGGGGGGGGGGGGGTCGGATTCAGGGGTTCGGAACCAGCTTTCACCATCGACCTATTGGCACCGGGTATAATAAGCGACATTAGTTAATGTCTTCGTACTTGACAATCATCACTAGACACGATCACTGCTCCAGATAACAGTGAACGTGACGCAACAGTGAGTCAACAGTGAACGTGACGCAAGTGAGTCAACAGTGAACGTGACGCAGCAGTGAGTCAACAGTGAACGTGAGTCAATGGTGAACAGTGAATCAACAGTTAACTTGAGTCAAGAGTGAACGTGACGCAACAGTGAACGTGACGCAACAGTGAACGTGACGCAACAGTGAACAGTGAAAAGATGATCACTACATTACACCGAGTTGAGATCTCCTTCAGTGATGGTGGTAGTGGTGGTTGTGATAGTGGTAGTAGTTGTGATGGTGTGGTGGTAGTAAGAGTGATGGTAGTAGTGGTAGTCTATTGGTATGACGATGGTGGTAGTAGTACGTATACCCAGTCGTAGTAGTGGTGGTAGTTGTGGTAGCTGTCAGGGGGATGGTGGTAGCCTGTGGGTGTTTCTCATGCCTGTGGTGAGCTGCTCGTGGGAACTATATCACCCACCACCACTACCACCATCACCCACCTACCACAACTACCACAACTACTACCATACACCACTACCACCATCACCCACCTGCCACAACTACCACCATCACCCACCTACCACAACTACTACCATACACCACTACCACCATCACCCACCTACCACAACTACTACCATACACCACTACCACCATCACCCACCTGCCACAACTACTACCATACACCACTACCACCATCACCCACCTACCACAACTACTACCATACACCACTACCACCATCACCCACCTACCACAACTACTACCATACACCACTACCACCATCACCCACCTACCACAACTACTACCATACACCACTACCACCATCACCCACCTACCACAACTACTACCATACACCACTACCACCATCACCCACCTACCACAACTACCACAACTACTACCACCACCACCACAACTACCACCACCACCACCACCACCACCACCAACCACCACCACCACCACCACCACAACTACCACCACCACCACCACCACCACCACAACTACCACCACTAAGCGCCAAGTTCCTGTCTTTGTTGTGGGTTCATTTCTTGTTGCTACACCCGGGTCTCTCCTACCAGTCAATGATCCCAGTCAGACAGTCAGATCACCCACACAGTCACCAGTTAATACAGTCAGTTCATCCACACAGTCACCAGTTAATACAGTCAGTTCACCCACACAGTCACCAGTTAAGACAGTCAGTTCATCCACACAGTCACCAGTTAAGACAGTCAGTTCACCCACACAGTCAACAGTTAAGACAGTCAGTTCACCCACACAGTCACCAGTTAAGACAGTCAGTTCACCCACACAGTCACCAGTTAAGACAGTCAGTTCACCCACACAGTCACCAGTTAAGACAGTCAGTTCACCCACACAGTCACCAGTTAAGACAGTCAGTTCATCCACACAGTCACCAGTTAAGACAGTCAGTTCACCCACACAGTCACCAGTTAAGACAGTCAGTTCACCCACACAGTCAACAGTTAAGACAGTCAGTTCACCCACACAGTCACCAGTTAAGACAGTCAGTTCACCCACACAGTCCACCAGTTAAGACAGTCAGTTCACCCACACAGTCACCAGTTAATACAGTCAGTTCACCCACACAGTCACCAGTTAAGACAGTCAGTTCACCCACACAGTCACCAGTTAAGACAGTCAGTTCACCCACACAGTCACCAGTTAAGACAGTCAGTTCACCCCCACAGTCCACCAGTTAAGACAGTCAGTTCAACCACACAGTCACCAGTTAATACAGTCAGTTCAACCACACAGTCACCAGTTAATACAGTCAGTTCACCCACACAGTCACCAGTTAAGACAGTCAGTTCACCCACACAGTCACCAGTTAATACAGTCAGTTCACCCCCACAGTCCACCAGTTAATACAGTCAGTTCACCCCCACAGTCCACCAGTTAAGACAGTCAGTTCACCCACACAGTCACCAGTTAAGACAGTCAGTTCACCACAGTCACCAGTTAAGACAGTCAGTTCACTACACAGTCACCAGTTAAGAGAGTCAGTTCACCACACAGTCACCAGTTAAGACAGTCAGTTCACCCACACAGTCCACCAGTTAAGACAGTCAGTTCACCCACACAGTCACCAGTTAAGACAGTCAGTTCACCCACACAGTCACCAGATAAGACAGTCAGTTCACTCACACAGTCCACCAGTTAAGACAGTCAGTTCACTACACAGTCACCAGTTAAGACAGTCAGTTCATCCACACAGTCACCAGTTAAGCTACAACAGTCACCAGTCAGACAGACAAAGCGGACTGTGTACCTGTCAATACTCTCAAGACAGTCTGTCGCCACGCAGTCGACGATACCTTAGCTGGACGGTACCTTAGCTAGACGATACCTTAGTGGACGATACCTTAGCTGGACGATACCTTAGCTGGACGATACCTTAGCTGGACGATACCTTAGCTGGACGATACCCTAGTGGCCGATACCTTAGCTGGACGATACCTCAGTGGACGATACCTTAGTGGACGATACCTTAGCTGGACGATACCTTAGTTGGACGATACCTTAGCTGGACGATACCTTAGCTGGACGACACCTTAGTTGGACGATACCTTAGCTGGACGATACCTTAGTTGGACGATACCTTAGCTGGACGATACCTTAGCTGGACGATACCTTAGCTGGACGATACCCTAGTGGCCGATACCTTAGCTGGTCGATACCTTAGTTGGACGATACCTTAGCTGGACGATACCTTAGCTGGACGATACCTTAGTGGACGATACCTTAGCTGGACGATACCTTAGTGGACGATACCTTAGCTGGACGATACCTTAGCTGGACGATACCTTAGTTGGACGATACCTTAGCTGGACGATACCTTAGTGGACGATACCTTAGCTGGACGATACCTTAGCAGGACGATACCTTAATGGACGATACCTTAGCTGGACGATACCTTAGCAGGACGATACCTTAGTGGACGATACCTTAGCAGGACGATACCTTAATGGACGATACCTTAGCTGGACGATACCTTAGCAGGACGATACCTTAGCTGGACGATACCTTAGTGGACGATACCTTAGCTGGACGATACCTTAGCTGGACGATACCTTAGCAGGACGATACCTTAATGGACGATACCTTAGCTGGACGATACCTTAGCAGGACGATACCTTAGTGGACGATACCTTAGTTGACGATACCCTAGTGGCCGATTCCTTAGCTGGACGATACCCTAGTGACCGATACCTTAGCTGGTCGATACCTTAGCTGGACGATACCTTAGCTGGACGATACCTTAGCTGGCCGATACCTTAGCTGGACGATACCTTAGCTGGACGATACCTTAGCTGGACGGTACCTTAGCTGGACGGTACCTTAGCTGGACGGTACCTTAGCTGGACGATACCTTAGTGGACGATACCTTAGTGGACGATACCTTAGCTGGACGATACCTTAGCTGGACGGTACCTTAGTGGACGATACCTTAGCTGGACGATACCTTAGCTGGACGATACCTTAACGTGACTACTTATGGTCGTAAGTAGGTGACTCAGGTGATACGTACACATGTGCACATAGTTTAAATACATAGAGATACGTTCATAACATATATATACATAGGTGATACACATACATACATAGGTGCATACATACATACATAGGTGCATACATACATACATAGGTACATACATACATACATAGGTACATACATAGGTGCATACATACATACATAGGTGCATACATAGGTGCATACATACATACATAGGTACATACATACATACATAGGTGCAAAAAGAGAGCAAAGAGAGAGAGAGAGAGAGAGAGAGAGAGAGAGAGAGAGAGAGAGAGAGAGAGAGACTGGTCTCCTAAGAACGGCGGACAGGTACGCAGGAACAGGTGTACCGTGATGGCAGGTGTACAAACCTTATTAGGTCCGCGTCTCTCCCACATCTGTTATAAGAGCCTCCCACATCTGCTATACGGCCTCTTACACCTGTTACGGCCCCCCACACCTGTTAGAGATCCTCCACACCTGTTACGGCTTCCCTACACCTGTTACGGCTTCCCTATACCTATTATACGGCCTCCCACACCTGTTACGGCCCTCCACACCTGTCACCACGTTGGATAATAAGCACACCTGTCGGAACTTAAGACACCTGTAGTAACGCTGCCAACATACACACCTGTTATCACTAAACATCTGTAATAACGGGATAAAACTGAAACACCTGTAGTGACGCAATACAAAATGGGCATCTGTTGTCAATCTGCGAACACCTGTCACCTTGACGTGTTATTCTAATTAAGTAAATAACTACACCACACACCTGTAGGGATGGATAGATATTTGTGCATCTGTAACCTGTGTGTGTGTGTGTACATTTCAGGAGGTCATGTGAGTACCTGTGTGTACCTGCCTCTTCCGTCATCAACCCCTCATTACGACTCGTTCGGTAGTTAAGGTTATTAGGTCGTTACGTTGTTGTGGCCGAGGTCAACAACAACAAACAAACAATAACAACAACAATTACAACAACTAAAGGAACACACACACACAGAACACACACACACACAGACACAGCCCAGTCCCAACCATTGTAAAAATTATCAATAACTTGTAATAAACCAGTGTATTCACTCCCAGTAAACACTGCTCCTTACACTGTCACTATGTTGAAATGAACTGTAGTCTGAGCTTTTCCCCATCTAGTTATTATATGTCTTATTTGTGTCACTTATGTTACTTGTATATTATTTGTAATTCGTAACCCATTCCCCAATTATGTAACTGTATATTTTCAGCCTTCTGGCTGCCAAGCTCTTTCAATAAACCGTTAATTATTATTATTATTATTATTACACACCTCACAATACACACACACTGACACATGCATACATAATACACACACACACACACACAGAGAGATTTCACTAAAGCATTCGACCTAGTCGACCACAATTTAATCATCAACAAAGCTATCGACCTCTTGTTTGGCAGAAGTCTTATACCATGGCTTACAGACTTCCTCAGTGACCGACGCCATTGTTTGGCAGAAGTCTTATACCATGGCTTACAGACTTCCTCAGTGACCGACGCCAAGCTGTGCGCTTCCGAGGGGCTGTCTCCACCTCTCAGTCACTCACCTGTGGCGTCCCCCAAGGCACCAAGATGGGACCACTCTGCTTCCTTATGCTCATCAATGATGCCCTAAGAGAAACCCCTGCTCGCTGGAAATATGTCGACGACTCCACCATTGGGATCAGCGTCAACAACTATGCTCCCAACTATACCGCCCTTCAGGGTTTATTGAACAGTCTCCAAAACTGGGCCACCAACAACCATGTCACCATCAACCATACCAAGACCATGGTTATGCACATCAACCTCTCCTCCGACATTGTCCCACCTCCTTCCATTACTCTAGGTCCGAACACACTCCAGGTTGTAGACTCCACTAAGCTCCTCGGCGTCACCATAGACAACAAACTAAATTGGAAACCACACGTCAGTGAAGTTGTCAAATCCTCCAGTTTCCGTCTCCACCTCCTCCGCCGACTCAAGTCCCTCGGAGTTCCTGCACACGAGCTCCTCAGTGTTTACACAACATTCATACTTCCCAAGCTCACCTATGCCTCCCCTACCTGGTCTTCCTCCCTAAATGCCACACAACGTAAACACCTAGAAAAAGTGCAAAAGAGGGCATGCAAGATTATTCTCTCCCCTTCCTACTCCACATATCAAGAAGCGCTCAACACACTGACCCTTTCGACTCTCACTGACCATCACCACGACCTCATCTGCAAATTTGGTAAGAAGCTTCTACACCATCCTCGACACCGGCTCCTACTACCACCTGAGATCCCTAGCCCGAGAATTGCTGTTCGACACCACAACCGCATCCAGCCCATACGAGCACGAACTGATCGCTATAAGAACAGCCCAGTCCCAACCATTGTAAAAATTATCAATAACTTGTAATAAACCAGTGTATTCACTCCCAGTAAACACTACTCCTTGCACTGTCACTATGTTGAAATGAACTGTAGTTTGAGCTTTTCCCCATCTAAGTTATTATATGTCTTATTTGTGTCACTTATGTTACTTGTATATTATTTGTAATTCGTAACCCATTCCCCAAATATGTAACTGTATATTTTCAGCCTCTGGCTGCCAAGCTCTTTCAATAAACCGTTAATTATTATTATTATTATTATTATTACTATTATTATTACACACACACACACACACACACACACACACACACACACACACCTCACAACACACACACACACACACACACACACACACACACATCATCACTACAATACGTTACCTCATCATGTTTATGTGGTCGAGAGTGAAAGGCATCATATGTGACGTTATCTCCCCAACATGGCCAGTCACCCCGTGTGTGTGTGTGTGTGTTATGTATGCATGTGTCAGTGTGTGTGTGTGTGTGTGTGTGTGTGTCAGTGTGTGTGTGAATTGTGAGGCAGGTGTGTGTGAATTGTGAGGCAGGTGTGTGTGTATTGTGAGGTGTGTGTGTATATATGTGTGTGTCCACCATTAACAACACATCAGCAGGTGTTTAAGGAGCTAATTACTAACAGGTGTGTAGCCCAAAGAACACCTCCAATTAGCGGCTGACAGGTGTAGACACAAACACACAGGTACAACCCATGCACAGGTGTTTTCTACCGACACCTGTGACCAAAGGAACAGGTGTTTATGAGATAATCAGTAACAGGTGTGCGTCAGGAGGTAAAAACTGGGGCCGGCTCGTGTCTGGTGTGAGGTCTAACATGAAGGAACCTTTGGGCCGGCTTCCACGACTACCCTCTGGTCATGGCCTCCCCTCCCTCAACACATCGGGTGAAAGGCCTCCCTCCCTCCTTCCTTCCTTCCTTCATTTCCTTCACCCACTACACTATACTCGATCTTTCCTTGTGAGAGAGAGAGAGAGAGAGAGAGAGAGAGAGAGAGAGAGAGAGAGAGAGAGAGAGAGAGAGAGAGCAGGTATACGTCTTCCCCAGGTAATTACAATGTGCCACACGCTCACACGCTCCCAGATCTCAACCAATGTGGACAAAATGTAAAGTACTCAGTATAGGAGATGTAAACAGAGTAACCAGATCCCAGATGAACAACGATGTTATTGAGAAATCCGACTGTGAGAAAGATTTAGGAGTAATGATAAGTAGGAACCTTAAGCCAAGTAAACAATGTGTCGAAACAAGGCTAATAGAGTACTTGGGTTCATACAAAGGAGTGTTAGTTACAAGACTAGCGAGGTCATCCTAAAACTATATCCTGCGCTTGTTAGACCTCACTTGGATTATCAGGTCAGTGTTAGTTACAAGACAAGCGAGGTCATCCTAAAACTATATCCTGCGCTTGTTAGACCTCACTTGGAATACACAGTTCAGTTCTGGTCACCGTATTACAGAATGGATATAGAATCCTTGGAAAGAATTCAGAGGAGAATGACAAGACTAATCCCGGGCATTAGGAACCTTGAGTACAGAGACAGGTTAAAGCATCTTAATTTGCACTCCCTTGAGAGACGTAGAGTGAGGGGCGACCTGATAGAGGTGTATAAATGGAAGGAAGGGCTAAACAAAGGGGACATTACAAAGGTACTCAAACTATCCAACCAGGAGCGAACTCGTAACAATGGTTTTAAATTAGACATGTTTAGATTTAGGCGTGAAATAGGTAAACACTGGTTGGTTGGATGGATATATGAGTGATAGGGGTTGGGTGTAAACGGGACTGACCAGTATAGACCCGCTGCTGTTTCCTCCATTCTTATGCTCTTATGCTCACACGCTCCAAGACCTTTAATTGGATACGTGAGAACTAAACGAAACATTAATTGGCCCATTTAAGTTACGACAATAATAATTAAAAGAATGAATGAATGAGAGAGAGAGAGAGAGAGAGAGAGAGAGAGAGAGAGAGAGAGAGAGAGAGAAAGAAAGAAAGAAAGAAAGAAAGAAAGAAAGAGGAAGTAAAACAACAGGACACGGGGCAAGTTCTCCACCCACACTCCATGAACCAACTCACTTGTCCGTTAACCTCTCTCTCTCTCTCTCTTTGTTTCTGTCTCTCTTTCTTCTCTTTCACTTTGTCTTCTTTCTTTCTCTCTCACTCATCATAAAAGATAAACAAGGATATGAAACAAAGAGAGAGAGAGAGAGAGAGAGAGAGAGAGAGAGAGAGAGAGAGAGAGAGAGAGAGAGAGAGAGAGAGAGGTGTCACTGATGATTTAAATGCCCACTAATGAGCGTACAGGTAATGAGGCTTGACTCTTTATTGCCTCCATCAGGTAGAGGAGGAGGAGGAGGTCCATGTGAATCTATCAGTACACACTCTCTCATGTTCAAGCTAATTAAATTCCACGTCAAATAGGCCCCAGTTCTAATAGGGCCCCAGTTCTAATAGGGCCCCAGTTCTAATAGGCCCCAGTTCTAATAGGCCCCAGTTCTAATAGACCCCAGTTCTAATAGACCCCAGTTCTAATAGACCCCAATTCTAATAGGCCCCAGTTCTAATGGGCCCCAGTTTTAATGGGCCCCAGTTCTAATAGGCCCCAGTTCTAATGGGCCCCAGTCCTTATAGGCCCCAGTCCTAATAGACCCAAATTCAAATAGGCCCCAGTCCTAATAGGCCCCAGTCCTAATGGGCCCCAGTCCTAATGGGCCCCAGTCCTAATAGGCCCCAGTTCTAATAGGCCCCAGTTCTAAAAGGGCCCATTTCTAATAGGGCCCATTTCTAATAGGCCCCAGTTCTAATAAGCCCCAGTCCTAATAGGCCCCATTCTAATAGGGCCCCAGTTCTAATAGGGCCCCAAATCTAATAGGCCCCAGTTCTAATAGGCCCCAGTTCTAATAGGCCCCAGTTCTAATAGGCCCCAGTTCTAATAGGCCCCAGTTCTAATAGGCCCCAGTTCTAATAGGCCCCAGTTCTAATAGGCCCCAGTTCTAATAGGCCCCAGTTCTAATAGGCCCCAGTTCTAATAGGCCCCAGTTCTAATAGGCCCCAGTTCTAATAGGCCCCAGTTCTAATAGGCCCCAGTTCTAATAGGCCCCAGTTCTAATAGGCCCCAGTTCTAATAGGCCCCAGTTCTAATAGGCCCCAGTTCTAATAGGCCCCAGTTCTAATAGGCCCCAGTTCTAATAGGCCCCAGTTCTAATAGGCCCCAGTTCTAATAGGCCCCAGTTCTAATAGGCCCCAGTTCTAATAGGCCCAGTTCTAATAGGCCCCAGTTCTAATAGGCCCCAGTTCTAATAGGCCCCAGTTCTAATAGGCCCCAGTTCTAATAGGCCCCAGTTCTAATAGGCCCCAGTTCTAATAGGCCCCAGTTCTAATAGGCCCCAGTTCTAATAGGCCCCAGTTCTAATAGGCCCCAGTTCTAATAGGCCCCAGTCCTAATAGGCCCCAGTTCTAATAGGCCCCAGTTCTAATAGGCCCCAGTTCTAATAGGCCCCAGTTCTAATAGGCCCCAGTTCTAATAGGCACCAGTTCTAATAGGCCCCAGTTCTAATAGGCCCCAGTTCTAATAGGCCCCAGTTCTAATAGGGCCCCAGTTCTAATAGGCCCCAGTTCTAATAGGCCCCAGTTCTAATAGGCCCCAGTTCTAATAGGCCCCAGTTCTAATAGGTCCCAGTTCTAATAGGCCCCAGTTCTAATAGGCCCCAGTTCTAATAGGCCCCAGTTCTAATAGGCCCCAGTTCTAATAGGCCCCAGTCCTACTTGGTCCCTGGACACAGCAAACAAATTAAAAACAAACAAACACGACCCTCCAAGACCACAGGTAGCAGACAGGTGCAAGGGTAATTAACACACACACACACACACACGCACGTATCTCCATCGATGACGTCATTGTTTACCGTGGTGGGGTAAACAATGACGTCACGTGGATGTACAGTAAGTGTTTGTGACCTTGTGTGCACTGATGGATGTTTGTTCATACATATATACATATACGCACACAGTCTCTCTCTCTCTCTCTCTCTCTCTCTCTCTCTCTCTCTCTCTCTCTCTCTCTCTCTCTCTCTCTCTCTCTCTCTCCGTTATGTTGTGTTCCAAGCTCAAAACACAGTGAAGCAAGTAAGTGTGTGTGTGTGTGTGTGTGTGTGGTGTGTGTGTGTGTAGCATAACCAGATGTAGCAAACCAACCCAGAGAGAGAGAGACAGAGAGAGAGAGAGAGAGAGAGAGAGAGAGAGAGAGAGAGAGAGAGAGAGAGAGAGAGAGAGAGAGAGAGAGGTACAGGTGACTCACAGCTCTTTAACTAAACATTAGGAAGGCCCCAGCCAGTCTACCTGGCCACTAAAACCACGACCCTGAGGCGAGGCAACAGGTGCAGGTCGTACTGGAGTGTCTAAGAGGTCATCCTCGAGTACCAGGTAGAAGTCGTCCGGGTTCATGTAGAGGTCGTACTCGTGTATCGAAGAGGTCGTCCTTGTACACACACACTACATCCTTGACCACCAGAGGGTCAGGACCTGTCAGGTACTGCTCCTGCTGTCCCCTTGGTCAATGTTCGGCCCAAGACCCTCTCCCCGACCCATCCTCACCACCGGGATATCAACATAATCAAAAGTGACAATTTCGTTTCGGAAAGAAGTGGGACCAGTGTTGAACAGAGTTTAAGCCAGTGAATTCAGCACTAGACAATACCAGTGAAAGCCGTGACCCACCAGTGAAAGCCGTGACCCACCAGTGAGATAAGCACCCCTGGGAACTAACCACCATCTTCTGACCAGGAGGAGCTAATCCGTCCACCCTGGGAACAACAGAGGGCCGGCCGGTTATGCACCTGACTACGGGATAACACAACACCACCCAGCAGAGAGTGCTGTGACACCACACCACACCACCTGGTGTCCCCATGACCACATGAGGTCCCTCATATCAACACCCGAGGACGAGTTACTACACCACGTGAACACCACACCACCCGGTGTCCCCATGACCACGTGAGGTCCTTCATATCAACACCCGAGGACGAGTTACTACACCACGTGAACACCTCACTACCCGGTGTCCCCATGACCACGTGAGGTCCCTCATATCAACACCCGAGGACGAGTTACTACACCACGTGAACACCACACCACCCGGTGTCCCCATGACCACGTGAGGTCCCTCATATCAACACCCGAGGACGAGTTACTACACCACGTGAACACCACACCACACAGTGTCCCCATGACCACGGAGGTCCTTCATATCAACACCCGAGGACGAGTTACTACACCACGTGAACACCACACCACCTGGTGTCTCCATGATCAGCCCGGGCCATCAACTGTAAACTATAATAATTTGTTTGTTCAATCATTGTTCCTTCTTCTGTCAGTAATGAAAACTTTTGTTAATCGACCCACCCACCCCAGGTCTTTGTATGTAATAAGTCATTTTTGTCTAATGTAAATTTTCAGCCTTCGGGGTGCAGAAATTTTTCAATAAACCGTTAATAATTATTATTATTATTATTATTATTATACACACACACACACACACACACACACACACGTCACCTGATCGTGAGGCCCCAATGTAAACAATGTATTAATTCACGTAAACATTCCTGTAAACACTAACACACGTACACACACCCATGTACACCGACCCACACCTATGTACACCGACCCACGTACACACTGTTATTCTTGGTAAAGGTAATATATAAACACCACCACTCCCTTAATGTACACACCTGAGCACACCATACAGGTAAATGGTCTGTTGGGCCCCAGTCCTAGTAGACCCCAGTCCTATCAGACCCTTGTTATTGTAGACCAGAGTATGCCCTTGTCCTAGTAGACCCCAGTCCTATCAGACCCTTGTTATTGTAGACCAGAGTATGCCCTTGTCCTAGTAGACCCCAGTCCCATCAGACCCCAGTCCTAATAGGCCCCAACCCATCTAATAAGACAGGGACCTATTAGGATACAAGACCCATAAACCAGACCCATTAGGAACCCATTAAATCGGGGTTCGAATCACAATG
>CAUDMG010003839.1:979393-980603 GCA_958450375.1 Homarus gammarus
GTTCCAAGTGCCTCATTTACTGTTGTGTTTCGTAATAAATTAACTACGTCTGCCGGGTGGGTGAGTGAGGTTGACTGGAGGAGATAGATAGATAGACTACCAGGTATTTCACACACCTGTTGGTTTAAGTGTCTCCTAATAGGTAAAGCTTAATGAGGCAACACCTGTACTGAGACGAGGACAGGTGTACTCTCTCTCTCTCTCTCTCTCTCTCTCTCTCTCTCTCTCACCTCCACCATCCCCTACAAGGTCACTCACCCCCCTTTTTACCCCTCCCCTTCCATCACTTCCCCCCCCCCTCCTCCTCATATATCCAGCACACCCCTCCTACACCTCCCCCACCCCCCTACAACCAGCACGTACCCCCCCCGCCCCCTCCCCTTCCATCACCCTCCCCCCCCTCCCTCACCTGTTGCTCTTCCCCCTAGGTGAACACGTGAGCAGTAGCAAAGGGGAACGGGTGGAGGGGGAGGGGGAGGGGGAAGGGGGAGAGGGGGAAGGGGAGAGAGGGGAGGGAGAGTTCACTTCACCCCACCACCATCACTACCACCATTACCACCACTAACATAAAGAGTACCAGAATTACCACAACTACCACCACCATCACACCTCATCAACAGGGCGTTAAGTGTTCCCCGGCAGCTACTGACGGTGGTGGTGGTGGTGGTAGTGATGGTGGTGAGAGAAGGCAGGTGAGAGATAGCAATGAGGGCCCAGGTGAGGAGGGGCCCAGGTGAGGAGGGGCCCAGGTGAGGAGGGAGATAGTGCTAGTGTGGAGAGAGAGGTCCCCCCCCAGGTCTCTCCACCAACCCTCCACCACCCTCCCTCAACCCCCACCCCCCTACCAATCCTCCAACACTCCATCAATTCATCAACTGGTAAGGGTTAAGTCAGTGAGGGCTGGAGGCTGAAGGGTGGGGGAGATGGAGGGGAGGGGGAGATGGGGGGGGGGGAGATGGAGGGGTGGGGAGATGGAGGGGTGGGGGAGATGGGGGGGGGGGGGAGATGGAGGGGGTGGAGGTGGATGAGTTGAGGGTGATGGGAGTAGCATGGCACAAGTGTGGGCCTGGCATCATGTAGATGGTACAAAGGGGGGAGATGGCGGGGTGTCGGGAGATGGAGGGTAATGTGGGAGGAGTTGGGAGGGGCATAAACAAATGGCGAGGCAGATGGGAGGGCAGATTGGTGGAGATTGAGTGCGGTGTGGGGG
>CAUDMG010003840.1:2500-130000 GCA_958450375.1 Homarus gammarus
TTTTTTTTTTTTTTTTTTTTTTTTTTTTTTTTTTTTTTTTTTTTTTTTTTTTTTTTTTTTTTTTTTTTATTTTTTTTTTTTTTTTTTTTTTTTTTTTTTTTTTTTTTTTTTTTTTTTTTTTTTTTTTTTTTTTTTTTTTTTTTTTTTTTTTTTTTTTTTTTTTTTTTTTTTTTTTTTTTTTTTTTTTTTTTTTTTTTTTTTTTTTATTTTTTTTTTTTTTTTTTTTTTTTTTTTTTTTTTTTTTTTTTTTTTTTTTTTTTTTTTTTTTTTCCAATCAGCCTCTGACTAAAATTCATTTCAATCCTCCCTTTATTCTTCCCCTGAACCTCCTTCCCCCCTGTCTCTAGCATTTCATGTTCATGTGCTGTAAGCTGATTGGCTGGTAACCGAACGGCGGGTGATCAGTCTGCATTTTTAGGGGAGAGTATCCACTACACAACGTACTCACAAGTGCTTCAGCCAACATAATTAGGATGATCGGTACTGTTGAGGGTGATTCCCAGATAAAGTGGGAGGTGCGCCTGTCACTTGGTTTTGATGGTTGCTGGTTTCCACCACAGACGGTAGACGTGTAATACTCGAGTTGGCCGGTAGGGGGGGGGGGGGGGGAAACTCCACAGGTGATAGCAGCAGTGGCTTGGGGGGGTTGGTACAGCGGGTGGGTGAGTGGGCGGGTGTACACTTGCCCGATCCCTCACAACAAGGGTTTTATGACTGAACGTCATGTGTTTCCCTTGTTTCCTGGCTTCTTTAAACTTGTCCATTTGCTGTAGATGGGCTTTAGTCGTACCTGGGCAGAGATCTTCGTTGACGAAGATAGTGGTGCCTTTCAGTTTACTGCTTTGATAAAACACTTTGTCAATGTACCCCATTGACTTGCAATATCTGTCAAAAAGGTCGTTGACACCAACTGCCAACTGATTTTCCAGATGATGAACTTCAAAAGCAAAAACCCTGGAGAGAAGGACAGTTTGAAAACAAGTGATCCTCAGACGACGGTCAAGCTAGTTCCCCTGATTCTCTGAAGGAATCAAGTCCACTTCAAGCACTTTGTCAAGTGAGGTCACGGACTAAAAAAAAAATATTTCTTGACCAGTTGGTCTTTCATCTGAATAGATTAATTCACGACAAGTTATGACCACGAGAATCTGATTTTTTTCTTTTTACCAAAATAATTTATCAAATTATATTTCAGTTTGTATAGTATGTTCTGTAAATTAGGAAGTAGAATGCTGGGGCGTCTGTCTGCCTGAACACTTCATACCGCTCATCGAAGGATTGTCAGTCGCTCGACATCGGGATATTTGTTGTCTTCTGTGTACTGAATGATGAACGCGAATTCCCTTAATTAATTTTTTATTTCTTTTGTTGGATTCTGAACTGAATTTTTTTATGGTTTTTCTGATGTACTAACGTCTACACGAGCTGTAATACCTGGCCTCCTTGGCTACCAAGTAGCATTTTAAAGGTTACGTAGCAGCTTCTTCTCATCCTGTCTTGTCTCGACAGAGTCTACAGTTTCCTTAACTGAGGCTATTACTTCTTTGTAACACAGTCTTTCTTTTCAAACAATTTTGTTATTTTCCTGACAAGTTACACTGATTGGAGGGAAATTGTCTGAGAGCTGGAACGGTTTACCGAGCAGCCTCTCTGGGATTTAGTTTCACTGGTATATTTTTATTCCTTAAGAAGTGTAGTTAAGGATAAAATATAATTTCAAAGAGAAAAATGGCATAACCACCTCTTGCAAAATTAGTAATTAAGCGCTATACTTTAACTATTTAAGAATAATCACAGATCAATAATATTATAGGTAAAGGAATATACTATACATGCACTTTGATGGAGAATATTCTTGGATGGGTTAAAAACATCATCAGTTGTACACTTCTCTTTGGTAATGAAATATCTTAGCCCACCAACACTATTGAAGTGATATCTGCCATACACATTGGTCTCTACAGTACCGTGAAAAAGCTTCCTTTGATAAATGATAAACAAGTAAAAAGGGGGGGGGGGTTGAGTCAAAAGATCAAAAGGAATTTTCTGACAGCCACAAGTACGAAATACACTCTCAAAAGTTTTTAGTCGAATTTTGAAACATTTATGGGCTTGAGGCTATATCCCTGACTCCTTGTTAATGCTTCATGAATCTTCTTGACTCTCTATAAGTCTAGGATGACGATTTGAACGAGCTTGAAATAATTAAAAAAATTTATATAGATGTCTGTTCAGCTTTTATAATATATGATGTACATTACCAACACCTCCGGTTCATGACCAGAGAGATATTAATAGGTGCTCAAAGTTAGATATTAGTGAAAAAGATACAAAATTAAGTGATACGTTGGAGTAGAAAATTAATCTATCGCAACAAATATATATATACACACATATATCTTAAGAAAACATTGTAGTAATTTATAAAATTAACGTCAATATTCAGGCTATTGTGATTTTTTTTCCTTTTTATTATAAAAAGTTTGCAGTTTTATGTGTCTTCTATGTAATATGTGGGAGGGTCATGCCAACCTAAACTGTTCTTCACCATTAATGAAAGTGGCTGAGTAATATGCATCGTGAGGGGACATTAAAACAACCATTCTTAAGTTTCCTTTTCCAGAGCAAAGTCTTCAACAGGTGTAAGTGAGATCAGATTATGAAATTGGACCGTGATATATTAGTAATTTGTGAGCTGATAGTTAACCTAACATATTCATAACTTCAGGTTTCAGTGGTATCGTGTTCACCCCTCACCAATGTGATTCGAGTTCGATAACCACTTGGGTCATATGTTATCAAGTGTGACCCTGTACTGAAACCGGGCCAGTGAGGGATCCCTTAATCATCTTAATGGATCTCTTGCCAGACCAATTCGTCATAAGTATTAAAACTATCCGGTATATGTATATTTGAATTTAAAGACAACCAACTTTTATAATTTAGTGATAATGTAGTGTTCCACAGATCCTTTACAACTCTGCACTAGTGAATATGTAAACTCCTGAAGACATAAACTGTAGCTGCAGGATACCGCTGGCTTGCAGTCCTGATGCACCCCTTGACTTTCACAGTAACTCAGAGCTTAAAGCACTTACATTTAACTTCATCACCGAACAATGGAAGTCAACAGACAATGTTTCTTGACCATACATTTTAAACAGCCAGTTTAATCCAGACGTCACAAGATTTAGCAGAAGTTCTCTGAATTTACGACCTCGAGTGATGGAATATCCAACATTTCATCACAGTCGATTGCACTACTAGCCGGGACACTTGTACTACTCCCTCTGTGAAAGATTCTCGATAATCGTACAATCGTTCTCATAACTACCTGTAAAAACTGTTTGGCTTGATGAATCTCATTGTTACAGAAGGAAACTATTTAGTATTCACACACCTGCAACATTTCTCGGACTGAACTTGTAATGTGTTGCATTTAATGTGTTTCGGAAGAAGGGTGCAGAAGATATATTGCACATTGCACAGCAAGAAGAGCATTATTCATGCATGCACGATAGCTTACTATGACCACGAGAACATTCAGTTTGGATGAACGATGATGTTCACTGGATTGCAAATCATTGAAGAGACGCTCCAAATAGTCTGTAATAATGAATAATAGCTTTTCCATCCCTTCAAACAATGAAAGGCAAGGTATTCCTCCACACAGGCTGTAATCATTACCCTGACATAAGCACCGGGAGTTATGTTGAGGGAATGTGTTTTATAAAGTGACATAGTTCTAACAGCAATGTAAAAGCACCATCTCCTGTTTCATGGATGTATCTTGTCTGATGACTTCGATCAAGAATTGAGACGATTCATCCTTTAGTCTTCCGAAATTTCCAGTGATGTATATAACTTCTGAGGCAGGAAAGTTACGAGAGTGTTCACACACACACACACACACACACACACACACACACATCACAGACAAAGAGGTAGTATGTATCCTAGGAACTATGCAGGAGTTTTTGCCACCACACACCATCACAGTTACAGTATGACGACACATGGCAAATAGCCCACACTAAAATTCATATAATTAACTCCCCCCCCCCCCAAAAAAAAAAAAATAAATAAATAAATAAATCTAGGATAGAATTCAATTATAACATAATTATATCCACAATTTCAGACACAAACTAATTCTGAACAGATTAATTATCTCTCTATACAGATTAGTTTTGTATAAATTATCTCTCTCTGCAGATAACTTCTCTGTAAACATACATCTTACAGCCTTTATAAAATCATCTTCAACTATGCTCTTCTCTCTCACAGTAGAAACGCTGATGTTCACGATTATCACACAGTCTACCAAGTACATCACTCCAACGTTATCAGACATATCATCATTATTATCACCAGCATCTACTTATTGCTGCTGGATAGAAGCGTCTTTCATATGTTTCCACGGTCTTTTACTTTACGTCTTCCATGATCACTGAGCACCTTCATACTTCCTAATTTTGCTTTCCCCACCTTTTTTATTTATTTTTTTTTTTTGGGGGGGGGGATTTTCTGTTTACGTGAAATTACAGTCTACTGTTGGTATTTTCTCTTTGCAATATGTTCTTTTCAGTAACCATTCATAGCCTTTTTATCCTTACAATAATATCCCTTCCTCTTTCTTAAGGTAACACTTATCTCATTCCTTTATCTTTTTCTGGTATATATGGAGTGCTTGTATAATTTGATTTAGCGTTTTATCATAATATTTCATGTTGCCATTTCATTCAAGAGGTATTTTCTAATGATTTAATTTCCGGAAGATACCCCAGCCAATTTCGAATCTACTTTTGATTTTGTTCAGTTAACTTCCATACCTGAACACCAAATGACTGAAGTATCTTACATAACTTCTTCAGTGCAATTTATATCTCTGGACTTATTGAACATTACATTTTTTTGTTTATTTCCAAACAACCATTTTGCTTGTCTTAATCAGATCTTGCATATATGTTTGTAATTCTGTTGGCAGTAAAATGAATATTAGTCAAGTGGAAGCCATCTATAATCAAACTCACCCCTCCCGATTAAATAGTTTAGAAAAAACAACTATTCAATACCAATATGAAGAGTTTTGATGATGAGGCATTTCTACCAGGTTAGGATTATCTTTGAATTTATTTTTTGCTGTGATAGTAAGCGAAGTAGACGTCACACCTGTTTCATTGTTTTGTACTGTGGATGTTCAAAGTTTTCATAATAAACTTAATAGTAACGTAATCAAAAACCTGACCAATACGATCAGACACCGGCCAGCTCACTGATAACGACAGAGAAATGAGCAATAATTTGAATAAATATTTTTCAACAGTTTTCACCACCGAAAATTTAAACTTGATACCCGAGGCACGGACTCTATTCAGAGATAGTGAAGAAAACAAATTAAGCGAGATAATAGTGACTAGTAACGATGTTAGTAAGCAAATAGACAAACTAAAGCCTAATAAGTAACCTGGTCCCGATGAGATATTTGCCAGAGTATTAAAGGAATGTAAGGAAGAGCTTAGTATGCCCTTAGCAAAGTTGTTTAACATGTCCTTAAAAACAGGTGTAGTACCAGAATCCTGGAGGATAGCGAATGTAATACCGATTTTCAAGAAGGGGAATAGGTCACTATCCTCTAACTACCGCCCAATCAGTCTAACATCAATAGTAGGCAAATTACTGGAAGCAATCATTTCAAACTCTATTCGAAATCACCTGGAGAAGCACAGATTGATCAATAATTCCCAGCATGGCTTCACAAGCGGACGTTCTTGTCTAACTAATCTATTAACATTCTTTTCATCAGTTTTCGAATCGGTGGACGAGGGGCACAATTTTGATGTGGTATATCTCGACTTTAACAAAGCCTTCGACAGAGTCCCCCACGAAAGACTAATTAGAAAGGTAGAAGCTCATGGCATCAAAGGTAACATCCTCAAATGGATTAGGGCGTGGTTACAAGACAGGAAACAGCGAGTGAGCATTAACGGCACTAAGTCCCATTGGAGCAACGTCACAAGTGGAGTTCCCCAAAGCTCAGTACTTGGACCATTATTATTTATTATATACATAAACGACATAGATATCGGCATAGACAGCAACATAAGTAAATTTGCTGATGACACTAAAATAGGACGTGTAATTAAATCTGACGAGGACTCCGCAAAACTACAGGAAGATCTAAGCAAATTTTTCGAATGGTCTGAAAAATAGCAGATGAATTTCAACATGGACAAATGTAAAGTACTCAGTATAGGAGATGTAAACAGGGAAACCAGATACCAGATGAACAACGATGCCATAGAGAAATCCGACTGCGAGAGAGATTTAGGAGTAATGATATGTAGGAACCTTAAGCCAAGTAAACAATGTGTTTTTGCTCATAACAAGGCTAATAAAGTACTTGGGTTCTGTATGTATATTATGTATGCTGGATTATATATTATGTATGTATATTATGTATGTGCTCCATTTATGTAGCTAGCAGTGTATGGCAATGTTATTACCATATCCCACATGCCTAATTAATGTGCCTGGCGACGTATGGAAGCTGCTAATGTATCACTTGCCATACGTCGCCTATAGCAGTTGACAAGGAGCCTAGGTAGGGGAGAGTGCTGCTTCCCTCTGTGTACATACTCTTATCCAGTAAACCGAACCTACAAAACTATACAGGTGTTTGTGTTCTCTCCTGTATATAGAACTTATTATTCAGAACCTAACATGGCGCAGTGATCCGATCTTACTGGATAAGTACGAGTGATAGCGCAAAGTCTGTGGAAAGCCGGATGGACTCCTCCTCGCCTTGGGTCAACTCCCACGCGTCAGCTCTCCTCGAAGAATCTCAGCAACTTTGAGCAGTGTCAGTGACAGTGATTTTCTGTGAAGTGTTTAGTGCATTGTGTGTTTCGTGCCATTCATGTGTGACCTTGTTCTAAAGGATTCCCAAGGTATACGGCACGTTCTGGGCATTTGTAAGGAGTAGAGTTCAGTGCACCCGTCTCTGACCGCGTTCTGAGGGTAACTGGACTGACTGGGAGTCGCCGCGCCTCTCCCTCCACCCCCTCACAGCGTCGTCTCCACACCCCTTCACAGCTCGAGGAGACCGCTCCCACTGCCCTCACACGCACACAAACACGTACTAACACTCGGTGACCGCGCGGCTTCCTTATATATATTTTATATATATAATCTACTTATCTGTGTATTTAATTAATTTTTTGTCTGAAATCTTGTTGATACGACGGGCTGACCGGTCAACACTGATTTAAGACATAGTACACAGATGAAGTAGTTATGTCTCACGCCTTACGTAGCCGTGGACCCAGAGCCTGGATGAGCCAGGCGGGTGATAGCCCCGCAGAGATGGATGACCAGGCCGGCCACGACGCTCCAGCCCCCACATCGCGCAGTCCCTCACCTCAATATTCAGCGTTGTCTCCAGAGATAATTGCTTTACTGAAGTTTATGAGAGATGAGAAACGCGAGGATGAAGCCCACAGACGTTTGGCGGATGAGCACAGAAGGCAAGCAGAGGCAGAACGAGACAACCAACGGAGATTGGAAGACAGTGAACGGTTTGAAGCCTTGATATCTCGCCTCACTGTTAACCAAGCCCCTGGCTCTAACACTGCCTCGGTACTGACTGGTTCAGATACCCCATCCATGCTTCCTTCACACCCCCCAGCCCCACCTAAAGCAGCAGCTCAAACACCGCCCATCTTGAAGCCTGATGTGAATTTCCAGACTTTTCGTGAATGGTGGCGACGGTGGACTGATTACTCTACAATGGTGGATCTCCAGAGTTTGTCACAGCCTAAACAACTCATCCAGCTGCGTATGTGCCTGTCCTTGGAAATTCAGCGTGTCTTGGAACATACGTTGCAGGTACCCCAACCTCTTTGCTGTCTGTAGAGGAGGTACTGGACGTTCTACAACGGCACATCAAAGGACAGCAGAATGAAGCTCTGCGCAGGAGGGAATTGTTTAGCTGCAGACAGATGGAGGGTGAGTCTTTTGATGCCTTTTACGTGCGTCTTAAGAGAGCCTCGGAAGAGGTAGATATATGTCCAGGCCACCACCAGCAGTGCGAGGAGACCCAGTTGAGGCAGGTGATCCTGATGGGTGTTAAGGACGAGGAACTTGTCCAACGCCTCACCTCCCTCGACTCTTCCTCTTCTCTTAAGGATGTGTTGACGATATGTCGCTCCTATGAGGCTGCCAGGTGTGCCACCTCTGCCATCCGTGCTCCCCCTACAGCTGTACGCGCTGTGTCCCGGTACAAGAAGGACAAGAAGTCTGTTCCTACGCCTTCGCCCACCACGTCCACGCCCGGTTTATTTTGCAACAACTGTGGTAAGCAGCACGGAACACAGGTGTGTCCAGCTGCTCAGTCTACCTGCAACAGTTGTGACCGTAAGGGCCACTGGTCACTCACAGTACGGTGCCCAGCCAAACGCGTCCAGTGCAATGTGTGTGGTCGTCTGGGCCACTATGACAAGTGTTGCCCTTCCAGCAAACCCAAGGGACCGCGTCGGCGGAAGCTTCAGCCCCCCTCCACCAGAGAGGGCCGCCCACAGTCTTCCAATCAGAGGTACGACGACTCTTGACAACGCTCGAGCCACATTAGGAATGTGTGCTCCCCCCCGCGTCCCAGGACCAAAGTCCCCCAGTACATCAGCGTCATCGTGACCTACGGCGGTGTGTCATCCCGTCCTCAGATGTTGCCCGACACCGGCGCTGATGCTACAGTCATCGGTCCCCAGCATTTGCAATGCTTGGGGCTCTCTCCAAGTGATCTAGGACCGCCCCCCAAGGATCTCCGCTTTATGGCAGATGGTTCACAGATGACCCCGGCCCTAGGTTCACTCTATGCACACGTCACCTTTGGCAACAGGTCGTGTCAAGCCTGGATTGATGTGCATAATGGCGTCCCGACTCCTTTGCTGTCCTACAGACATTGCCAAGAGTTGGCCATCATCTCCCAGGACTTCCCAACACCGATTCTCGAGGTAAAACACGCCAACAGGGTGCACGAAGGGAGCAGCAACTACCCTGCTGCCGCCCTACCCCTACCTCTGGCCAGTGACACCTCTCCTTCGGTAGTTGTCCCTGCTGCTTCAAGTCTCCACGCCTTGGCTCGCCTCCACGACAGTCACTGTGGAGCCGAGGCCACCAAACGGCGTGCAATACAGACTGTGTTCCGGCCTGGCATCGCCCCCGACATCTCCAATGCTGTCCAGGTGTGCTAGCCCCGCCGCGTATTACAACCCAGCCAGCAGCAGGAATCCTTTATGAGTGACGACAACCCCACCCGCCCCTTTGAGTCTGTGTCGGCCGACTTTTTCTGTGTGTCAGGAAAGTCCTTCCTCGCTATCGTCGACCGTCTCTCTGGTTGGCCGGTTGTCATCAAGTGCGGTAATGACACGACGTCTGCCGCCACCATCAGCAAGTTCCGCCACTACTTCCGTGACGTGGGCGTTCCTGCACGCCTGCGAACCGACGGAGGGCCTCAGTTCACAAGCCGGGACTTTGCTGTGTTGTCATCGCCCCATTACCCGCAGTCCAACGGCCACGCTGAGGCTGCTGTCAAATCCCTGAAGCACCTCATCCTTAAGGTGGCCCCTTCTGGGAACATTGACTGCGAGGCCTTCGACAGGGGTCTTCTTGAACTCCGCAACACACCTAACTACACCGGACGCTCCCCTGCCCAGGTCTTGTATGGACGCCCCCTTCGTTCTTGTGTCCCTGCTCACCCTCAATCCTTCTCCAAGGAGTGGCAGGCCAAGACAGAGGATTGTGATCGCCGAGCCGCCGAACGTGTTCAGGACGTCGTCGCCCGCTACAATGACCACGCCCGTTCTCTCCCCAGGTTGAGTGTCGGCACCCAAGTCCGTGTTCAGGACCCGACCTCCCTACGTTGGGACAAAGTAGGCGTAGTCATGGGTCTCGGCAGGTCACTGGACTACCAGGTGCGGTTACCCAGTGGTCGTGTGTGGTGGAGGAACCGCCGTTTTCTCCGACCCGTAACAATGCCTTCTGCTGGCCCCGCCACCAGTGTTGAGTCCCATACCCTTCCCAGTGATGAAGTCCCTCGACGCTCAGAACGGATCCAAAAGAAAAGGTCCGCTCAAGACTTTGCTATGAGCGTATAGGGGGGAGGGAGGTGTATGTATATTATGTATGCTGGATTATATATTATGTATGTATATTATGTATGTGCTCCATTTATGTAGCTAGCAGTGTGTGGCAATGTTATTACCATATCCCACATGCCTAATTAATGTGCCTGGCGACGTATGGAAGCTGCTAATGTATCACTTGCCATACGTCGCCTATAGCAGTTGACAAGGAGCCTAGGTAGGGGAGAGTGCTGCTTCCCTCTGTGTACATACTCTTATCCAGTAAACCGAACCTACAAAACTATACAGGTGTTTGTGTTCTCTCCTGTATATAGAACTTATTATTCAGAACCTAACAGGTTCATACAAAGGAGTGTTAGTTACAAGACTAGCCAGGTCATCCTAAACTGTATGTTGCTCTTGTGAGCCTACACCTGGATTACGCAGTTCAGTTCTGGTCACCGTATTACAGAATGGATATAGAATCCTTGGAAAGAATTCAGAGGAGAATGACAAGACTAATCCCGGGCATTAGGAACCTTGAGTATAGAGACAGGTTAAAGCATCTTAATTTGCACTCCCTCAAGAGACGAAGAGCGAGGGGCGACCTGATAGAGGTGTAAAAGTGGAAGGCAGGGCTAAACAAAGGAGACATTGCAAAGGTACTCAAATTATCCAACCAGCAGCGAGGTACATATATATACTTCATTTTTAGTTTCATACCAGCTGGATTCGGTAAAATGCTACTGACACCACATAAGAGGCACGGGCAGTTTCCCAATGAGGTTCACGGCGCCATCAGCTCGATGAACAGGCTTTGTGTGAAATATAACAGAGTCTAGGACTGCTTTTAGTGTCCTTGTGGCCTAGCCGGTAAGCGTTCCCTAGTCCCACCCAGTAGGTCGAGGGTTCGATTCCTTGCTGGTGAGGTCGTTGATTATATATATATATATATATATATATATATATATATATATATATATATATATATATTTTCCAGCTCCCTACATCTGAAGACAAGGGTTCAGGGTCTGCTAAAGGCTTGAGATGCACATCTCATCCGATGTTGGTGTTGAATTTCTTCATCAATGTCTGCGGTGGTGAACAGGTGGAAGCCAATGTACTAAAAGTGGGTAACATTAGAGAGGGTAGCAACATTAAGCTGGATGGATGGTGGAGGTGTGATTGAACCAGGGCCTGGCTGAAAGAGAATCTGAGTGTTAATTGCATTCACCTCAAGGCCAAAGTGTGCATACGGATCTGCATAGGTATTCAGGACCTCCTGTCGGACACGTTTAGTGTGAGCGACGAGGGTTAGGTCATCTGCATACTGAAATTCAGTGTAGGAAGCGGCCTACACATTTGTTCCTGCCTAGAGTCACTTCGTGTTAAGAAGTTCTTTCATCAGATACTGGATGTCCACCCCGCCGGCTAAATTGGCATTGGCATGAGTAAGGAAGGCAGCCAAGAAAATGGAAAAGAGATCTGGTGCCCGTACACATCCTTGTTTTACCCCTGTTTGGATGGGGAAGAACTCAGACTGGGTGCCATTGTGTAAGACACTGCCGTTCATGCCATCGTGAAGTTGTCTCACCATGGCAATGAATTTTGGTGGGCAGCCAAAATGACCGCCAGAGGGCTTCCCTGTTGATCGAGTCGAAGGCCTGAGCTAGGTCAGTGAAAGCCATATACAACTCACGACGCTGTTCTCTACACTTTTTCTATATTCGGCGGGCAACAAAGATCATGTCAGTGGTGCCACGTGATGGTCTAAAGCCACATTGAGATTCTGGGAGGAAACTTTCCTCCTCAGGAAGAAGTCTGTTTACGAGGATTCGGGCGATGATCTTGCCAGCTACAGACAGCAGTGTGATGCCGCGGTAGTTGCCACAATCTGTTCAGTCTCCCTTCTTTTAAATATTGACGATCGAGGTGTCCTTAAGATCTTGGGGAATTTTCTTCTTCTTCCATTTATCCTCCAGGAGAGCGTGGAAACGGCTGGTAAACAGATGTTCTCTTGCTTCATATATCTTGGCTGGGATTCCATCTAGATTCTAGCCCATTGGCTTTGCTATTTTTCATCTGCTTGATGGCAATATCTACCTCATCCAGGGATGAAGGATAGCTGAAGTGGGTCAGCTCTGGGTACTGAGGAACATATTGTGTAGTCAGGACATTCACATCAGTTTTTCGGTTGAGCAGCGAATGGTAGTGGTCTTTCCAGTGCTGACGGATGGCTTTTTCGTCTTTAATTAGGGAGTTACCACCAGAGCAGCTAGGGCGGTCACACAAGGAATAGTCGGACCATATAATGTTTTAGTAGAATTAAAAAATTCACAAATCTTGTGTTGATGTGCAATTTTTTGCATTTCACACGCTATATTTTTCGACCATTCGTTCATTATTTTGCAAAGTTCGCGCTGGGCCGTTGCTTTCTTCTCGGGGAAATGTATTAGCTTTGGCCCGAGACTTAGGGTTGTTTGCCAGTCAGTGACAGAAGGCAAGTTTACTATTAACGAGTAATTCGATTTCCTGGTCGTTTTCATGAAACCAATCCTGGTGGTTTCTTTTGATCTGGCTGAGCTTCTCGTGCAGAGTTTTGTGATGACAGCTTTGATGGGACATCATTCGGCACTGGGATTTTGTTTGGTTGTTGTTGGGCTGTTTTATTATCAGCCCATCGTTCAAGCTTCTCTCTGAAGGTATGCGTCACCGCTAAATCCTCGAGTCGCTTGGTATTCACGCCTCTTCTGGAGGCGACGTGAAATGAGAGTTTGGCTCTGACGAGCCGGCGATGGGTGTAATAATGGTCTGAACTAAGCATGGCTCGGGTGATGAGGACATCTCGATGATCTCTTTCGTTGACAAGGCTGTAGTTAATGAGATGTCAATGTTTGGATCGTGGGTGTTGCCTAGAACTCTTTAACTTTTGGGACTGCCTAAACAAGGTGTCTGTAATTGTGAGGCTGTGTTCAGCACACTTGCTGAAGAGCAGTGGGCCTTTGGGATTACACTTGCCTATTCCGTGTTTCCCTCTGGTTCCCTGCCATTTGTCAGCATCTCTGCCGACACTGGCATGGAAGTCACCTCGGAGAAAAACTTTATCTTCTCTGAGGATAGAGTTTAGCACTCTGCCATCCTCTGCATCCAGTGTTGGGGCTGATGCACTGATGAAGAAGGCATGTTGTGAAAGATTCAGTGGGACTTGGAACGTCATGAGGGGCGTTCGTTGATCCCAACAGGCATTTCAGTTAGCCTTTGTAGGATGGATTGGCGAATGGCAAAGCCACTTCCATAAATGCAGCTCCTAATCCACAACAGGCTTAAAATTCCAGACGAAGGTATAGTCGACCCTCGTCTGGGAGTCGGGACTCACTAATGGCTGCTTTGTCGTTGTTATAGCTAGGTCGCTTCTTCTTCCAGGATGCTAATTTGTACTAGTATCCAGAAATGGTCCTCACATTCGATGCAGCAGCCATAAGAGGCTTATAGTTTGTTTTTGCTTTTATCTGTGACCATGATTAAGTTTTCGACCGCATTAGGATGACCTTGCTGGCTGCTGTTGCCCTGTCGGGTTTTTTTTTTTAGGCAGACAATGTTTAGGGCAACTTTTCTAGCATCATCGCCCTATGGGGTGAGTAGATTGGCTCCTGGAAATGGCTGCTCAGTCACACAGACAGTACCGGAATGCATTGCTGCCTAGAACCCAATGCATAAACGACCATCTTATCTACTGTGTACCGCCCCTGTGCAGAGATGTGACTAAAGACTCCCGGCAGTCATCTCTGCCTGTCCCTGTCCTCACTCATCTGTCGCCATAGGACTTTTGGGGATATAGGTGTTTTGGTGATGATGGGAAGTATGATGAGCTGAATGATGCCTGCACGTGAGTTGATTTGTGTGGTGAAGCAGGTGCACAGGCTGCAACCACAAATCTTGGCTCTCCCTTTTCCTGATCCAGTGGTGCAAGTAGTTGCAACGAATGGGGAGAGGGAGAGCTGCAATGGACTTCCATAGCCCAGTTTGTTGGGTTTCTCTTTAGTAACCTGCCCATCTTGCATTGCCTTTATCCGCCAGAGTAGTTGTTGGGTTCCCAAGTTGGTCACTTTTTCCGTCTATATCGCCATTGGGGCTTTGCTGGAGCTCTCTAAGTATTTCTGCCTGATGCAGGACTCCACCGCAGATTTTTCGTTTGGGACTTATTCCCAAAGTTAATCTGCAAGGCAGCAGGGCAGTGGTTGGTAAGCGGCAGTATGTGTATGTGTCCACATGCCAGTGGGCCTATGCCCCATCCATCTGGGGCCCACTGCTGCTCCGAGATCCCCTGGTGGTCTAGCATGGGCTCACGAGGCACCCAGTTACCGTGTGTTGACACCGGGAGGCACAGTAGGAGTCTAGTTTGTGAAGAGGCTGTGTACTGGCAGGGGGAAACTTACACAAGGTTCCTTCCCTGTTCACCACGAGGGACGAGTCAGCGGTGGTAGCTGAAAGCGAGAGGAAGCAAGTAGTGCTTGCACCTTAACACTAATATAGTGCTGCCACACTATACGCATTACACTACCATGTGCACACACACACACACACACACACACACACACACACGCACACATATTTATTAGTGTATTTTTCAGTAATATACACAGTAACATTATTACTGCTTACTGTCTCTCTTCTTTGTTTAATGATTCTTGTCAACAACTGAGCAAGAATCGCAGTAATACTTCCCTCTCATCCTACACCATACTGATCAAAGTTCCGTCTCTTATATGTGATTTGTAATTCATCCTGTGCTTTATTACATCACTTACTTCGGCTGTACGAAGTAAACTTCAGGGACTTCTTCAGTGGATTTCTCAGCTACCTTTTCTTCCATACCTATGTTGCCTGTGAGATATCTTTTTCAATGACAATTTGAAGTTTTTTACTATGATTTATTTATATATTATGCCATGTGTTTTAGTTAGGCTTATTTTTTTTCTAATTTTTCCGATGATGCGATAATTTTCATGAGTATTTTGTCTTTACTTAAGCAAGGTTATACGTCTAGATATATAGTCCTTGAAGTATTTTTGTTTTATGAAAGTTCAGCACCTGTGACGTATTTTCATGAGCGACCATCCTGTTCTCCATCAGGTTGTAGGTAATATCAGATTTTTTAAGCATTAACTTGACTCGTTTAAGGTAAAATCAGTCATCCAGGACAGGAAGGATTTTTTTCTCCAATCATCTGAACCATGTGATCGCACTTACTTGTGTACAGTACAGTACAGGTGTTGATATTAATAATTACCGATCTTCAACAACTAAGGTCTTTCAGCATGTCATGTTAGTAAACACATCAGTCCTCTAACATTAAATATCAAGAGAGATGCCAGTCAACAATTGTTCATCTGATTCTAACACATTTAATATCCTCGCAAATTACCACGGTATAATCGTGTAAAGTAGTCTCAAGTATGATGTACCGGGTAATATTCGGTGTAAAACAAGCGGTGAAAGGAAACTGAAGATTTTTAATTATATATTTTTCGTTACATTTAAGGAAGCGTGTCTAACTACGTCAAAGGGAACCATGATGTAAACATTATCATCATGGATATATGTGACGCTAAAAAAGTGTCTGAAACCGTAAATTTTACCAAATATGAAGTCTCTCAAACTGAAAACATTATTTGATATAACGATATCGAGTACTATAAGCACTAACAAATATGAATATGTCTGACAATAAACATAAAATTTATTCATAATTGTTGAAAAAATTCAAAGACATTGTTATTAATTAGACTGATCTGTTGGGGTAAAGGATTAATGTTCGATCAGGTAAACAAATGCAGAACACAGAAAATCGTCATCACATTATGATTTGGGATGCTCTTAGGATTCTAGATACAACAGGCAATGATTCTCACTTGTCTATTTTTTATTATTTATGGTTGTGTAAATATAAACGAAATTACATTATTATTTTTCTTTTACGGCTTATGACTATGACCTCTTTGGATAATCTTATCAGAGTACAACCGACCTCTTACTGTAAACATAAATTGAGTGAAGTCATGGAAACCGGAGACCGGTTTGATTTGTTTCTATAACTTATACAGGTTTTAGTATAAACTCGTCTACAGAAAGTACACAATTTTTTTTAACTACGTTACCAAACAGATGACATAATTATCAGAGGTCTTCGTCAATATAATAACGGAACCATCATTAGTTTTCGTGATTTTTTGTGTTAATCTTTTTATTGATTTCTAACTGGAAAACTAATTGGTGTTAATTAGAAAGCTCCTCCTGTTTCCTTAGTTGTTTAGTTTTGTTTATGATTAGGCACATTATCTAGCTTTTTTTGATATATATATATATATTTTTATATTGTGTGGTGATGGGTAATACAATTAGGTGAAACGTTGGAATGTTTCAGGATGAAAAAATATTCTTCCCAACTGGAGACTCGACTAACAAGGCACACACCTAATTGCAGAATGTAAATAGACCAGCCGTGGCAATAAATACCTGACGTAGTAAAAGCACATCCGTCACCAATCTGGCTGTAACTTATGGCACTCTGACCGTGCATCACACTCAACATTTTATGATGGATGAAAAGGAGTGCAGCCAGGGGTTATTGTATACCCGAACACAGTTATTGGAAGCAGGGAAGGCTGACTCATCCAGCAAGGTGTTGAGTGATCTAACTCGCGAGCCACCTGTACTAATGGCATCTTTGAACCCTTGAACCTAGGGGAGACCAGTTTATGCAAAACATTTTATATTGTATTTTAAAAATGTGAGTGCGAGTGCGAGCATGCGCGCGCGCGTGTGCATGTGTGTGTGTGTGTGTGTGTGAAACGTCCTATGGAAGACCGCGATAGAATTAATGAGGTTCAATACCAAGCGGGAGAAACACCAACTGCCAGTGTATTGTGTTATCAGAGCAGGTTTACTGCTTGCTCGAGCGACAATATGGAAAAGAGCATAAAATTTACTTGCCTGATTTACCTAATGACCACCCTAACCAGAGGTGGCCATGACGAGGGAAGGCGGCCAATGGTCTGTGTAAAGTCACTCCATTGTTTTCTCTAGTCTTGTCCAGGGCTATTCTCATTTTCACGGCTTCAGCTGGTCTGCCAATCCTCAAACATCGTGTGGAAAAGAACTTATTTCTATTTGCCCTCTATGGCACATTGGTAAGCTTCAATTTGTGTCCTCTTATGTTAAGTGGTGTGTGATATTACGGAAAATTTATCTGGGTCAACGTTTTCCATCTATTTCCAGATTTGCAATGTCTTTGAAGTCCGTCCCATCGTGTCTTACCTGGAGATATGATTGCTAGGTTAGATTAGGTTAGGATAGGTGTTTAAAATTATTTAGTCGTGTCTCCATTTTAAGATAATTTGTAAGTTTATATTTGTTTTCATTTTCCGAAGCTTGATTTGCATTCTATGTATTAGAAGAAAAAAAATAATTCATAATAATTAGACGGCGTTCTTCTCTATACCTGTATATTTTCACAACGAAGTCCATACTTTCCACAAAGGTAGTTTCCCATTTAAGTATATGTTAAACTAAGGAGACACAAAGTAGAAATAATTTTTGCCAATCTTGAAATTACGTAATAAAGGGTAAATATTAATTTCTATCAGACTGACCAAAGTCTTAATTAACATTCAATAAATTAGAAAATGCATTTAAACAAATCAAACACTCGTCCTCAGCAAATCATTAACCAAGCCAGCCAGTTTGCTATGATGCGATTCTCATATTATCTATAAATTGAAAGTCAAATCCACATCCATTTTTTTTCTAAAGAAGCATTTTTTTTATCTTGACAAGAAAGTTTTAGCGTAAAATACATTTTGAAAAGAGTCCACAAAAATAAGTTTGACACAGAACCATCCAGGGAACATTCTTGCAAACTTTCAGTCAAATGTCAGAAATTGTTTCAGAAATGACGGAATCTTGCATGACACACCCAATATGTCGAAATACGTTTTGAAAGAGGGCTCTCCAAGGAACACTTACAATATGTTTCAGCAATGGGATTCAGGTGTTTCTGAGAAGTCGAATATGTGCAACATTTATGGATGGGTAAATGAGAGATAGTTGACCACAGCAATAGTTTAGATGGATTAAGAAAATGGCGATTTAGGAAACACTTGTAGTTATTGTTAAAAATAAACGATTACATAAAACTAGTGGTTAAAATACTACCATGAATTATAAAACTCGCCACAAATTTTAATGCAAGAATTAGTATTATCTTTAAATTAGGATGACATCAACTAATCACAACTAAATTGAATAGTTTTGCCCAGAAGATTACTTGATGATAATGTTGCAATATAAATATTTAGACTCAAGTATTGTACCCACTAAATTTGTGCATGTAAACATATATTTTACATAATAATTATAAAACTGTAATGCATATAATCATGAATTTAATGACTTATACATATTTATGTAATTACTTACATTATGATCAGATTTATTCTCTTCATTCTTGTGTTTATTCATAGTGCTGATATAGTACAATAACTCTGATGCATAGATATGCTTTGCTGTGCAAATTTACACAATATTGGCTTAAGTGTAATAAAAACCAAGTGATGTCACCAGTCATTCAAGCACTTTTTATATAGGATTTTTCGGTTTATAAATTTTGAAAATGTGGTTATGCGTTCAAAAATTTTATGCGGTGCGTGTGGAAATATAATATTATCACACGATGAACATAAAATAATCATTTAAAATCCTAATTTTCCTCTGGAGTTGTTATAAAGTGTCCAGATTTTTAAGGTTCAATAAATAATACACAAGCTGCTGATTAACTAGAGACTCTATAACATTTGCATGAATTTTCAACAGGTTTCTAGTAAACGACAAACTCAATCCGGTGCCTCTTGTCATGACAAATGTAAAGTGGATGCAGTTAATTTTATCGAAAACCCTTAATGAAATGAAGGAATAGGCAAATTTACTTATTTTTCAATGTTACTAAAGTTTGTTGTGATACTACTTTAGAAACCTCATTTAAAGGGAAAAATAAATTTCAGTACATTTCCAAAACCTAATTTTATTCTTTGTTTTAAGCACGTTCCCTGGGTTAACAAATAACAAGTGTTAACTCCTGTTTTGTATCAGTGATCAGGTTAGGGTGTCCCTGGCGTGGGATGATTGGTCTTAGTTTTCACTTTTTAAGACTTCAAAACATTCTAATACTCTAAGAGAATAGGACAACAATCACAGACAAAAACAGAAACTCGTGTCAATGCTAATTATACTTCTCTCATCCCTCTTGTAAAAATACTTAATTTCCAGCTCCTTCAGGTATACCAGGAACGTTATTCATAGAAAATATAATATTAAATTATTCACCCGTCACTTATGTTGAGAGAATCAGCGTGAGTCAAAGATTTTCTTAATATTTAATTATTCATTGGTCTTTTTCATCTCATCTGACAATACAGTAAAATGCCCGACTCAGTTCCCTTCTCTACTACCATTCACAAACTCGTTTCCACTGTGTGAAGAATGAAAGTATTCCTCTTTCCTATGGAATACTAACTTTAGCAACTCAATCACTAACTCAATACAGCTCAAACATAGTCCACTCCACCTCCCCCTCCTATCTTTTCCCTTAATGTCGTAAATCATCTTCCACTTCCTATATTCCTCCCAATTCGAAATATTTCCCCTCGTGAATCACCCTTGAGACATCATCCCACAAGATTCCCTCACCTTCCTAACCCCCACAAGGAAAATTAATCAACTAATTTATTGTCATAATTTTTTTACAGAATTTGTTTTTTTATGCTTATTGGTGCGAATAGATTTGTATTCACGCAAAAGGGGGACGGATGACTCCCCTCTTTACCTGTCGTAGGTTGAACACTATACCATCAAACAATTCCGAGAACTCCTCAACCTCTTTGCGTGTGTGTGTGTGTGTGTGTGTGTGCGTGTGTGTGTGTGTGTGTGTGTTACAATAATAATAATAATTAAAATAATAATAATAATAATAATAATAATAATAATAATAATGATAATAATAATAATAATAATAATAATAATAATTAACGGTTTATTGAAAAGGTTCTGCAGCCCGAAGGCTGAAAATATATATTAGACAAAAATTACATTACATACAAAGACATGGAACATGAATTGGACATACAAATTATTATAGTTTACAGTTGCTGGCCCTGGCTGGTCTCTTGCCATACTGTGTGAGGTCACGTAGGTCACGTGGTTCAATAATTCGTCCGTAGATGTTGACATAAGAACATAAGAACATAAGAATGGAGGAAACTGCAGCGGGCCTATTGGCCCATACTGGGCAGTCCCGTTTACACCCAACCCCTATTGCTCATATAAGCATCCAACCTATGTTTGAAACTATACAGCGTATTCGAGTTAATGATGATATTTGGTAACTTGTTCCATTCATCCACTACTCTGTTTCCAATCCAGTGTTTACCTATTTCACGCCTAAATCTAAATTTGTCTAATTTAAAACCATTGTTACGAGTTCGCTCCTGGTTGGATAATTTGAGTACCTTTGTAATGTCCCCTTTGTTTAGCCCTGCCTTCCACTTTACACCTCTATCAGGTGGCCCCTCTCTCTACGTCTGTCAAGGGAGTGCAAATTGCGATGCTTTAACCTGTCTCTATACTCAAGGTTCCTAATGCCCGGGATTAGTCTTGCCATTCTCCTCTGAATTCTTTCCAAGGATTCTATATCCATTCTGTAATACGGTGACCAGAACTGAACTGCGTAATCTAGGTGCGGTCTCACAAGAGCAAGATACAGTTTTAGGATGACCTCGCTAGTCTTGTAACTAACACTCCTTTGTATGAACCCAAGTACTTTATTAGCCTTGTTACGAGCAAAAACACATTGTTTACTTGGCTTAAGGTAACTACTTATCATTACTCCTAAATCTCTCTCGCAGTCGGATTTCTCTATGGCATCGTTGTTCATCTGGTATCTGGTTTCCCTGTTTACATCTCCTATACTGAGTACTTTACATTTGTCGACGTTGAATTTCATCTGCCATTTTTCAGACCATTTGAAAAATTTGTTTAGATCTTCCTGTAGTTTTGCCGAGTCCTCGTCAGATTTGATAACACGTCCTATTTTAGTGTCATCAGCAAATTTACTTATGTTGCTGTCTATGCCGATATCTATGTCGTTTATGTATATAATAAACAATAATGGTCCAAGTACTGAGCCTTGGGGAATGCCACTTGTGACGTTGCTCCAATGGGACTTAGTGCCGTTAATGCTCACTCGCTGTTTCCTGTCCTGTAACCACGCCCTAATCCATTTAAGGATGTCACCTTTGATGCCATGTGCTTCTACCTTTCTAATTAGTCTTTCGTGGGGGACTCTGTCGAAGGCTTTGCTAAAGTCGAGATATACCACATCATAATTGTGCCCCTCGTCCACCGATTCGAAAACTGATGAATAGAATGTGAAGGACCTCAGGTGGTCATGGAGACATCCGGTGGTGTGGTCTTCATGTGGTGCAGTAACTCGTCCATAGGTGTAGATATGAAGGATCTCACGTGGTCATGGAGACATCGGGTGGTGAGGTGTTCACGTGGTGCAGTAACTCGTCCATTTGTATTGATATGAAGGACCTCACGTGGTCCTGGAGACATCGGGTGGTGTAGTGGTGTTCACGTGTTGCAGTAACTCGTCCAAAGGTCTTTTTTTTTCTTTTCCTTTTTTACGGGGATTAGCCCATCCGGGCACAGGTCACTGACCCACATCAGGGCCTGGGGGAGAAAATATAATGCTTCTATGCCCTTGACTCTTCAGGCTTCTACGCCCTTATCTCATGAGACATAATGACAAGCATGAATTTAGAATGCTTCCCTGTTGGGTACTGTAAACGCTTCTGCACTTCACCTTACACAAGGATGTAGGGGAGTGCCCAATAAATAATAAAAATATAACTAAAACTAGATAATAATATTAATAATAATAATAATATCTATTATTATTATTATTATTATTATTATTATTATTATTATAATTACAACAATTAATAAAATTAATAACAAATTAATAAAAATAAAAATATAATAATAATAATAATAATAATAATAATAATAATAATAATAATAACAACAACTATAAATAAATACAAAAACGAAAAAATATATCAAGAGTGAGAAACGATATACATTATGTATGTTGTGTTGTCCAGGTAAGAGAAACAATTGGGACCCTGCAATTACGTGTAAATGAGGCAGAAAGTCAGATCAGCAACCTGGGACTTGGTCACAATTTTTGTGATGCCATATGGCAGCAGGGTCTAACATTAGACAACACATTATGCTTCCAATATCTTCCCAGGCGGTAGTACCTCCCTGTTTGGTAGCTGCTTACTACCTACTACCTTGATATGAAGGACCTCACGTGATCATGGACACACCGGGTGGTGTGGTGTTCACGTGGTGCTGTAGCTTGTCCATAGGTGTTGATATGAAGGACCTTACGTGGTCATAAGAACATAAGGAAATAAGGAGTCTGCAATAGGCCGTTTGGCCTGTGCATGGCAGCTCCTGTCGAGATTTACTACCACTCTACCATCCATGAATCTATCTAGCCTCCTTTTGAAACTTTCCAGAGTTCCCGCACTTACTCTGATCTAGAAGAACTGAGAAATGCAGAGAGACCTGGTAGTTGTAGCATTAGTAAATATGACAAATTTTGTGACGAGAGGTACCGGTATGGCCAGCATAAGGACAGAACCAGACAATGTGATGTAGTCGTGGCCAGAATTAGGTTAGGATACAGACACATCTGGCAAGTTAGTAACGCTTTACCCATACCGGAACACTCAGCATGTAAACTTTGTGATAAACCTTTCAAGCATACACTTGAACACTATATTATTGAATGTGACACTCTCTAAGACTTCAGGCCACCTGGCTGATTGTATCATGAACTTTGTAATTACTATATTGAATCGGGGGTGCTTGAGGACATTCTTGCTGTTTATCCCAAATTTGCTAGCCCACACTGATAATCTTCAATTAGAATATGACGTCCAATGTACTGTATATGAACTACTGTCTTGCATGGCAGTGAACAATGACATCACCCACATGAATCTGACCTATATATACTCTTAATGAATATGATGTATTTCTTTGTGTATGAACCTCTGTCCTGCGTGGCAGTGAGAAGTGATACCACCCTCAGTCTCAAAACCTGACTGAATTACTCAGAATAGGCAAACTGTACTCCAAGCTTTGTCAATAAATTTGTTAAACTAAAAAAAAAAAAAAAAAGGCCTCTCTCCAGTCTACTGCAAAGGCATATTATTTACTTGCTTAAATTTGTTGTCCACATGTGTCTATGTATACATGCATAAGTAGTAAGTAGTAGGCAGCTACCAAACAGGGAGGTACTACCGCCTGGGAAGATATTGGAAACATTATGTATTGTCCAATGGTAGACCCTGCTGCCATATGGCATCACGAAAATTGTGACCAAGTCCAGGTTGCTGATCTGACTTTCTGCCTCGTTTACACTCAATTGCAGGATCTTAATTGTTTCTCTTACTATTGACAACAGAACATACGTACAGGTATATTATTTCTCACTTTTCATTTTTTTTTCATTTTTGTATTTCATTATTATTAATATTATTGCAGTGCTATTATTATTATTTTCATTATTAATTTATTATTTGATTTTCAATTTTGTATTTATTATTATTATTATTATTATTATTATTATTAAATTTTCGCCCCCCCCCCCCCAGGCCACGATGTGGGTCAGTGACATGTGCCCGAGTGGGCTAATCCCGTAAAAAAAAAATATATTTATATATATATATATATACAATAAACACTCATCAACCGGCCAGGATTCGAACCCACGGCCCACGAGCCCATGACTGCAACCGGGGAACGCTAACCGCTGGACCACCAGGACACTGTGCTAACGTAATATATATATATATATATATATATATATATAGAGAGAGAGAGAGAGAGAGAGAGAGAGAGAGAAAATACTTAAATACGTAGAACACATCAAACTTGTGTTCATGAAATAGAAACAGACCAGATAGGACACGTTCCCACTATCAATGTAGCTAATTTAATGAATGTTAATGATATGCCTTTGTTGTAGACAGAAGTGACGCCAGGGTGAGACTGTTGAATATTGCCAAAGAATTTTCCACAAAATTAGCACTGGCTCGAATGTGAATATTTTTAGAGTAGGTTGTTTTAGCCGCTGTTTTAGAAGTTACAAACGGGTCATGGGCTAGTCCAATGGATAATTGTTTGTGGTAAAGAACAGTACAAAGATAAAGACTGTTTAGAGCGACCACATAAAGAACATTACACGAGGGAGTCGAACAGTATTGGTGTAATGGCTCATAGAGTCGGCAAGTAATGAAAATGGTGAATTTAACAAGGCTGGGGAGAGAGAAAGTTGATTGACTGATTAATTGAAACAAATTATTTGCCAGAAAAATATATATACAAAGTGAACATTAAGTAACAATAAAAACAAGTAAGTCCTGAGAACGCTTGGTGGGACCTGATAAATATTGCACACACACACACACACACACACACACACAAAAACGCCCACCCCACACACACAACCCCCCCCCCCCACACACACATACATATCCTTGACCACCAGAGGGTCAAGACCTATCAGGCGCTACTCCTGCTGCCCCCCCCCCCCTTGGCCAATGTTAACCCATTCTCCAAGTCCCTCTCCTGGACCCCACCCTCCCTACTAAGATATCAATATAATCCCGTCAAAAGTGACAATTTCGTTTCGAAAAGAAGTGGGATCAGTGTTGAAGAATGATTCACCAGTGAGATTAGCACTGGGAACATCAGTGGGTCGGCTTTACACCTGATTTCGAGAAAACAACACCAATTAGCAGAGAGTGAGGTACTGTAACACCACCCCACACCACCCGATGTCTCCATGACATCGGGTTTTATATCTAGAAGTGTAAGTAATAAGTGCAGAGGTCTTATTGCAACTATATCTTCCGCTAGTCAGGCCGCTCCTCGATTGTGCTGTTCAGTTCTGGTGCCCTTATTATAGAATGGATATCAATTCACTGGAGTCGGTGTAGCGAAGAATGACGAAAATGATTCCGGGACTTAGAAATCTTCCATATCAAGACAGGTTAAAGAAACTAAACTTGCATTCCCTAGAAAGACGAAGAGTGCGGGGATTTATGATAGAAGTATTTAAGTGGGTGAAAGGAATCAATAAAGGAGATATAGATAAAGTTCTTATAATATCCGAGCAGGATAGGATTCGTAGCAACGGATTTAAGTTGGATAAGTTTAGGTTTAGGAGGGAGATAGCAAGGAACTAGCTCACAAATAAGGTGGTGGACGAGTGGAACAAGCTTAGCAACTTTGTAGTATGTGCTGGAACGCTGGGAAGTCTTAAAAGGAGGCTAGATAGATTCATGGATGGTAGAGTGGTAGTAAATCTCGACAGGAGCTGCCATGCACAGGCCAAACGGCCTATTGCAGACTCCTTATTTCCTTATGTTCTTATGACCACGTAAGGTCCTTCATATCAACACCTATGGACAAGCTACAGCACCACGTGAACACCACACCACCCGGTGTGTCCATGATCACGTGAGGTCCTTCATATCAAGGTAGTAGGTAGTAAGCAGCTACCAAACAGGGAGGTACTACCGCCTGGGAAGATATTGGAAGCATAATGTGTTGTCTAATGGTAGACCCTGCTGCTATATGGCATCACAAAAATTGTGACCAAGTCCCAGGTTGCTGATCTGACTTTCTGCCTCATTTACACGTAATTGCAGGGTCCCAATTGTTTCTCTTACCTGGACAACACAACATACATAATGTATATCGTTTCTCACTCTTGATATATTTTTTCGTTTTTGCATTTATTTATAGTTGTTATTATTATTATTATTATTATTATTATTATTATTATTATTATTATTATTATTATATTTTTATTTTTATTAATTTGTTATTAATTTTATTAATTGTTGTAATTATAATAATAATAATAATAATAATAATAATAATAGATATTATTATTATTATTAATATTATTATCTAGTTTTAGTTATATTTTTATTATTTATTGGGCACTCCCCTTCATCCTTGTGTAAGGTGAAGCGCAGAAGCGTTTACAGTACCCAACAGGGAAGCATTCTAAATTCATGCTTGTCATTATGTCTCATGAGATAAGGGCGTAGAAGCCTGAAGAGTCAAGGGCATAGAAGCATTATATTTTCGCCCCCAGGCCCTGATGTGGGTCAGTGACCTGTGCCCGGATGGGCTAATCCCCGTAAAAAAGGAAAAGAAAAAAAAAGACCTTTGGACGAGTTACTGCAACACGTGAACACCACTACACCACCCGATGTCTCCAGGACCACGTGAGGTCCTTCATATCAATACAAATGGACGAGTTACTGCACCACGTGAACACCTCACCACCCGATGTCTCCATGACCACGTGAGATCCTTCATATCTACACCTATGGACGAGTTACTGCACCACATGAAGACCACACCACGCGATGTCTCCATGACCACCTGAGGTCCTTCATGTCAACATCTACGGACGAATTATTGAACCACGTGACCTACGTGACCTCACACAGTATGGCAAGAGACCAGCCAGGGCCAGCAACTGTAAACTATAATAATTTGTATGTCCAATTCATGTTCCATGTCTTTGTATGTAATGTAATTTTTGTCTAATATATATTTTCAGCCTTCGAGCTGCAGAACCTTTTCAATAAACCGTTAATTATTATTATTATTATTATTATTATTATTATTATCAGTATTATTATTATTATTATTATTATTATTATTATTATTATTATTATAATTATTATTATTATTGTAACACACACACACACACACACACACACACACACACACACACACACACGCAAAGAGGTTGAGGAGTTCTCGGAATTGTTTGATGGTATAGTGTTCAACCTACGACAGGTAAAGAGGTGAGTCATCCATCCCCCTTTTGCGTGAATACAAATCTATTCGCACCAATAAGCATAAAAAAACAAATTCTGTAAGAAAATTATGACAATAAATTAGTTGATTAATTTTCCTTGTGGGGGTTAGGAAGGTGAGGGAATCTTGTGGGATGATGTCTCAAGAGTGATTCACGAAGGGAAATATTTCGAATTGGTAGGAATATAGGAAGTGGAAGATGATTTACGACATTAAGGGAAAAGATAGGAGGGGGAGGTGGAGTGGACTATGTTTGAGCTGTATTGAGTTAGTGATTGAGTTGCTAAAGTTAGTATTCCATAGGAAAGAGGAATACTTTCATTCTTCACACAGTGGAGACGAGTTTGTGAATGGTAGTAGAGAAGGGAATTGAGTCGGGCAATTTACTGTATTGTCAGATGAGATAAAAAAGACCAATGAATAATTAAATATTAAGAAAATCTTTGACTCACGCTGATTCTCTCAACATAAGTGACGGGTGAATAATTAAATATTATATTTCATATGCAGAATATCATGCTGGTATCTGACAATTCAGGAATGTGACCCCGAGTTTAGGTATTTACCGGGAAGGGCGAATGTTGTCGCCGATGCTCTGTCAAGAAATATAGCACCAGTGATGCCTGCAACGTTCACTCTTTCGAAACTGGAAGATGAGCAACGACGCGACCCATTATGGTCAGCAGTCATTTTTGCTCTCGAATCAGGAGAGGATGTTAAACTCCCCAAATTAATTCTTCCCTTAAGTCAGTTTGAATTACAACATAACATACTCCACAGGTCGAAAAAGACGCCAGAGGGTATTGTTTCTCAAGTAGTCGTACCAGACACGTTGTGTGAAACGATCATAACATTGTTCCATGATGTCCCACAAGCCGGTCACCAGGGTCGTGACAAATGCTTGGCGGAATTAAGAAAGTATTATTTCTGGAACACAATGAAGAAAGACATAGAATTACACATTGCTAAATGTTTGGCATGTGCTCAACATAAAGGTTCTACAGGATCACCGGCCCCGATTCTACAATATCCTACACCAGACCGTCCGTTTGACACAGTCGCTATTGACTTGTTACAACTCCCGAGGAGTCATCAGGGAACAGCGTACGTCTTAGTGTGTGTGTGGATCATTTTTCTAGATTCGTGGTCTTGGTCCCACTAAAAGATAAAACGGCCGATTCGGTGGCCTATGCATTAGTGATGAATCTTATATGTCCATATACTACGCCCAAAGTTCTTCTCCCTGACAGTGGGACAGAGTTCAAGAATCAGCTAGTAGCGCAAATATGTGCACAATATGGAATTAAGCAAAGTTTTGTGACAGCGTATCATCCACAGGCTAATGGCCTTGTTGAGAGAACCAATCGCAAGATCCTGGGGATACTTCGCCCGACTGTGAGTGATTTGCAATACACAGGGGAAGATTGGTTACCGCAGATTGCAGCGTCTATTAATGGGTCGATTAATAGCCCTACGGGCAAATCACCCTACTACATTGTATATGGTACAGATAAACGTCTACCTTATGATGTACTTACGGATAAGCCCAACCATGTTTATAATATGGATGATTTCGCGGCAAAACTAATCCGTGTTTTTACAGATATTCATACCCAAGTATGATCACATTTAGCAGCGTCCCGCGCTGAAATGATGGTCAAGCAACATAAACATGCTAAACCTGTCGTGTTAAACGTAGGAGATGCTGCTATGGTACGAGAACCTGAAAGGAACTCCAAGCTTTCGGTTAAATTTTCGGGTCCATTCCGCATTATTGCCAAAGAACCAGGCAACAAATTTACAATTTGGAAGCCTAAAACACAGATTGCAGATGTCGTGCATGCGGACCGTCTTAAGAAGACCCATGATAATTTATTGCCCACACTTGATGATGATGTGATAGACACCTCTTTACAGACTGTACAGAAGCAGAGTGTGCCAAATGACTATTGTATGAAACTTCGTTCTGCAAGTAGATATTAACACGTGGTAATCTCTTACAGAATGGCTTGGAACATCATTGTGTTGCTTCTACTGTGTTGTGGCACCGTTGTGTTGACATACATGTCCACATCCGTCCTCAAACCAGGTGCGCTTGTTGCACCCCTTGGACGCGTTCTCATAGTTGAGGACGTAGTGAACATCAAGTATGAGTTACATGGACTGTTCCAGCTTCCTCGCCAGATGGAAAAAGTCGACGCGCAACTACAATCAGCATTGGACATCCTTCATGGTCTCAGTACAGCTACTAATGTATCGACGGTCGTTGCACAAACTATGGACCTTCTACACTTTCGCCTCATGAACCTTCGCAAGTTTCTCGTCGCTGTTGGAGAAAGAATACCAGCGTCTGAAGTTGATCTTGCAAAAGAAGTGCGTTCTCAGATACGACGAAAAGGGGATTTATTTAATTTTGTGGGTCTTATCCAAAGAACTCTGTTTGGCACGGCAACGGCCGATGATGTAGCTAAATTGGGGGACCGAATGAACATTGTCGATCAAGCTGTATCTCAAGAGAATCGCGTTATCTCTCAAACATTTCATGCGATTACTGCTTTAGAATCAAAAGTTAATGCGATAATATCGGAGTCCAACCGTGTATCGAGGGTTGTTAATAAGTTACAGAAATCAATCCCGACGTTAGAGTAGCTCCTTTATTTCACAGAGTATTTGCATGCTGCGGAAATTTCAGTTCAGAAGGTTGTAACTTGTAAAAACGAACTAATTGACAGCATTGTAGATGCAGGGATAGGGCGTGTGGACGCAAAGCTTGTGCCTGTGCAGACGCTTCTTGATGCTTTACAGATTGCCAAGTTGCAGTATCACTTAACTCCTATTTTTAATGATAATAAGGTAGAATAATATTACCCTCTGTTGGAGACGACTCTCATGCACAGTGCTATTCTCATCCACATCCCTATACGAGGGCAACATCAGTTTAATGCATGACATTTAGAACCCTTCCCTTGGTTTGTTAACGACACACTGTATACTCTGGATAGGCTTAATGAACGTTGCCTTATAGATGAAGATTATTCTTTAGGGGCATTAGAGGATCTTGAGGTACTGTCAAGGTGTAAGTCGTCATATCTACACCTACACGTATGTCCAGCCTATATATTCGCGTTTATTCCTGCTGCAGAGGGAATATGCGAATTGGCAGTCATACAAACAAATGTACGCACAGCACTTGCGCAATGCAGCTATAGGCCAGTTAGTGTCAAAACTGGGTTTTACGCTCATCTCCACAATGTGCAGTATTTATTCTTTCCAAATACAACTACTGTTATTTTAAAATGCTATGATGGTGTTAAGCAACTAGTTGTGAAAGGTCATTACAAGGCTCCGGATTATTGTGAAATCACTTGTGGTTCATTACGGACCTTGCCTACTCATCAACACTTTGCCTTAAATTTAAAACTCAAGTCTGCTAAAATTCCACTTACTGTCATGAATTTCACTGTAAAGGATATTCAGATTGTTTCAGAGAAATTTAAGGTCATTGCATTCTTGAAGGAGACAAGATTTGCTGATTTGAATAATAATTTGCCATTTTATTTATCACGGGAATTTGCTGTACCTGGTCTCACAATTCCCACTATTATGTAAATTCTGGCAAACATGTTTCTGTTTTGTTATTATAAGTCAGTGTCATCCAAAATGAAAGTTGTACATAACATTTTAACCGGTAAGACACTAAAGTATAGGGCCCCTGTTGTAGATAAAACCCCTACAGTCGTTGATTCCCCAGCTTAGTGTCTACACCTTTGTTTATAACATGGTTAGGGTTGTATAGGATGTACTGTACTCTGTGAGCTTACTTAGGCCTCACGGAGCTTGGCCGGTGGTGACCGAGCGATGTAATGGCTCGTCTCATCAACAGAAGTATTATATAAATGGGTTATTTACATCTGATTTATATTCAGATTCATCCCCTGTAATTTTCCACTATCAATGAGGACATGAACTAAACATGTGAACGGTAGCTTTCCCAAGAGGGAGAAGCCCATATGTCAGCATCTATGTAAGCGCGCACCAAGGCGACATCTTTAGTCAGTCACTCACACCAACTAATATAGAACGGATGTTGATTCACGTTTATATACATAAACGCCGTCCCTTTCTCATCACACTCATAAATAGTGGAACTTATGGTTGATCTACACTCAGGAATTACTGTATATATACATAATGCCTTTCTAATAAAACAAGATACTTCAATTGGGTTTCGTTCCTAAAGCCCAATATAATATATGTGAACCAACCTGGTTAATTGGGAATTAACCAACCGGCTGAAGAAGGTTCCGAAAAGAGCCTGCAGAATCATGCTCGGCACAGACTACTCCGGCTACAACAATGCTCTCTCCACCCTGGAAATGTCATCCCTTAGTGACCTCCACCACCAAGCACTAGCAAGGTTTGGCAGTGGACTACTGCACCATCCTCGTCATCGCCACCTCCTGCCAATGTCAGTCCCCCGCCCACCTCGCTCAGTCCGCCACTACAACAAAATTCAGCCCATAAAAGCCTGCGCTGATAGATATAAGAATAGCACCATCCCATCTATTGTTAAAATAATAAACAACTCCTGATTTATGTACTGTACAGCCCTGTGAATGTATTGAACGCATGTCATTTTGTCTAAATCACATGAAAGTTTGTATATTTTCAGCCACCGGCTGCAACTCAATTAATAAACCGTTTATTAATATTATTATTATTATTACACACAAACACACACACACACTACTACTACTACTACTACTACTACTACTACTTTGCTGTCACTCGGAGTCAAGTATGACGATCATCCAGTTATGAGACAATGATATGAATTATTAAGGATGTCACCTTTGATGGTAAGTTTAAAGTTGACTAAAGAGGCCAATACGGGACTAGCAGGGTCGTTTACAGAAGTTGCACATGTGGATGGAGACTTCTAGTGATGGAGGAGCAGCGGCAGCGATTTTCGGGGTTGTCACTTGTCTGCCTCAATTTGCAGACTGGTTAATTCGAAAATATTGACATATTCCTGTGTGGTGCTCCTCCAAGCGTTACGGTGCGGAGTAATCGTCTCACAGGTGAGGGGGTTGATTTTGTACTTTTTGAGGTTTGTCTTAAGACTATCCTTATAGCTTTTCAGTTACCCGCCAACGTTACGTTTATATTCATAAGGTGACCGTAATGAAGCTGCTTTGGCAGTCTACTATCATCCATGCGCGTAACATGGCCAGTCCAACGTAGTTGTTCATGGATAATGGTAGCCTCGATGGTCCTACAGTTAGTGTCAACAAGAATACTGGCATTTTTCTCTTGTCTTCCCAGCGAACTCGGAGGATAGAGCGTAGACTACGTTGGTGAAAGTTTTCAAGTGCTTTGAGGTGTCTCCTGTATGTTGCACATTTCTCGCTGCCATGTAGCACGGTGGGGAGGACCACTGTTCGAAATATGTACAACTTTGTAGATAATTTCTGCTCCCTACAGCTGGAGAAACGGGAACGGAGTCTGACAAGGGTTTGAGATGCACATCTGATCCGATGTTGAATCTCTTCATCGATGTCCGCTGTGGTGGACAGGTCGAAGCCGAGATACTGAAGGTTGGTACATTAGAGAGGGTAGAACCGGTGAGCTGGATGGATGGTAGAGATATGGCTGAACCAGGGGCAGGCTGAAAGAGAAACTGAGTCTTACGTACATTCACCTCAAGGCCGAAGTGGGCATTCTTAACTGCAAAGGTTTTCAGCATGTCCTGTAGGTTACGTTCAGTGTGAACGACATACTGAAGTTCAGTAATGAAAGCTACCGCACCCCTTCCCCCCTATTCCTGCCTGGAGTCGTCTTATGTTGAAAAGATCTTTCACCCGGTACCCGATGTCCACCCCGCCGGCTAAATTGGTACTGGCGCGAGGAAGGAAGGCAGCCAAGAAAATGGAAAAGAGAGTTAATGCCAGTACACATCCTTGTTTGACCCCTGTTCGGATGGGGAAGGATTCAGATTGGGTGCCATTGTACAGGAAACTGCCGTTCATGCCATCGTGGAGTTACCTTACGAAGGCGATGAATTTTGGTGGGCAGCCAAAACGGCTGAGGGTCCGCCAAAGGGCTTCCCTATTGACCGAGTCGAAAGACTTGATTAGGGCGATGAACGATAAGTACAGGTCACGACGCTGTTCTCTGAATTTTTCCTATATCTGGCGGACAGCAAAGTGGCTTTAGACCTGATGGTCTAAAGCCACATTGAGATTCTGGGATGAAAATTTCCGCCGCCTCAGGAAGAAATCTGTTTATGAGGACTCTCTCTCTTATGTTTTGGGAGTTGGCATTTGACTATTGTGATTTGTTTTGCTTGATATTGATATTGTGTGATCATGTCCACACGTCCTATCCCTGCATCTACAATGCTGTCAATTAGTTCGTTTTTACAAGTTACAACCTTCTGAACTGAAATTTCCGCAGCATGCAAATACTCTGTGAAATAAAGGAGCTACTCTAACGTCGGGATTGATTTCTGTAACTTATTAACAACCCTCGATACACGGTTGGACTCCGATATTATCGCATTAACTTTTGATTCTAAAGCAGTAATCGCATGAAATGTTTGAGAGATAACGCGATTCTCTTGAGATACAGCTTGATCGACAATGTTCATTCGGTCCCCCAATTTAGCTACATCATCGGCCGTTGCCGTGCCAAACAGAGTTCTTTGGATAAGACCCACAAAATTAAATAAATCCCCTTTTCGTCGTATCTGAGAACGCACTTCTTTTGCAAGATCAACTTCAGACGCTGGTATTCTTTCTCCAACAGCGACGAGAAACTTGCGAAGGTTCATGAGGCGAAAGTGTAGAAGGTCCATAGTTTGTGCAACGACCGTCGATACATTAGTAGCTGTACTGAGACCATGAAGGATGTCCAATGCTGATTGTAGTTGCGCGTCGACTTTTTCCATCTGGCGAGGAAGCTGGAACAGTCCATGTAACTCATACTTGATGTTCACTACGTCCTCAACTATGAGAACGCGTCCAAGGGGTGCAACAAGCGCACCTGGTTTGAGGACGGATGTGGACATGTATGTCAACACAACGGTGCCACAACACAGTAGAAGCAACACAATGATGTTCCAAGCCATTCTGTAAGAGATTACCACGTGTTAATATCTACTTGCAGAACGAAGTTTCATACAATAGTCATTTGGCACACTCTGCTTCTGTACAGTCTGTAAAGAGGTGTCTATCACATCATCATCAAGTGTGGGCAATAAATTATCATGGGTCTTCTTAAGACGGTCCGCATGCACGACATCTGCAATCTGTGTTTTAGGCTTCCAAATTGTAAATTTGTTGCCTGGTTCTTTGGCAATAATGCGGAATGGACCCGAAAATTTAACCGAAAGCTTGGAGTTCCTTTCAGGTTCTCGTACCATAGCAGCATCTCCTACGTTTAACACGACAGGTTTAGCATGTTTATGTTGCTTGACCATCATTTCAGCGCGGGACGCTGCTAAATGTGATCATACTTGGGTATGAATATCTGTAAAAATACGGATTTGTTTTGCCGCGAAATCATCCATATTATAAACATGGTTGGGCTTATCCGTAAGTACATCATAAGGTAGACGTTTATCTGTACCATATACAATGTAGTAGGGTGATTTGCCCGTAGGGCTATTAATCGACCCATTAATAGACGCTGCAATCTGCGGTAACCAATCTTCCCCTGTGTATTGCAAATCACTCACAGTCGGGCGAAGTATCCCCAGGATCTTGCGATTGGTTCTCTCAACAAGGCCATTAGCCTGTGGATGATACGCTGTCACAAAACTTTGCTTAATTCCATATTGTGCACATATTTGCGCTACTAGCTGATTCTTGAACTCTGTCCCACTGTCAGGGAGAAGAACTTTGGGCGTAGTATATGGACATATAAGATTCATCACTATTGCATAGGCCACCGAATCGGCCGTTTTATCTTTTAGTGGGACCAAGACCACGAATCTAGAAAAATGATCCACACACACACTAAGACGTACGCTGTTCCCTGATGACTCCTCGGGAGTTGTAACAAATCAATAGCGACTGTGTCAAACGGACGGTCTGGTGTAGGATATTGTAGAATCGGGGCCGGTGATCCTGTAGAACCTTTATGTTGAGCACATGCCAAACATTTAGCAATGTGTAATTCTATGTCTTTCTTCATTGTGTTCCAGAAATAATACTTTCTTAATTCCGCCAAGCATTTGTCACGACCCTGGTGACCGGCTTGTGGGACATCATGGAACAATGTTATGATCGTTTCACACAACGTGTCTGGTACGACTACTTGAGAAACAATACCCTCTGGCGTCTTTTTCGACCTGTGGAGTATGTTATGTTGTAATTCAAACTGACTTAAGGGAAGAATTAATTTGGGGAGTTTAACATCCTCTCCTGATTCGAGAGCAAAAATGACTGCTGACCATAATGGGTCGCGTCGTTGCTCATCTTCCAGTTTCGAAAGAGTGAACGTTGCAGGCATCACTGGTGCTATATTTCTTGACAGAGCATCGGCGACAACATTCGCCCTTCCCGGTAAATACCTAAACTCGGGGTCACATTCCTGAATTGTCAGATACCAGCATGATATTCTGCCTGATAAGTTTCTGCCATGAAACAGCTCAGTTACTGCCGCATGACCCGTAAAATCAGTTATCTTATATCAAAAGATAATGTCTGTAAAATTCTTAAGTTCCCACACAACGGCTACCGTTTCCAAATGCGTTACAGAATAACGTGTTTCAGTATCAATAAGCTTTATGCTTGCAAAAGCTATTACTCTAAACTTTCCACGTTTATCCTCTTGCATGAGTACAGCTCCGATTCCAAGTCAGTACAGAGAGTGAAAGGTTGAGTGTAGTCAGGGAATGCTAGAACAGGGGCATTGGTAAGCACTATCTTCAATGCCGCAAAACTATTTTCTTGTTCAGCATCCCATATAAACACTGCATCTTTCTTGAGCAACCTTGTTAGGTGCGATGCTAATATTGCATAGTTCTTGATAAAAGAACGATAATATCCAGATAAGCCAAGAAAACTGCGCACATGATAGGACGCGGGAACTGAGATACAGCTTTTACTTTATCATCTACTGTATGTATGCCGTCACCGTCAACTACATGACCAACTAAATGGATTCTGGATTTTAGAAACTCACATTTTGTGAGTTTATTTTTAAGACCTGCTATGGAAAGTTTTTCCAACACTTCACACAGTTTAATCAGATGGGAATCAACGTCCTTACTGACTACTATTAGATCATCCAAATAAGCGCAGACTGTGGTACCAATCAATCCGGTAAACAGGATGTTGATCATTCTTTGAAATGTTAGTGGGGCATTTCTGAGACCAAATGGCATCCGGAGGAACTCAAAGTGGCCCAGGGCCGTGCTAAACGCCGTGATCTCTCGTGATTTCTCATCGAGTGGTATCTGCCAATAACCACTAAGCAAATCTTAGTTGCTAAATACTGCATTATCCTTACCTAAGGACTGCAATATGTCACTGAAGACAGGCATAGGGTACCTATCTTGGATCGTTTTTTCATTAACGCGCCTGAAATCAATAACAGGGCGCCATCCACAATCCTTTTTCGGGACGAGGAATAAAGGGCTATTAAAAGGGGACTTAGAATGTTTAATAACATTCTCATCCAACATATCTTGCACCAAATCTTTAACTACAGCGCGCTGGCTATGAGGTAGTCTGTAAGCTGGTACATAGATAGGATTTGTTCCCTTCTTTAACTCTATATGATGGGATGTTAAGTCTGTCTGACCTATCTTTTCCCCTGGCAAGGCTACAATATTTCTGTAGTCAGCAAGCAGCTCTAAAAGGCGTGTCTTGCCCTGAGGATGATCGATCACCTTAACATGTGGCGCTATTTGATCTTTCCTTTCCTTCCTGCCTAGTCTGTTGGGATTGCGTAACAATACTACGAATTGCCAATTTTGTAGGCTGTACTTCGACATTGTTGTGATATACTAGAAAATCACACAAATAACATCCTTTCTTTAGTATTCTTTGAACGCCTGTTCTATTCAGAACTAGTACGTCTGTCAAACCACCAGGTCGTATCGTGCTTAATGTCGACTCGCACGACAACCCTTTTACCTTGCACGTTTTTGGGAGACATACAACATTAGTGCCCGTGTACACGTCAGGTAATTCTACAGTTGATTTGGTTAATTCCTCATTTTGGTAATGGAAAGTACTCTTCAAAACTGCAGGTACGATCTTCCAACTGTTGCTGCTATAATCACGCTGGGAAAGTGAGGATGTGAAGTCTTGGGTTAGCTCTGACACATATTCCGCCTTCCTCTGCGTCATTCTACACCCTTGCTCACCTAGCTGTGAGCAAGGGTGTAGAATGACGCATAGCGCTGTAGGAAGCACTTTTAAACGTAATAGCATTATTACATGGATGAACACCTATTTTATGAGTTCTAAGGGTTGGGAGACTAAGTAACCCCTCAGCTGGCAAATTAAACTGCTGAACCACATAAAAGTCCGCATAGAAGGGAGCACCACGTCTTAAGAATCTGAGTGGTAACGTCACCATTCCATTAATGCTCAACTGCGTGCCCGATACTCCTTCGAGATCAGCGTCAGTAGGTCTCCATTTGAAATCACGGTGAGGGAATTTACATTGTAACTCCTGATAGGATGTCAAGGCTAAAACATTTGCACAAGCACCCGTATCTATATCAAGAGCCAATCTTATACTATCCATTCTCACCGGCACTGACAACACTTCCACTTTGCTTAGCGCCGCTACTAACGAGGCTGCTATAGAAGTGTTGTGGGGAGATGCAGGAAACAATGTACCTATCCCTCTTCTTGTTGTGGTAGGCGCTGGTCTTACCCCGCCCTCTTGTCTTGGTAACGATTCTGTTTACGCTTTTGCGCCACCAAAGTCTAAATTCCTGACCGTCAACAATAAGGCGCACTCTTGTGTGTTGTGAGATCTTGTCTTGTGGAGTGCACACCACATGCGAGATTTCTGGGTAGGTGGAGGTATCGCCTTAACCGCCTCCGTGTATGACCTTGACTGCTGCTTGGCACTTGTTGTCTCTTGTAATTTAACACCATTACCTTGGAGCTGGAAGCAATCGCCAATCTTATGGCCTCGTTTATTACAACGAGTACATCTTAGAAAACGACGTTGCTTGAATGTCCGGTGTGGAGGTGCGATAGGAGCCAATGGTGTCGTTTGAGGTATCTGGGGTGGTGTCATTTGTGCCATCTGTGGTTGTGCCGTAGTCAGGGAGGGTTTGCGTAGTCTACCATATGAATAGGTGGTACAAACTGAACCTCCTGTGCCCGGCTGTATAAAGAACGACGAACTACTAATAGGAAACTAATTAATTCTATCAGCATTTCCACATTGGTCGCTGACATTTTATTATCCTGGTCGTACCAATATGAATTCCGGAAGGTCGCTTCCATATCTTGGCGCACTTCCCCAGCAATATCCACCGCCACCACCGGTGTTTCAGCGTGAACTACTGGAGTACAAAGATCCAGCCACCTGAAAATCCACTGCAATAGGCCCAACTGGGACCTGCCCCCAAAAATTCCATTGAGGGTGCGCTTGAATTTCTCATAGCTAGGGTCCGTTAAACCATACGCATTTAAATGATTTCCAGCATATGATCCCTGCATAATGTGGGAACGCACAAATGCCTTTTTCTCTTCATCACTGGTAATTCTTGCAGTGTGCATGGTGTCTTCACATGCACGAATAAAATGCGCAACCCGATAATCATCCTCACCCGTAAAATTACGAACGTAGTCGCCATGCTGCATTATATGAACAACATTATCAGGGTTAGTTGATGTGGTAGCATTATTGGGTAGAGTGTTAGAGGAAGCCATTTTAGCGTTAGAAGTTAGTAAGCCAGTACATTTTTTACTCCTACGGAAGGCTCAGTTAATGGGGGTGGTAATGATAAATCAACTGACACACTGTCACCCGGAACAGGGTTAGAAACTACGTGTGTAAGTCTAGGTGAGGTACTATAATGATTCCCCGACCGTAAAACACGAAGGTTTAAGTCGTCAAACGCTTCATCAATTAACTGCTCACTACTTTCTACCGAAACGTCTGACTGTGTTTCCGGCTGAAATCCAAACTCAATCTCTCCAGTTGACACATGACGTTTATCCTCTAATTGTAAACTGTCAGCTAATAATTGTGCAAGGTGAGTAATGTCTTCTGATTTATACATTGGAAACTTTGAAAATATATCCAATAAGTTTCAGTTAAGCCAGACAATAATTAATGGTGAAAGCAAAAACTTGCCTCTCATTTGCAGGAAATGATAAAAATTACAGTTAAAATAAATAAAATATGAATAATGAAACAGATAAGAAATAACTACTGCAAATTATATTACGTCAGTACACATGAATACACGTAAGACACAGATTTCAATGACATACCCTATCCGATGACCTATCGTTGTGAAGTTATGTCTCGAACGTGTTAATTTGTGTATAAACTATGTATACTTTTGAAATACCTAATACAGGAGTATGACGCGCTGCAATCACTTGACGTTGGGTGAGTCCACTTCACGATAGGGGAATACTTAAACTTGAGAACAAATGCCGCTGACCTAAGACGGAACAGGTTCCTTCTTCTGCTGATACGATGTCGCTTCTGCCGTATGCCAAATTTCTGTAGTCTCGAATATATGGAGAACTGTCTGATGACACCGGGAATACTGCAATCAATGCTCGCAAAACCACATAACCGTCCAGCTACTTATGAAATGTCACTTGTTAGTAAAGTTCATGAAGCCATCTGCAACACTGTACTGTAGACCACACATTCGTAAATCGCTGATAGTATGCTTTCTTGTGTTACCACCCGTGTTACTAACAGTGATTTCACCAGGCTGTATTATTTAAAAACTCAGCTGCGGTTATTTTTTAATAATTCTGCACCCTTTTCTTGGCTACAGAATGAGAAACACTCACGAAATATCGTCTCAATATGGGATATAGTCTCAACACTCGGATTCGTTATGTAATACGTCACTGTTTTTTTTCTCGTTTTCACAAAACACTGACGTCTTGGTATGTAGACTGATAAACATCCGTCACCACCGTTGCTGCCACCAATGAGCCGGTTGGTTAATTCCCAATTAACCATGTTGGTTCACATATATTATATTGGGCTTTAGTAACGAAACCCAATTGAAGTTTCTTGTTTTATTAGAAAAGTATTATGTATATATAATTCCTGAGTGTAGATCAACCATAAGTTCCACTATTTATGAGTGTGATGACAAAGGGACGGCGTTTATGTATATAAACGTGAATCAACGTCCATTCGATATTAGTTGGTGTGAGTGACTGACTAAAGGCGTCGCCTTGGTGTGTGCTTACATAGATGCTGACATATGGGCTTCTCCATCTTGGGAAAGCTATCGTTCACGTGTTCAGCTCATGTCCTCATAGATAGTGGAAAATTACAGGGGATGAATCTGAATATAAATCAGATGTAAATAACCCATTTATATAATACTTCTGTTGATGAGACAGGGGCCATTACATCCTCTAGCTGGCGTTGTTGGGTAGAGTTGAGAGAAGACGACCCGGCTGGTGACGCATACGCTAGTTTGGGGAGAATAAAGGCATTTTAGATAGTCCTCAGCTCTGGCGTGGGTGCCCCAAGTGACCTAAGTCGTCGTAGCATTTGGAGTCGGTACGAGGCTGCCTTGATTGTGTTGTTTACATGGGCCTTCCAGTCCAGTTTGTGGTCTATGATAACACCCAGGAGTTTTGGTAGACTGCACTAACTGGAGAGGATGGGCACCCACTGTGACTGTGTGTGTGTGTGTTTGTGTGTGTGCTTGCATAAGTGCACATAAGTCTTCCCCTGCAAGTACACAGCCTCTTCACCGTAAAGACTCCTGCTGTGTCTCCTCGTGTCAGCACACGGTAACTAGGTGCCTCGTGGACCCAGGCTAGATCAGCAGGGGGACGGCACATAGGCCCACTGACATGTGGACACGTCCTGGAGCCTACCAACCACCGCCCCGCTGCCTTGCGGATTAACCCCGGCAGGTATAAAGCTGCAGGAGTAAACCCCAAACGAAAAGTCTGCAGTGGAGCCCCGCATCAGGCAGACATGCTTACAGAACACCAACAGAACCCCAACGGCGGTGTAGGCGGAAGAGGTGACCACCATGGAAACCCAACGACTACACCGGCGGATGAAGGCAATGCCTGATGGACAGGCTACTATTCTAAGGCGAAACCCAACAAATTGGGCTATCGACAGTCCATTGCGACTTTCCCTCTCCCTAGTCGTTGCAACACTTGCACCACTGGATCAGGAAAAGGGAGAGCCAAGATGTGTGGTTGCAACCTGCTCTCTTGCCTCACCACATGAATCAACTCATGTGCAGCCATCACCCAGGTCATCATACCTCTCATCATCATCAAAACCCCTATCCCCACCAAAAGTCCTATGGCGACGGACGAGTGGCGACAGGGACAGGCAGAGATGACTGCACATGGGCGGCATAGATAAGATGTTCGTTTATGCACTGGGATCTATGCAGCAGTGCAATCCGGTCCTGTCTGTGCGACTGAGCAACCATTTCAGGGAGCCACTCTGCTCACCCCGCTTGGGGAGGGGGCTAATAGAGGTGCACTAAACATAGCCTGCCTAAAAGCCAACCTGACTGGGCAACCACACCCAGTAAGGTCATCCTTCTGCGGTCAAGAACACAACCAAAATCACAGATCCAAACAAAAACAAACCATACAACCTCTTATGGTCGCTGCATGGAATGACAGGACCCTTCTGGATACTAACACAAATGCTCGCCCTGAAAGAATAACTGCCCTTGTGGCCAAAGAGCTGGCTATATATAACATCGACATAGCAGCTATCAGTGAGTCCCGACTCCCAGATGAGGGCCATTTATCAGATCAAAGGTCTGGCTACACCTTCTTCTGGAAGGGTAAGCTTGCTGCAGAGAGAAACCGTATGTATGGAGTTGGTTTTGCCATCCTCCAATGCATCCTACACAGACTAACTGAAATGACTATTGGGATCAATGAACGCCTCATGAGGCTTCGAGTCCCACTGATGCACTCACGTCATTCCTTCTTCATCAGTGTATATGCCCCAACACTGGATGCAGAGGATGACATCAAAGAGGCCTTTTACGCCGACCTTGACAGAGTGCTAACCTCTATTCCCAGAGAAGACAAGATTGTGCTCCTTGGCAACTTAAATGCCAGACTTGGCAGAGATGCTAACATTTATCAGGGAACCATAGGGAGAAATAAACTAGGCAAGCTTAATCACAAAGGCCTACTCCTCCTCAGCAAGTGTGCTGCACACAACCTCACTGTCAGCATTACCTTGTTTTGGCATCTTATTGACTACATCATTGTCAAAGAAAGATATCGCCTAGATGTACCCATCACCCGTGCCATGCGTGCGTCAGACCACTGTGACACTGATCATCGGCTTGTCAGAACCAAGCTCTCACTTCACAAAACGGCAAAGGCAGCAAGCCTCCAGAAGAGGCTTTAGTACTAAACGTCTGGAGGATCCAGCGGTAGCCCATGTTTTCAGAGAGCAGTTCGAACACGAGCTTATAAACAACCAAACAGCAAACAACGTGAAACCCAGTGCCGAATGGGACACTCTTGATATTGTTTTGACAAAACCTAAAGAGAGACCCTCGGGCAGATCAAAAGAATACACCATGACTTGTTTGATGAAAATGACCAGGCAATCAAAGTACTCATCGATGATAAACGTGCTGCTTTTTCTGACTGGCAGAGCAACCATCAGTCTCGGACCAAAAATGATACCCTCCGCAAGAAGAAAGCGGCAGCCCAGCTGGAACTTCGCAATATATAGAACGACTGGCTTAAATTAAGCATGTGAAGCACAGAAACTTGCAGATCAGCACAAGATGCGAGAATTTTTAATTTCCACTAAAACATTTTATGGTCCAGTCACTCACGGCGCAGCCCTCCTCCGCTCACCTGACTGTAACCTGGAAAGAGCACTACCATTCTTTGCTCAACCGAAACACCGATGTGGATGTTCTGACTACTCAGCATGTCCCTCAGCATCCAGAGCTGTCCCACCTCAGGTATCTTCCATTGCTGGATTAGCTAGCTACTGCTATCAAACAGATGAAAAATAACAAAGCCTCAGGGCTTGATGGAATCCCAGCCGAGGTGTATATTTACATGAGGACCTCTGCTTACCAAATGTCTCCACTCTCTCCTGGAGAATATATGGAAAAAGGAGATAATCCCCCAAGTTCTTAAAGACGCCTCCATTGTCAATAATTATAAGAACAAGGGAGACCAGTCATACTCTGGCAACTACCGTGGGATGTCGCTGCTGTCCGTAGCTGGCAAGATTATCGCTCGATTCCTCCTAAACAGACTTCTTCCTGAGGCGGAAACCTTCCTCCCAGAATCTCAATGTGGTTTTAGAGCATCACATGGCACCACTGACATAATTTTTGCTGCCCACCAGATACAGGAAAAGTGCAAAGTTCAGCGTCGTAACCTGTACATAGCCTTCATCGACCTAACCAAGGCCTATCGACTCGGTCAACAGGGAAGCCCTCTGGTGGATCCACAGCCGTTCTGGCTGCCCACCAAAATTCTCCGCCATTGTGAGGCAACTCCACGATAGCATGAACAACGGCACCCAGTCAGAGTTCTTCCCCATCCATCCAGGAGTTAAACAAGGGTGTGTACTGGCACACAACTCTCTTTTACCATCTTCTTGGCTGCCTTCCTTACTCGTACCAGTGCCAATTTAGCCAGCGGGGTGAACATCACGTACCTGGTGAAGGGGGGTCTTTTCAACCTAAGACGGCTCCAGGCAAGAACAAAGGTGTTGGCAGCCTCTATTGCTGAACTTCAGTATGCAGGCGACCTCACCCTTGTTGCTCACACTGAACTTGACCTACAGGAGATCCTGAAAACCTACATAGACGCGTATGCACACTTCGGCCTCGAGGGGAATGTACCTAAGACTCAGATTCTCTTTCAACCTGCCCCTGGTTCAGACACACTTCCACCATCCATCCAGCTTAACGGTACTACCCTCTCTAATGTTGCCTACTTTTGGTACCTCGGCTCCCATCTTTCCTCCACCTCAGTCATCGATGAAGAGATTCACCATCGGATCAGAGTGTGATCTCATGCTTTTGGCAGACTCCGAAATCGTGTCTTCAGCTGTAGGGATCTTAAATTATCTACAAAGCTCAACGTATATCGAGCAATGGTCCTCCCCACCCTGCTATATGGCAGTGAGGCATGGGTCACATACAGGAGGCACCTCAAAGCACTTGAAAACTTTCACCATTCTAGTCTACGTTTCACTCTCCGAGTTCACTTGGTAGACAAGAGAACAAATGTCAGAATTCTTGCTGACACCAACTGTAGTAGCATCGAGGCTACCATTATCCATGAACAACTACGTTGGACTGGCCATGTTACCTGCATGGACGACAGTACACTGCCAAAGCAGCTTATTTACAGTCATCTAACGAATAGTAAACGTAACGCCGGCGGGCAATTGAAAAGGTATGAAGAAAGTTTTAAGACAAACAGGAAAAAGTGCTAAATCGACCCCTTTGCCTGGGAGTCGATTACTTCACATCGTAATGCTTGGAGAAGCTCCACACGAGGTGTCACTACTTTCGAGTTAGCCCGACTGCAAACCGAGGCACACAAGCACCAACGTCGAAAATACCCTGCTACCACCCCCCTCGTCGTAGATGGAGCCCTCCACATGTGCAACGAATGTGAACGATGCTGCGGGCCCCGTATCGGTCTCCTTAGTCAATTGAAAACTCACTAACATTAGGTGACATCCCTCATAACTCATATCATTGTATCATAGCAGGATGATCGTCATACTTGTTTCCGAGTGACAGCAAATTAATAGTGTGTGTGTGTGTGTGTGTGTCAGTTAATAATACGAGTATCTTCTGCCACGTTTGTCTCTATTTTCCCGAATGTTTATGTATTTATATTTGTATATATTTCATCGTCTTTTTCACAGTCCTCTTGACGAAAGATTAATGAGAAACTGGGAAATAATCTGAATAATCTACCTCCTCTTGATAAATTCATTCCTACCCCTTGTTAAATATGACCTTTGATCCCTGGGTGAATGACCTATGAACCATGGTGGAATGCCCTCTGAACCATGGGAGAATTACCTCTGAACCCTGGGATAATCCCTTCTGAACCATGGGGGAATGACCTCTGAACCCTGGTGAATGACCTCTGAACCCTGGGTGAATGACCTCTGAACCCTAGAAGAATGACCTCTGAACCCTGGGTGAATGACCATTGAACCCTAGGTGAATGATCTCTGTACCCTGGGTGTATGATCTCTGAACCCCTTTGTATGACCTCTGAAACTTACCTGGGTGACTTCTGAACCATGGGTAAATGACCTTTGAACCCTGGCTGAATGACCTCTTAACCCTGGGTGAATGACCTTGTAATCCTGGGTGAATGACCTTTGAACCATGGGTGAATGAACTATGAACCCTGTGTGAATGACCTGTTAACCCTAGGTGAGTGATCTCTGAAGTTCTGAACTCCGGGAGAATTATATGTGAACCCTTGTATGAATGATCTCTGAATTTCTGAACTCTGGGTGAATGACCTTCGAACCCTGGGTGAATGAACTCTGAAACCTACCTGGGTGACTTCTGAACCATGGGTGAATGACCTTTGAACCCTGGGTGAATGACCTTTGAACCCTGGGTGAATGACCTCTGTACCTCGGGTGAATGACCTCTGAAACCTGGGTAATTATGACCGTAGAACCCTGGTAAATTATGACCTCTAATCCCTGGGTAAATGACCTCTGAACCCTGGGTAAATATGACCTCTAAACCCTGGGTGAATGACCTCTGAATCCTGGTTAATTATGACCTCTGAACCCTGAGTAAATGACACTTGAACCTTGGGTGAATGACCTCTGAACCCTGGGTAAATATGACCTCTGGGCACAAAGCTTTAGGTTTGAGGCCCATATGCAAGATCAACCGTGGTGTACACCATTCATGGTATCCCGGCGGTCGTAATACAATGGACTGAAAATTGTGTGATTTTTCAAGATGGGCCATGGTGATACCCGATTGTCGTTTGTTGTTACTACGTCATCGTAGTGTAGTCAGGTGTACCAACTGGCGGAAGACTTGGGGGTTGGTATGCTTGCACCCTGAAAACGCTGTCAGCGACACAAAACGTTTGCTCTTGCTACACGATTTACGAGCATAAAAAACTTGTATCCCAAGCTAAGGTGCACCTCATTTTCCTATTTTCTTGGATTATAAGCCAATTCTGGGAATAAACTACGATCATTTACAGTGAATATAGGTAAATAAAGCCTGTGTCAACCATAAAAACGTAGGAATTGAGTGTAATATCTGTTCCTTTCTTCTTTATCCTTATTAAATCTAACAATAAAGTTATATGTTTTTCATGAACTTGGGGTTGGGTGAGTGTAATAAAGAGAACTATGGCCTGTTCTGTGGATCAAGTCAGTAGAATATACCAAAGTACAGTATTAGGTATTATAATTTTGTTATGACAGTGATGAACTCACCGTACAGATGAATTGGGATAAAATCTTGAAAAAATATCACCATAACTGTTAGTTTTCTATCAAACAGGAAATTATCTTCATACCAAAATTTTTACTTTCATATTATACAAGGCCAGTTATCTACAAGATATGAAAACCTGAGATAATGTTTCCTCCTTTTCTCCACCTGATTATAGTAATGCAATAAATACCCTTTCAAAAAAAACAAGACATGAACACTTTCCCAATGTCAGGAGTAAAAATGTATACAATATGTTAAGACATGGACTAAACCAGCAGTCGGAGAAAATTCTCTGCTGTTTAAATAGACTTTTATTTGGAAAAATATTACATGTAAATACTGTATATGGATCCTCACCAGAGAGTCTTCATATAATTAGTGTGCAGACATTTGTTTACAAGGCATATACTCAACTATTATGGAAATGAAGACATGTTAGGTTAGATATGGTTCATCTTGTGAGCAAATGTCATTCCTGCATTTTTTAATGTTTAATATAAACTGTAATACGTAATAATAAGGATAAAAATACAATGATAATGCTTATTTCAGAATATAGCCTTTATTAAAAGCAGGAAATGTTATAATATATGGATGATCAAGAGTAAAGTATTTTAAAAGAAAAATCATCCACAAATTTCACAAATAAATTAGTACGTAATATCCACGTATGTATGCAGAGTGTAAAATAAAAAAAATTAATAATAATTAAGGCATACAGTACGTTATGATTTCTCCAAGGTATATGTTCAGAAAATTCCAGAAACTGCATTTTTTCTGGTCTATGAGTAATTTGGGGATTTTACGGAAAGTCTCCAAATTTTTCTGTTCGAGGTTTGGTTCGAAAGCAAATTCCAAAATCTTCCCTGGAACCGGAAAAATTCCCCATCAATCATGATACCAAGATTTATTTCTTCAGTATTGGTGAAAGGTGAATAGTCAGCTGTATCTCCACCTGTAAGAGAAAATAAAGGCATTAATACTGTGTTAGTTAAATTTGCAAATTTTGAAACATTTTTATTTATGAGGGTTAATATTTATAAGTTTCCAATAACTATATATTGTGGGTAATTTTGTCTGTTAAAAAAACAAAATAATAAAATAAAATAAAATCCAATGGAAACTCGGATTTGTTTGGTTTGAAATGCAACACACACTCAATTTTTTTTTCTAATGTAGATTTTTATAGTGATTCCAAAATGTTGATCCTTGTTTTGCAGAAATTCATAGATAAAAACAATAAAGGTCTTTTAAAATTTTAATGTTCAACATCAAAATGTTAACCTAACCTACCGAACCTACTGGAACACATCGGTCAACTAAAAATCCTAAAATTCCCTGGATGACCAAGGCGATAATAATATCATCAATTTCATTTTTTTTGGAAGACATTTTTCAATTTTGTTGCAATCATGGACATACAAAGCCAATATATCTACAATTGATTCTACCACTGTCAATGGCACAGTGAATTAATACCACCACTCCAATTGTTGCACAAAATTGGTAAGGTTGTTCTTTCTTGAAATACATTGAGTCACTAACGCAATTAAAAAAAAATATTAATTTATGTCACTCAATTTATCTTATCAGTAACAAATTGTGGTTAAACTGATGCACAAATGAAACATGCCTGGCAACTACCTGGGACTGGTTACCTGGCATATTTGGACTTATTTAAATATGGGTCGATATTATTCCTGATAAGGGACATCATTCACCATCCCAGATGGAGCAGTTCTCACCATTCTTCAAATAGACCACTTACGGCATTTTTTTTGGTTCAATTTGATTTCCATATATTCCTGCACATAAATTATTTGGATTAGTTATCTTTAAGGCTTATCTTTTATGATGGTTAGAACAATTTGGAGGATATAAGCGCAAATGAGGCAAGTAGAGGCTGGCGGATGTTCCCGTACAAACATGGAATTATTTTAAAAAGAACAAAAAAAAATGTTCATGTGCTGTTCTATATGGAGGATATCTTATAGAAAAATATTATTCCTTTGCAGATTTATACAATTTATGTGCATCCAATTATATTTCTTTTCTTTTGGTTTCAAAATATAGTTCCACCGTAGTGGTCATCGGGCAGGGGTGAGAGTACCACGGAAATCTCCCACGTTCCAAAAACGAATCGTAGATATTTTTTTTTTTTTAGCCCAGATTGCTTCTTGCAAGCCGACCATGGGGCTACCACAGCATGGTGTACACTGCGGATGTTCTTGCTGGTCCTTTGTTACACTACTTTTCAGGGACTCAGGATGAGATTCATGGTGTAAAATTTCAAATCATAGGAGTGTTGCAACCAGAGGTGATTCATCATCTTTGTCACGTGCCTTGCGTTACTTAATGGCTTCATTGTGGGGCTGATGGGTAACTTGATGGGGACTGGACATTGTATGTGTGGCTTCAACAATGTGTTCTTTCCAATTACTAGAGAATGTCCAACGAAAAAGAGCTGACTAACTCTTTGTGATGCCAATAACCACACCTCCCCTCTTCCTAATTGCGTTTATCCCTACCTGGGCTTAGCTCGGGTCAACCTGGCTGTAAGGTAGGGGTGACCATAATGTTTCCTCTCTGAAACTCACAATGGACGAACTTCTGGAAGTTGATGCATTTACCTAAGTATAAAGGTCCCTATCTGGCATGATTTAGATGGCTGTATTTCATGAAGTAAGGTAGAATCATGCTGAAAGACTGAAGATGAGAGTTCCAATGCCATTCACGTGGAATTCTAGTGTTACGAACCACGCCATCAATTGTCATGATCTACCTACCAAGCACTACGAACCACGCCATCTATTGTCCTCATCTACCTACCCAGCACCACGAGCAACGCCATCTAGGGACGAAACCCGATTATGACTACTCTTAGTTACCACTCCGGGGTTTCCTTTCTCCATATCCTGGTTGTTGCGTCACCTCCTCAAAGTCTTCTTCATCAGTTCCAGTTCGATGAGAGTTCAGTTCACTCTGGGAAGTGACCACAGGATCACCTATCCTGGAAACCTACGGCACAGTGACTACCTACCGTCTTCTACAATACTCAGCCTTATTCGTCAGCCATCTCAGTACTGCACTTAAGTATTGTAAACCTTATATTGCCTCCCCACCTCCACCTTGCTTCAAATTATTGTATGTTGTATAAATATGTATATACTGTAAATGTTTAGGTTAAGTATGGTTAAGGGTAAATTATAGAAAGCTGAATATTTTGTTAAGGAATTTATGGTACTATATTATACACAACAAAAACTCTCATCCTTAGTCTACCCTTTTATAGTCCGATTGTCTTTGTTTTTTTTTTGTTGTTGCCTGTTGGGATCTGGGTGGACTTTTAACTATATTCTTAATCCCCAACTCGTAACAAATGGCGACCGTGACATGACCCAACATTTAAGTGCCATATTCCTTCCCCCCCTTTTTACTCCTTGTTAATTAGTCCTCCCAGTCACTTCTGTTCACAATTGCTTTACGGTGGTTTAAAGTTTCCTTCATATGTGTGTGCATATATTGGAATTATCGTACAGTAAGAGTGACAGACGTAGGATATTAGGTTCCAAGTGTCATAAGGCTTACCTGTTATTACACGTGGCAGTCGTGTAGTAAGTCTTATCGAGTGTAGGGAAGAATACGGATCTGTTTAATGCCGTACCCTCGCTCCAGAGTAGGCTGTTCCATGGTCACTAGTTTAGGGTGAAGTGATATCTTGGGATGCCCCCCTCTACCAGGACCCCATAATTATAAAGCCTCAATTAGTGTTCTTCTCATTATCTCATTCGGGGTCAATAATCAAGTAACTCAAGGGTTGTTAATCCGGATCTTTATATTAATGCCGTAATACGCCCTTCCTATTCCAAGTCTCTTATCCTTACCTATGGATCTTATCAGAAGAACACTATTCATAAGTGTAATTTCCCTAGGTATAACTTGGGTAGTTTCCGGGACTTTCTGGTTATCCACTGCCGTGATATTTTCTAGGGTAATCCACTTATCTTATCTTTTTGACCATTAATTACTTTATCTAGGTTTTCTTAATGGCCACCTCAGGATTTGTTAAACTTAGTAGTCCTGGAGGAGTGGAAGAGCAAGATACCATTTCACATCTTGAAGCATGTGGAGGAGCGTGGAGAGGTTAATTTAGGGCGTGCTGCTGAGCTGGCTGATGCGAACGCCTTGCTGGTGGAGTCACTGTGCCATAGGGAACGTGGTACTTTCCGGCATGTTAGGTCCTCCTCTAATGATAACCTTGGGGACGTGAGTGGTAGGTCGAAAGGTCCCACACCTACCCCCCCCCCCCCCTGATGCAACCAAGTTTTATTGTTCTTACTGAAAAAAACCAGGCCATACGATCCAATCTTGTAAACACCCAAAGTGTCGAACTTCTAAAAGTAGTTCCATGGATCCCCAATTAAAACCAATAGCAACTACCAATATGGAAAGGCCCCATGAGGATCTCTTCTCTTCATTCACCTATGAGGGAAAAATTTCAATCATAGAGGGGTCTCGTTCTTTCCCTATTCGCATACTACGTGATACGGGCGCAGCACAATCTATCCTCCTGTTTAACGTCATTCCTGATATATCTACCGCATTTACTAATGAGAGTGTTCTAATTTCAGATCTCTCATCCCATTCTTCCTATCCCTTAGCTAAAGTGCACCTCCAATGTCCCTTGATTACTGGGGAAGTGCAAATAGCCATTAGGAAAGATCCAATGCCTGTGAGCGTCATTCATTTATTATTGGGTAATGACTTGGTAGGAGATCTAGTGGTTCCCAACATAAAGACTGTCAACTCTCCCTTACCTGTCAACTCCACCACTGACCTTGAAGAAACTATTCCTCACCTTTTCTCATCTTTTGCTGTCACCCGGTCACAGAGTGTGCGAAATGGGCCCTCTTCATCTAAAACCACCTCCAATATCATCCTACCCACAGAAGATCTGTACAATAAGACCATTAGTAAGGATGAGCTCATTAAAGCCCAACAATCTGATCCATCTTTGAATATGAAAGACCTCAGTGTGGACCATTGCACATCTTCGGCTTACCACCCACACTCCCAAAGTTGCTTGGAACGGTTCCATCAAAACTTTCAAATCAATGCTAATAAACTATCTCCCCTCAACTATATAGTCCATACTCCTGATCGCAGAAAAGATTCACAATTTGTTCACATTAATCTCATGAAACTTTACCATTCCAGGCAGTCAGAGGAAGACATCCCAGAGGCTATAAGCCTACCTGTATTGCATACGGTTTTTTCAGGGCCGGAGCCAGAGACAGATGACATGGACCTATTGGAGAATTTAGACTTCCCTCTACCTAAAGAAAACCCTGCTAACAGTCACATACTCAATAACTTGGATGAGTATTTTTCTGTTCTGAATCCATCTCACGCAAAAGATCTCACTAAGTTATTATCAACATTTCCTAAAGTCACGTCAGACCTCCCAGGGTCTTGCAATATACTTAAACATGATATTAAGCTAATCTCAGATGATGTACAACCCATTAGGCAATCAGCATATCGACTAAATCCACAAAAAAGAGAGATATGAAAAAGGAGGTAGACTTTTTGTTAAAACATAACTTAGCTGAGCCTAGTACTTCCCCTTGGGCTTCACCTTGCCTTCTCATTCCAAAACCCGATAGCACTTTTCGTTTCTGTACCGATTATCGTAAAGTGAACCAGGTCACTGTCTCAGACTTCTACCCTTTACCTTTGATTGAAGATATAATAGACAGCATAGGCTGTGCCAAATTTATCTGTATGGTGGACATGTTGAAAGGATATTGTCAAGTGGGACTCACGGATAGGGCAAAAATAATCTCAGCATTTATAACTCCATTTGGTCTTTTTCAATATTTGGTTATGGCGTTTGGCTTTTCTAATGCTCCGGCCACATTCGCGAGGGCAATCAATCACCTAATTCAGGACCTAGGTGGGACGTTCGCCTACCTGGATGACCTGGTGGTGGTGTCGGACGGCTGGGACGAACATCTGGTGCGTTTGGAGATACTGTTGGCACGACTGCAAGAGACTGGATTCACCATAAACCTGGCTAAATCTGCTTTTGGCCGGGCCTCAGTGACTTACCTGGGACATATCGTTGGGCATGGTATGGTCAGACCCAAGGACGCGAACGTTAAAGCCATCTTGTCCTTCCCCACTCCAAGGACGAGGAAGGAACTCATGCGCTTCCTGGGGATTTGCGGCTACTACCGTCGGTTCTGAAGTAACTTCTCCAGCGTGGCCGGACCCCTCACAGACCTTACCAGTTCTGCGTTCCCTTACATCTGGAACCAGAGGTGCGACCAGTCTTTCCACCGCCTCAAAGCCTTCCTTGCCTCCAAGCCTGTAGTCCACCCCCTTGACTACACCTTGCCCTTCCATCTGCAAATCGACGCTAGCCGTGTCGGAGTTGGGGCTATGCTCCTACAACCCGACCCAACCACTGATGTCCTTCACCCTGTGGCATACTATTCCGCCAAGTTGAAAAAACATCAGACCAACTACTCGACCATAGAGAAGGAGGCCCTGGCTCTGGTGTTGGCAATAAAGAAGTTTGAATGTTACCTCCAGTCTTGCCCACAAACAACCCTAGTCTTCACCGACCATAACCCACTCACGTTCATCCAAACCAACAAGACCTCCAACCAGCGAATCCTCCGCTGGGCTCTCCTCACCCAGCCCTATAATCTACAAGTCCGGCACATAAAGGGGGTGGACAACCTGATTGCGAATTCCTTATCCCGAGCTCCAGTGGAAGTGCAGCAGCTACTCTCCAGACGCACCAGGTGATCACCTCCTTCACGCCCGCGCTACGAAGGTCTTTGGAGGGGGGGTGTGTTACGAACCACGCCATCAATTGTCATGATCTTCCTACCCCGCACTACGAACCACGCCATGTATTGTCCTGATCTACCTACCCAGCACCACGAGCAATGCCATCTAGGGACGAAACCCGATTATGACTACTCTTAGTTACCACTCGGGGGTTTCCCTTCTCCATATCCTGGTTGTTGCGTCACCTCCTCAAAGTCTTCTTCATCAGCTCCAGTTCGATGAGACTTCAGTTCACTCCGGGAAGTGACCACAGGATCACCTATCCTGGAAACCTATGGCACAATGACTACCTACCGTCTTCTACAATACTCAGCCTTACTCGTCAGCCATCTCAGCACTGCACTTAAGTATTGTAAACCTTATATTGCCTCCCCACCTCCAACTTACTTCAAATTATTGTATGTTGTATAAATATGTATATACTGTTAATGTTTAGGTTAAGTATGGTTAAGGATAAATTATAGAAAGCTGAATATTTTGTTAAGGAATTTATGGTACTTTATTATACACAACAAAAACTCTCATCCTTTGTCTTCCCTTTTATAGTCCGATTGTCTTTGTACTTTTTTTGTTGTTGCCTGTTGGGATCTGGGTAGACTTTTAACTATATTCTAAATCCCTAACTCGTAACACTAGTGAAATCAACAAAATTGATACTATCCCCAAGAGTATAAGTTGATGTTTGTTGATTCACGTTTCACATAATCTGTCATCATCTTGTGAATGTATTTGTGTTGCAGAAATTCTATCAACTAATACACTTTTTCATCATCTGCCAAATGTATCATTTATTCAAATTGACATTGGTTTGATTCAGACAGTCTTAGATGTCTGGCATTTTATATACCCTGAGAGCCTTTTTGTAACCTTACAAGAAAACACATTTTCGACAGCATCAAGACCAAGCAAGCCACTTTTTACCTGATTCTCTGCCAATCCACAACCGTCCATATAATATAGGATATTATATAAAATTAACGTTATTAGGGGTCTATAATAGGGTCATTTCATAAATTTTGGCAGAACAAAGTCAGATGTCACTTAAGATGATCATTTAAGCCATTCTAAAATTGCTCAAGTTAATCATATTGATTTTATTATTATTTGGCCTCCAATTACAAGAGGCTATTTTACTTAACCTGTGATAGCTGTTTTTGTATCACATTAATTGTTTTCATTAAGTTCTGGAACTTTTTAAGTGGCAGGGCTTCATATAAGCATTTCTTGCTGTTTTCCTTTTATTGTCGAAGCAACTATATACACAGATATAATCTGAGAGAATAAATTATGAATTCTTTCCATGGAAGTGTTGTGTATACACCTTAAGTGAACACTTCAGTTACGTGTTACTTGTTCTTCCCTGTTTCCCTGTTCAATTGGCGAGGTTCTACCCACTTCTCCGGAAGTGAGAGCAGTGAGAGTGTCAGCCTGTTGTTTGATTAATCAGCTGACTTGCGCTCGACCTCTGAGATCGTTACAAGCTCAGCCGTATATTATCGTCAACAGGTTGAATCATTGTTGAATATCTTGGTGAATAAATTGATGTTTTACATTTTGGTGAATATTTATATAAGGCAAAGGTGCTGTTACAAACCTGTTGAATGCACTACCGGGTACCAAATTAGCTTCAACGTGTAGTGGTCCTTTTAACTCCGAAATTTAGTGGATCAGAAAGCATTTTTCTGCTTGGTATCCACCCCCAGTAGCTTCAGTATACCGAAATTATTTAAAAAGCAATCAAGATATCACTTATAACAAAAAATACCCCATGCTTGTTATGTAGAGACCTTTTCCAAAATCCAGTCATGTCTATGATGAAATTTTGTAGGAGTCATTATCCTATCTTACCTACAAGTAGGGATGGTATCCAGGTAAAAGTGTGAAGCTAAAACACAAAGAATATACTTATATATTAGTTTAGGGTGTTGGTGTTTGGTTATAATGTATTACATCGCTTCGACAACTACTATGGGGTCTGAGTTTCTCGCCTGGGTTAATATACACACAAGTTTCCTCGGTATTAACCTTTGTTGCAGTTGACCGGAATAGTTTTCACAATATCCTCTGTTTTAATTCCCAAAACTACGGGGCATTACTCGGACAGTCAGCCGTTATGACCATAAATAAAAGCTACTAAACTCTTTTATACTAGTCCCACGTAAAATTAAACTCTCAACAAAAAGCTATACTACAAATTACCGGGTTTTTTAAGGTTCGTTTATACCATAACACTAAACTTTGTTCATTATTTCATTCGAGCAATTTCCTGTTGCATTTATTTCAGCAGTAAAATCTCTGATATTTCCTTTTACCAAGTTAGTATAATGCTGGGCTGCGCTCACCCCAGAGTTATTTCTTCCCATTAGCAGTAATGCTTAGTAGCGGTGACAGCCGGGTGTCTGGATTGTTTAATTTCTAAGATAAATGTCATAATATAAAGAATACATATATATATATATATATATATATATATATATATATATATATATATATATATACGCTGATAACCACAAGGAAACATGTGATTTTCTTGTTTCCTTGTGGTTATCAGCAAATACCTGGATCACGCGCACCTACAGTAATATACTTGCATATATATATATTCATAAAAATTAAAGGATTATAAAGGATTAAGAATAACGAAGTGAATCGTGTGTGAGGAGTGGCAAAGGCTTTTAAAATCCTGTCAGGATGATAAATACTAATCAGTGAGGTAACAGAAGATTCGGTGAGAGTTCTACAGTATATGAATGAGGATATCGGAATATATACAGGAGTCATCAACAACAAAAATCTAAGAGAAAGGCACATATGCGGCTGCTTTATATGGGAAGAGGATCTCTGATACAACTTTAGTCTGAGGACACCGTTCGAGAGATATATCGAGACATGTTCCACAAAGTGGAGTACAATTATCACCTTAATGTTTTTGTAAGGAAACACTGAGCCGAGTTCTCTGTTTATGTACGCGGGAGGCAGCAACATGTATCTAAAAGAAGAAATAAAATGCATTTTGTTACACTCCGTTAACCTCTGGTTAAATGTGTTGCTCACGTGTGTGCAATGAACATCCCTAAGTTGAATATTTAAGATATCATGGGAATAATAACTAGAAACGCTTAAGTTATTGGAATGGATTTTACATAATATTGTGAAATGGGGGACAATTTAACACAAGCTTAAAGGCCAAATTGCGCAGTTCTTTAAAGCATCTTTTTACAAGTTTTGTTTTTGTGATGTTCCTCATCATTTTCCCCTGCCCTTTCACGGCTTTACGCACACAGTTCGTCTCCTTTTAAACAGACGTACTTTGTACATAGTCAGCTGCTAAATACGTCTAATTTTGTTTGTCTGAGTGTTGAAAAGTGTGTATATGTGTACAACAATAATAATAACAATATTAATAATAATAATAATAATAATAATAATAATAATAATAAAATAATAATAATAATAATAATAATAATAATAATAATAATAATAATAGTAATAGCATCAAACATTTATTAAAAAATACAGCAGGCAAATGCTGAAAAGAAACTATATGCATAAATGGTTGTTTATTCTGCACTACAGAATTATCAAAGGAGAGCACCAGAGAGCTGCTTCAAAATATCAGACATCGTCTCCCAATGTCACTAAGCCATAGAGGTAGTCAAATATTTATGATTTCAATACAGTATAGTAGTGCTAATCAGATGCTTGAGGAACAGCATAATAAATGTAATGATCATGAAATATGAAGTAGGTTTTTAGTGAGAGGGGGATTATGTTCATTCTAAAAAAACAGTACTGTACAGCATAAATTTTTGACCTGTGAGTGCTAAGTCTTTAAGACATTACGAGGAATAGTATTATCTTTACTTTTCTCTCCTTCCTTTCAGGAATTCCAATTCCTCCAGGTTTACAGCTACTGGTTGCCATGAGATACATGGCTACAGGAAATTTTCAAATAACTCTGGGAGACTGTTCAGACATGTCTCAACCAAGTGCTAGCAAATGTGTTCGGAATGTTTCTGATGCTATTGCCACTCTTGCACCAGATTATATTAAATTCCCCTTTCCAGAACGAGAAGAAGAGTTCTTGCAAGAATTTGCCTCTATTGCTGGAATGCCAGGTGTGATAGGCTGTATAGATGGGACTCACATTCCAATCAAGAGCCCTGGAGCGCCAAATCCTGAACTCCACAGGTGTAGAAAGAATTTCTTCTCCATTAATGTCATTGGCGTATGTGATGCACGCATGATATTTTCAAACCTTGTCGTAAACTGGCCGGGCAGTGCTCATGACTCCCGCATATTCACAACGTCAAGATTTTGTGAAAGTCTGCAGGCTCGGGAATATCGAGGCCTTCTCCTTGGTGATAGTGGATATGCGTTGCATCCCTACTTACTCACTCCAATCCATAACCCAGCTAATGAAAAGCAGAGGAAATATAACAGATCTCATATTAAAACAAGAACTACAATTGAAAGGACATTTGGGGTGTGGAAGAAGAGATTTGCTGTATTGCAACATTGTAGGAGCAAAGCTGTCTACTACCAAAAATAAAATAATTGCAGGACAGTATAAGGAAAGGGAAAAAGTGAGAGAAGAAAATTATCAGATAAAATATTTACCTGTAGGCCACTGCTGCTGTTTGAATTTTAGACAGCCAAAGGAGATTGAGCAATGGGAGTTATGAATGCATGCAACTTTATAAATCAATCACTTTTCTATTATATTCTCACCTATCTGCACTTTCTCTACTGAATTATTTTCGTCTTCTACTAGGTGACTGTGGAAGGTCTCGTAAAAATCATCAGCCATTGGTAACTCAGCCCTCATTATTCATCCTGCTAAGGCGATTTCTTCTGAAGCTTTTGATAGTTTTCTGAAGGACCACCACCTACCTTTTTTAGCTTCTTTCGGTCTTCGATATCTGTGTTTTTAGTTCTGAAAGAAACAAAAGAAAATAAATGCAGTATACAGTACAAACGTCCACAGCAATAGCAACAGCATAGGCTTTTATCATGCTTTCACAACCAATGTCTATGGGTAGAGGGGATGCAGAACAGACTAATATCGTTTACTGTACATAAATGCATCACCAAAAAAATACCTGAATGTCTTGTAAGATTTTCCAAAACAGCAATGTTTAAGGAGCCTGTATATAGTTTTAAAAAATGTAAATTTGCCATTACAAATTGAGTAAGAAAACATGGTTATACTTTACGATGTTGATGTGCACTTACATTAGTATATCGAAAACAAATAGAGAAAAATGTTTTTGAAGTAGGCCTAAAATAGGCTAACACATATCTACTAGGTTACAGTCATATCTGCAATAAAAATTATGATATACTGGTATTGAGGACTCATATGCTTCTGACAAGTCATTGGAGGTGACCCTTCAAAAACTAAGTATAGACCTGTTTGAAGCTTATCTTGCCAGAATATTTGGGCTTGCCAAGTGTGTGGGGGCACCAGCCCCATTCTTGCCCATTTTTCTTGGTTGCACGTCATGGTCGTAAAATATTGCCAGGCACCTAATGGAAAGTACACCAAATCTGCAGAATAATGCCTGTTTCATATAAAGTTATATGCTGCATAGCTTGGTTCTAGGACAACTGCCCCCTGGACAATTACCCCCCCATTGCCAGTGAATAACTGGCACAAAACATGGATATAACCTAACTATAACTTAACATAACCTAACATTACCTAACATAACCTAACCTCACTTTAACTTAACCTAATTAACCAAATATTAAATATGGTTGATCCACAATTATTATTCACCACAATATTTTTTCAATGTTTTTCTATTTACAGATTTGTAGTGTTAAAAAAAATGTGTAAGTTGTCATGTTGTGTATATAATTATTACTACAAATAAAACACGAAAATAAAGCATTAATTCTTAGTGTTCCATGTTTTGTGCCAATTATTCACTGAAAATGGGGGGCAATTGTCCAGGGGGTAGTTGTCTCATGGGGAGAATTGTCCGGGGGGGCAGTTGTCGGGGGGCAGTGGTCCAGGGGGCAATTGTTCTGATACTATAGCTTGTGTATAGTCATTGTATGGGTAAAGATTGACATTAAAGATTTCAAACAAGAGAACCTAACAAAGTATGGCTGTAGCACCTTTTTACTGCTCTACCCTGCATACCAGAACCTTCCTTATGAATTCATATTTGTTTTCAGATAACACACAATTTTAACCTAGCACTCTTAGGAGTAAAAATAAATCAGTAGCAAACACTTTCACGTACTAAACTATATGGTTAATCTTACTCAGACTCCCGCATCGAATAGCATATTGGCATATATAATATATGAAAGTAGACATAAAAAACAAACATTTATTTTGATATATAACTCAATGAGATCTGAAAATTATATGAAGGAAGGGAGAATGGGGAGGTGAGATGGGAACTTTCCTTCTGTCTACTTCGGTAGGAGGTGAGGTTACTCACATGACCCATCACTTAAATACTCTAATCCAACTCAATTTTGTAACCTAATGGCAAAACACCATACATTTAAATACTAAACTTAGAAAGAAGCATATACTGTACTTACTTCCTTTTTAAGTGTTCGTAGCTCCTCTTCAGCTGCTCGGCAGAGCGAGGGAGTTGTTCTGAGTTGCTGGCATTGAATGAGGCAATAATTTCATCCCAGGCCTTTCTTTTCCTCTCATTTATTGTGTTGCTAGTAGACCTGTCCTCAATGACTGACCTTGCTCGATATGGCGCAAAAGTGTTTTGCCCTGGATTTCTGACAGCTCTGGAGAACACTGTTTCCCCTCCATGTTTGATAACAAGCGCGCAAACATTGTTGCCAAGTACACATATGAAAAATATTTTACAATATATTATTGTGCACGTATAAAATAACAATTAAATATCTCTCTAAACCCTCTTTCTAATTATGTGAAATAATGCATTTGGCACACGCGCATGACCATCCGACACGAACTGCCATGTTTACACGCACTGTATTCCTAGTTCCAGGCTCATATAAATGACAAGGAATATAGCGCTCAGCGTCGTGTGGCAGCTTCCCGACACACGATGCATCGTGATCATGATCGTGATCGTCATTATCGTCGTAATGACTAGGAATCCGGCCGTAAAGACGATTAAAGCCTCCTTCAGTGCTGGAAAGAGCACTACCATTTACTGCTCAACCGAAACACTGATGTTGATGTCCTGACTACCCAGCAGGTCTCTCAGCATCCAGAACTGACCCATCTCAACTATCCTTCCTCCCTGGATGAGGTAGCTACTGCCATCAAACAGATGAAACATAAAAAAGCCTCAGGGCCTGATGGAATCCCAGCCGAGGTGTATAAAGCAGGACGACCTCAGCTTACAAGCCGTCTCCACTCTCTCCTTGAGAATATATGGGAAAAGGAGAAAATCCTCCAAGCTCTTAAAGACTTCTCCATCATCAATATTTATAAGAGCAAGGGAGACCCATCAGACTGTGGCAACAACCATGAGATCTCACTGCTGTCAGTAGCTGGCAAGATTATCGCCCAAATCCTCCTAGACAAGACTTCATCCTGTGGCGGAAAACTTCCTCCCAGAATCTCAATGTGGCTTTAGACTATCAGGTGGCACCACTGACATGATCTTTGCTGCCCGCCAGATACAGAAAAAGTGCAGAGAACAGCGTCGTGACCTGTACATAGCTTGTATTGACCTAACCAAAGCCTACGACTCGGTCAACAGGGAAGCCCTCTGGTGGACCCTCAGCGATTTTGGCTACCTACCAAAATTCACTGCCATCGCGAGGTAACTGCACGATGGCATGAACGGTAGTGTCCTGCACAATGGCACCCAGTCCGAGTTCTTCCCATCAAAACGGGGGTTAAACAGGAGTGTTTACTAGCACCATCTATCTTTTCCATTTTTGGGGTGCTGCTTTCTTTACTCGTGCCAGTGCCAATTTAGCTGGAGGGGTGGATATCGAGTACCGGATGAAGGGTCTTTTCAACGTAAGACGACTCCAGGCAACAACAAAGGTGTTAGTAGCTTCCATTATTTAACTTCAGTATAAAGACGACCTCACCCTTATTGCTCACACTGAACGCGACCTACAAGAGATCCTGAAAACCTATACACACGCATATGCACACTTAGGGCTTGAGATGAATGTATGTAAGACTCAGATTCTCTTTCAACCAGCCCCTGGTTCAGACACACCTCCACCATCCATCCATCTTAACGGTACTACCCTCTCTAATGTTACCCACTTTCGGTATCTCGGCTCCCACCTGTCCACTACCGCGGACATCGACGAAGAGAATCAGTATCGGATCAGATGTGCATCCCAAGTCTTTGGCAGACTCCGAAACCGTGTCTTCAGCTATAGGGAGCAGAACTTATCTATAAAGTTGCACGTATATCGAGCAGTGGTCCTCCCCACCCTGCAATATGGCAGCGAGATATGGATCACATACATGAGACACCTGAAGGAACTTGAAAACTTTCACCAACGTAGTCAGCGTTCCATCTTCCGAGTTCACTGGGAAGACAATAGAACAAATGCCAGTATTCTTGCTGACACCAACTGTAGGCGCACCGAGGCAACCATTATCCATGAACAACTATGCAGGACTGGCCATGTTACCCGCATGGACGACAGTACACTGCCAAAGCAGTTACTTTACAGTCACCTAACGAATAGTAAACGTAATGCTGGCGGGCAACCGAAAAGGTATTAAGACAAACTTGAAAAGGTGCCAAATCGAGCCCCCTCACCTGGGTGACGATTACTCCACATCGTAATGCTTGGAGGGGCACCACAGGAGGTGTCAATACTTTCGAAGTAGCCCGACTGCAAACCGAGGCAAACAAGCGCCAACGCCGGATATACGCTGCCACCGCCTCTCCCGCACTCGATGTAGCCCTCTGCATGTGCAACATCTGTGAGCGACTCTGCCGGTCCCAAATCGGCCTCTTTAGTCCCCTCAAAACTCATCAATGAATGTGACATCCCTAATATCTCATATCATTGTATCATAGTTGGATGATCGTCATACTCAATTCCGAGTAACATCAAAGTAGTAGTAGTAGTGTGTGTGTGTGTGTGTGTGTGTGTGTGTGTGTGTGTGTGTGAGGGACTGATAGTGGTCATTACGGGACAAAGGATACAAAATAGGGGATGTGACGAAGAGGATATGAATTAGCAGTTAAAGAAGAGGTTTTTTTTTATTTATTATTCATTCTTATTCCCTTTCTCATACATATTATTACTAAAAAATATCTTTCATATACATTCCATTTTCTAAAGTTTTCTCAACTATTACATTCATGAAAGAGTTTCTGAGTGACACAGTCAAGCCCCTTTCATTTTTTTTAACTACAAAATTTATTTTCACTTCTGGTATATTTTCCTATGTTCGTCTCCGTAACCAAACTTCTTTTAAGCATTTCAGGTACCATTCGAGTCTATATCACTAATACACAAAATAAAACTGATCATGATTTCATTCTTCAGATTCCTGTTAATAATTAACCATTTATATAGAGGAACACCGTACTCCTCTCAGTCTTTGATACAACACTCATAGTCTTTACTCACATACTGTACGTAATACGACCTCGCCTGTATCACAATATCTCACGAATCATTTATTTTTATCCCTTTTAGAGACGAGACTGTTTCTAACTTCACCAATCTTCATTTTTCCCTTTATATTCCGAACATACAACATTAAGGTCTATCGAGGCTTCAGGGCCTATCTGTCACTCTCAGCTCTTCAAAATAGTGCCTTCATCTTTTGTACATATTCTCAATAACATACTATTTATTAACTTTTTCTTGATTTAAGTTATCTACAAATTAGTTTTACTTCAACATCTTTACTTATATTCGTTTTATAAGCCTTATATATATTTTTTCTTACTGTCTTCTCATGTAATATATCTCTGTCATACATCACTTAGTTATATGCCTGTCACTTGCCTCTCCCTCCTGTACGTTCCAGCTTTTTTGTTTGATATATTTAATATTTCCATGTGATTTTCCCCATTTTCTCTATTATTGACTAAATATTCTTATTTTTGACAAGGATTTTACTTTCAAATCATGTTATGCAAAATTATCATCGATTGTTTTATTCTATTATGGATTCAATGTTTTACACTGATTTATGAAATACTAAACATTCATTATGCTCTGATAAGAAGTGATATCCATAATTTTTTGTTTTGTGTAAAATAAAATTGAGTAGCAAAATATACATGACCTGGGACCAGTGATTAAGTGAAGTAAGGAGTATCTGAAAAGTTAAATGCAAAAGAAAATGTGGCTGTGATGTCGAATGATGAAATGTGGAGTTTTATAATGGAGTATAAATGGGTCAGTCCCAGAACATCATACTCCAGGTCAAAAGTGGGGCTGACTATATATGTGAGCATATGTACCAGGAAGTGAGAAAAGAGAAAAAAAGGAAAGGAGAGAGGTTTCGGGACGACCTGAATAACTGCAATGACAGCTTTATTCTAAGAGCAATGGTCTTCATGATGGAATAACATCTATTTGCCCAAATGGGTGGCAATAAGTGGAGATGGATTTGTGGAAATCAAGAGTGCCGGGATGAACTGAAATGGACTCAGAATTAAAAAAATAGTGAGTGCTGAGAGAAGGGTGATCGTAGTTCAACAAGAAGCTAATCCATAAATAAACATTAAGACGGGACAATGGAGATGGAAGTGTGATGTTAGGCTCCGACAATGACTTGATGGAAGGAATAATAACAGTCAATGAAAGATTAAAGGTAAAAGGATATCAAACAAACTAGATGGTAAAAATTTTATGAACACCTGTACAATATATCCGATGATTGAGTGACGTAGTTCTTTTGTCTGCAGCATCGAGGGTTGATAAGACATCAAACAAAGAGAGGAAAATAAGGAGAAAGGAAAAGCTGAGGAAGACGGTAGCCAAGTTTGAGAAATATTAGGTTAAGTCTTAGGTTAGGTTAGTTTAGGTTAGGTTAGGTTAGGTTAGGTTAGGTTAGGTTCAGCTAGGTTACATCATGTTACAATAGGTTAAGTTTGATTAGTTTAGGTTAGGTTAGGTTAGGTTAGGTTAGGTTAGGTATAATTGATGAAAATACATATAAGTTGCTATACAGAACAACAGGGGGACAAATACCACAAGATTGGTAGAAAGCTAATAAGGAAGAGACATGACTGAAAAAAATATTGCTTATACAGAAAGCATATATGGGAAGGCGTTATACTATCTATATTGAGAAGAAAAAGTCAATATGTTGGTCAAGTGTTTATTTTATAGGGGATGGATGATGAATGTCGATATAATTTTTGAACCTTGGGGTAAAAATATACGATAGAGTTAATATGAAATTAATTGAGGTATACTGAAAAATGTTTGGTATGAGTGGAATAACCTTTAATGCTGTCGAAACTGCTTGTGGGGTGAGAGAAACATATTTTAGAAAGGAGTAGAAGGATACGGCCTGCTTCCTGGTGAAAGTAAAATAGTGTCATGTCAATGTTGTTAAATATTTTCGTATATATAAATTCTGTGTTTATTTTTGGGTAAAACTCGTACTGGTCATAAACTATCCTAAATATTCATAAACATGTACAGAATCATAAAAGCCCATCCTAATGTCGCGATCCCACTACCCTTTATACTTGGGGAGTGAATCCTACCCCAAGTTATTAACAAATAAAGGTACAAATAGGGAACACGGCAATAATTATCCTCACCAAAAACCTACTCAACTAAATGTACTTGAAAAAGTAAGAACAGTTGAAATGAGTGAATCAGAAAAGGGAAGATAATTAATTAATTCAATTTATGTTCTAAAGGGAGTAATGACTAGCAAACATGAATTTAAGGGAATAAGTAAGTGTATAATAAAATAAGAGTGATGCAGGAAGGGCGAAAATATGCTGTAAGGAGTTAGACCAAACAAATATTACTTAACATTACTATATTACACAAGACATACGAAATATATATATATACAACAATCACTACAAAATGATTATTTCCTACCAAACAGGAGATTCCTTACCACCAGGATCCTTTCCTAGGCCTAACTAAACGTGTCACTAATACCTGATACCCCGAGGGCATTGCAGAAGACTGGATAAAGCACTAGACAAGGGTCAAGGCTAGGGAACGAATGGACACGTCTAACCTATGCCACGGTTTTTCGCTACTGCCGAAGCATGCCCACGCGGGGAGGAGAGCGTCTCATATCACGTGATTCAGGACATTTGCTGGATATTTTATATAATAAATTAATATTACTCTTGAGTTGACTTAACAGAGTAAGACAATGATGCATATAAATTAACCTAAGTAACTAAGAACAATAATAATATAATAAGTACAATTAACAATTTATTAATAGCTTGTATGAAATGTAGGCGTGAACATATGCCTCACGCTATGCGAGTTCCCGAGCGCTACAAGCACGTGAAACCTCCCCCAAAAAAATGAGCTTACAACTAACTGGAAGAGAAAATGGATATACAGCTACACAGTGAAAGTAATAACTAACACAATTGGTTTAAATCAATATGAAGCAAAATAATTCATAATATAAACACAAGGTACTCAATGACAATAAAACAAAAAAATAATTTGCATATAGACATAGTTACTAAATAATCAGACTCGAGAAAGTGCATCAGCCAACACGTTCTCTTTTCCGCGGATATGGGAAATGTTCAAGTTATAGGGCTGAAGTGATAGAGCCCACCTCAAAAGTCTTTGGTTGGTATGTTTCATCTTGTCAACAAAAGTAAGTGGGTTATGATCAGTGAACACTTGAACGGGATAAGCAGTGCTGCCAATATATACTTTGAAGTTTTCTAGTGCCATGATCAGTGATAAAGCCTCCTTTTCAATGGTGGCATAGTTTCTTTGATATTTGTTAAATTTTCTAGAAAAATAACACAACGGATGAAGCACTTGATCACTCTCACCCTTTTGCAGAAGCACAGCACCGGCGCCAATTTCACTGGCGTCGACATGGAGAGTGAACTGTTTCTGGAGGTCAGGTGCAAGTAGTACAGGAGCATTTACCAGCAGGGATTTAAGATTCTCAAAAGATTCCTGGCAAGCCGTAGTCCACTTGAAGGTTTTCTTGCCACTCAGCAGGTCAGTCATGGGAGAGGCAACGGAGGAGAAGTTTGGACAAAAACGGCGGTAGTACCCCGCCATACCCAGCAACCTCATCACACTCTTCTTATCGCCTGGCACTGGATACTGTTGAATTGCCTCAATTTTGGCTGCTATAGGCTGGACTTCCCCTTGTCCGACCACATGCCCCAAGAAAGTGACGTGGGCATGGCCGAACTCAGTTTTGACGAGGTTCACCGTCAGCTTGCTTGCAGCCAGTACAGAGAAGAGGGCTTGTAGACGACTCATGTGATCTTCCCAGGAACTGCTGAAGACGATAAGGTCGTCTAGGTAACAGCGGACACCTTCCAGACCAGACGTGATGAAATTCATGAGGCGTTGAAAGGTTGCAGGGGCGTTCCGCATACCAAACGGAAGGACTGTGAATTGGTACAACCCCTCAGGAGTGACAAAAGCAGAGATGGCCCTGGAGCGTTCAGTCAGTCTTATCTGGTAGTAGCCCTGGAGGAGATCCAACTTGGTCACGTACCTTGCCTGTCCAAGATCGTCGATCACGTCGTCGATGCGTGGCAAGGGATAACCATCGGGTTCAGTGACAGCATTCACCTTGCGATAATCCACACACAGCCGCATTGACCCATTCGGCTTTGGAACTAGAACAACAGGGGATGCCCATGGACTGATGCTGGGTTCGACGAGGCCTAGCTCTTGAAGACGCTGTACCTCGGCTCGCACACACTCCCGCTTGAAGGCATTAAGACGGTAGGGACGCTGTCGGATTGGCTTGGCTCCCCTGGTCTCAACGTCATGCTCCAGCACTGAACAAGAGAGTGGGTAATCACCAACTATAATAAGATACTCCTGTAATAGAGACTTTATATTATTGGCTTGGTCACTAGAGAGATGACACAACTTAGCACTGGGGTCCTCCAAGATAGTCGAGTTTTCAACTTTTACACTAGACCCATTCATTATTTCAGAAAAACACTGATCTTTATCATCCTTACACTCTGGCACAATGATACAATTTGGCAAGGATTGATCAACACAAGCAACTGCTTTTCCCAGGGTTTCGTTACGAACATGATATGACTTTAAAAGATTGACATGGATAAGGCGTTTTTTCTTACGCCGTTCAGGGGTGCTAATCACATAATTCACGGACCCCTGTTTTTCTAGTACTTCATATGGACCACTGTATTTGGATTTAAAAGGGTGATCATGTAAGGGCAGGAAGGCCAACACCTGCTCCCCCACTTGGAATTCTCTAGGTTTTGCCTGATGGGCCTTATCAAAATGCAGTTTCATTTTCACCTGAGCACACCTTAAGTTGGACTGGGCAAGTTCTACAGCCAGACGCAACTTCTCCTTGAATTGGACCACATATGAAGCTAAGGGCGTCGCGCTCTGATCACTCAACCAACACTCTTTTAACACCTTAAGAGGCCCTCGCGCCTCATGTCCATAGACGAGCTGGAAGGGTGAGAATCCTAGCGACTCTTGTTTACTGTCCCGAACAGCAAACAAAAGCAGGTCAACTCCCTCGTCCCAATCCTTCCCAGTCTCCAGACAGAAGGTGCGCAACATGAGTTTTAGTGTCTGGTGAAACCTCTCTACCACCCCCTGTGACTGAGGGTGATAGGCCGAAGACCTCAACTGCCGGACTCCCAGGGTTTGCATTACCTGATTAAACAACCGGGAAGTAAAATTGGAACCCTGATCTGACTGCACCACTGTAGGAAGGCCTACTTGAGTGAAGAAGTGGGTTAAGGCTTTGATAACATTCTTCGCTGTGATGCGGCGCAAGGGAATGGCTTCAGGATAACGGGTTGCACAATCAATAATGGTTAGCAAGAACTGATGACCACGAGGGGTCTTAGGTAAGGGACCGACACAATCTATGACCACCTTACTAAAGGGCTCTTCAATGACTGGGATAGGCTGCAGAGGGAATGGTTTAACACTGGGGTTCGGTTTCCCCGCTACCTGACAATCATGGCAAGTGCGACAGTAAGAGCTGACGTCTTTCTTCATCCTAGGCCAAAAGAACTGGGATAAAATTTTTGCATAAGTCTTCCTAACTCCTAAATGACCACCCACCCCATCATGAGCGATACTAAGTATGTCCTGCCGCAAAGGTTTGGGAATAACAACTTGATGATGAACTAACCAAGGGTGATTGGCAGGAGAATTGGAGGGACGGAACTTCCGCATTAATACACCAGACCTAGTGTAGTAGCAATTTGATTCTTGCTCAGCTTCTGTCTCAGTAACTGACCTATTGAGAAAACCTACTAGCTCAGGATCCCCTGCTTGTAGCTCAATAAACTTACTCCTAGTGATGGGAGAGGAACCAAAACTAGTGACATCTGGGTTCCTATCTCCATCAGAACTACTCTGGAGGTTATCTGGTTGTGGGGAATCCTCAAAAAATTCACTGAGACCAAGATCAGTATGGTCCGGCTGGATAAGATTATCCTCGGACTTCTCACAGTCCTGGAGGGAAACTTCATCAACTTCACTAGTCTCTTCTACCTCTGTACTGCGGCTCATGCTACGGGTCACAGCATACGCAGGGAAGAACCCTGGAAAGTCTACTTCTAACTGCACAGTATTATTCTCGGCAGTGGGACAAGATGAGATCACAACATTAGGGAACATCATGTCGCCAACGAGGTCATTTCTTATCAATAGAGAGACCCCTTCTTCAGGTAAGCTATCTACTACTCCTAACGTGACATAGCCTGACTTTATGGATGACCGCAGGTACACTTGACAAAGGGGAATACGCGACCCACTGGTCAAACCGTTCACAAGCACCCAGTTACCAGTATAGCATGAATCCAGGAATGGAGCAGCTTCTTTAGTAACAAGAGATAAGGCTGAGCCTGTGTCTCTCAAGAGTTTAACAGAAATGGGTTGACTGAATTGATCCAAAGCTAAGGAACCAGGAGAACAAAATGGTTCAAAGGTTGATATCATAGAAGAGGGGGAAGCATTCAGGGCAACAGTCTGACTGAGGGCAGTGACACAGGGCTCCAATAATTTCTCGGATTGCTCGGCCACCCTGACCAAAAGAGCGTGGGATCCTTGGTGAGAGGAATTTCTTTTCTTTAACTTGAGACAGTCGCTGATGACATGTCCTGGCTTCTTACAGTACCTGCAACTAGAGTTTCTCTCACAAGTAGGAGTGGATCCACCTGTCCCATGGACCATGGGCTCACCCCGGGTAGATGATGCAGAACCTGAGGGTCGGGTCGGTATGACAACAAGAGGCAGGGACCCCGATGTAGATGTTGGTGTGGGCCACTTGAAGGAAGTGAAGGACTGGGACATGGGAGCATAAGACCTGGAATTTACATTTCTATTAGTTAAGGAATAATGGTCAGCCACTGGACCAGCATCAGCCAGAGTACAGATACCTCTCTGATCCAAGTGTGCTCGAATGTCGCCTGGGATACACTTTCTAACCTCCTCTAGCAGGATTAGTTCAACAAGCTTGTCATGTTCTACATGGGCAGACTCACTTTCAATCCACCTCCGACAAAGGACCTGTTTCTGCCTGAAGAACTCCACAAATGTTTGTTTGTCAGTCTTCCGGCAGTTACGGAACTGTTGCAGGTAGGCTTCAGGAACAAGTTTATAAGCACTCAAAACCGCGGACTTAACAAGGGCATAGTCTCGACATTGACCCTCAGAGAGGGCAGAAAACACATCTAATGCTTTACCAGTGAAAGATCTATAAATAAGTTGAGACCATTGAGAAACAGGCCACTTGTTAAGTCGGGCAATTTTCTCAAAAAGAGAGAAGAATTTGTCTGGTTCTTCCTCATTAAATTTAGGAACACTGTTGAGACATTTGTCTACACTGAATGTTGAAGTATTACTACCTTGAGCCAAACCTCGTTGTTTGAGAGTTTCCAGCTCCACCTCGAGTCTTTTGAGTTCAACTTGTAAGGCCAAATTACTTGGTGTAACAATTTCCTCTGAATTTCCCGACGGTTGGGCTATGATTTCATTGTCAATAAGGTAGTTGAGGACAGCCTCTTCTAACCTAGCCTTATTCATGGAAGAGCGGCCTTCTACTTCATAATAAGCAGCGAGGGATTGCCACTCTGCCTTAGTAAGCCCCTTCAGTACTTCGGCTGAAGGTGAAGCCAAAAAGCTTTCCAGGTCAAACATGTTGAACTCAAAATCGAGTAGCGAAAAAAAAGTAACAGTGGCAGCTAAGCTAACTAGCTAGCTAATTAACCAAACACCTGGTACACAAGATAAGGGTTAACTCACCAGTAGCTTAAGCAATAACAGGAGCAATATAAATGAACACTGTGAACACAGCAACTTGCATCCAAAAATACTTAGCGATGAAACAACACCTGGCGAGTAACAACGCATGATATGACACAACAATGGTGGTTAGCTCCCGGACAGGCCCCCACTTGTCGCGATCCCACTACCCTTTATACTTGGGGAGTGAATCCTACCCCAAGTTATCAACAAATAAAGGTACAAATAGGGAACACGGCAATAATTATCCTCACCAAAAACCTACTCAACTAAATGTACTTGAAAAAGTAAGAACAGTTGATATAAGTGAATCACAAAAGGGAAGATAATTAATTAATTCAATTTATGTTCTAGAGGGAGTAATGACTAGCAAACATGAATTTAAGGGAATAAGTAAGTGTATAATAAAATAAGAGTGATGCCGGAAGGGCGAAAATATGCTGTAAGGAGTTAGACCAAACAAATATTACTTAACATTACTATATTACACAAGACATACGAAATATATATATACAACAATCACAACAAAATGATTATTTCCTACCAAACAGGAGATTCATTACCACCAGGATCCCTTCCTAGGCCTAACTAAACGTGTCACTAATACCTGATACCCCTAGGGCATTGCAGAAGACTGGATAAAGCACTAGACAAGGGTCTAACCTATGCCACGGTTTTTCGCTACTGCCGAAGCGTGCCCACGCGGGGAGGAGAGCGTCTCATATCAAGTGATTCAGGACATTTGCTGGATATTTTATATAATTAATTAATATTACTCTTGAGTTGACTTAACAGAGTAAGACAATGATGCATATAAATTACATACATTAATATACAATTAACCTAAGTAACTAAGAACAATAATAATATAATAAGTACAATTAACAATTTATTAATAGCTTGTATAAAATGTAGGCGTGAACATATGCCTCACGCTATGCGAGTTCCAGAGCGCTACAGGCACGTGACACTAACCTAACCAACTTTAGGTATAATTTGGTTATCAAATGATGCTAAACGATGCCTTAAATGATATATATATATATATATATATATATATATATATATATATATATATATATATATATATATATATATTCAGAAATGTCATTGCGATATTTAGAGACGCAATGCCAATTGGCGATACTGAGTCTTTCAAGGTAGTACGAGGGAGGACACCGTAGTGAGAATTTAGGAAACTGTGCCCATATAATATTAAGTATACTCTGGTGACTTAATTTTGATTTCGAATTATGAAATTAAATATTAGTTATTAAATTAAAAATGATTATAGATCGTTTCCCAGTCTGGAAATGTTGTGTACATCCTAATTAATCTGTTAGTCGTGTGGTAAATAAGTCACTCCTTCAAAGTGTGAGCGCCTTGTAGGAGCGCTTGGATTGCTCAGTTTCGAGGAGGGGTGAGATAGGACCACCCCTGCGATGTACCCAGGAGAGACGACAGCATGAACTGGTTCTGATGGTTACTAGTGTTCTCTGAAGAATGCAGTGATGGGTAGGGAAACACCGTGTAACACTGAAGTCCGTTTATTTTGGATGAGAGAAATACAAGTGGTGACTCGCGTGTGCCATGCACGGCTCACACAGTCAGACTGAGGCTGCCATAATATGGCAGCCTCGGGGCAATGTTGCCACATAACGTGCAGTGTTGCCACGTGATGATATATATAAATGCTACTCGGCACAGTAACTTATATACAGGGTTGCTACTCGGCACAGTAGCTTATATGCAGGGTTGCTACTCGGCACAGTAGCTTATATTCATAACCTACATCTCCGTCCCCCCTCACGCTCATAGTCTTTGTCTTGAGCGGACTTCTTAGCCCTAAGTCGCTCCGAGCGTCGAGGTGCACTGTGGGGCGGATCCTCGTGAGGTGTAGGTGACTCGTCCTCGGTCAGGGGGTCAGCAGCAGGGGGTGGGACTGGCCGGAGGAAGCGGCGGTTCCTCCACCAGCCACGGCCGCTCGGCATCCTGACCTTGTAGTCCCGCGACCGGCCGACGCCCATCACTATGCCCACCTTGTCCCAACGTGTCGTTTACGGGTCCTGGACGCGGGCAAGAGCACCAATCTCCAGTGGCTGAAGAGGGAGGGCACGGTCGTCATACCGAGCCTTGGCATCCTGGGCACATGAAGCGGCGCGGAGGTCGCAGCTCTCGGCTCTGGTCTGCCACTCCTTCGCAAAGGCCTTGGCGTCTGCAGGGACGCAAGAGAGGAGAGGGTGACCATACAGGATCTGGGCAGGGGAGCGTCCTGTGTGGGTGGGAGTATTACGTAACTCCAGGAGTCCTTTGTCAAACGCTTCACAGTCTATGTTGCCTGAAGGGGCCACCTTGAGGATGAGGTGCTTGACTGTCTTGACCGCAGCCTCAGCATGGCCGTTTGACTGTGGGTAGTGGGGTGTTGACACGATGTGGCGGACTCCCCAACGCTCCAGGAATCCTGTGAAGTCCCGGCTGGTGAACTGTGGCCCACCGTCCGTCCGCAGACGTACGGGGACGCCCAGGTCACGAAAGAGGTGCCGGAAGTGGAGAATGGTGGCCGCGGACGTCGTGTCCGAGCCACAGATTACCACCACAAGCCAGCCAGAGAGTCGGTCGGCGACAACTAGGAAATGTTTCCCAGCTGTGCTGAAGAAATCAGCCGACACGGACTCGAAGGGCCTGGTGGGTTCGTCGTCGCACAAGAGGGGCTCTTGCTGTTGACTGGGCTGCATGATTTGGCACGGCTCACAGGCACGGACCGTATTGACGATATCCGCGTCAATGTCGGGCCAGTACACAGCCTCCCTTGCGCGGCGCTTGGTGGCCTCTGCTCCACGATGGCTGTCGTGTAAGCGGGCCAGAACGCGACGACGGAGAGCTGCAGGGACGACCACACGGGCACCGTACACGACGAGGTCCCCATCTGCGTAGAGGTCCTCACGCATCTTCCAATACGGGCGTAGGGCGTTGTGGAGGTCATAACGGTCGCGAGGGAACCCAGTCCTTACACTCTCCAAGAGCTGAGTGTAGGAGGGGTCGTCGCGTGCCGCGGTCCGTAGTTCCTCAAGGGCCAGTTCGCTGTCGGGTGGCGACACTGAGGCCTGGGTGCTGGCGAGGGACTGTACGGCCTGCAAGGTGACGATGTTGCTGACGGAGAAACCGGCCTCGGTGCTGAGCATCTCGTCTTCAGGTGTAGGGCGGCTGACTGGGTAGCAGGAGAGGGCATCCGGGATGCACAACTCCTTACCTGCGCGCCAAGCCGCAGTGAAGACTGTATGTATATTATGTATGCTGGATTATATATCATGTATGTATATTATGTATGTGCTCCATTTATGTATTATTTATTCAGCCTAGCTAGCAGCGTGTGGCAATGTTATTACCATATCCCACACGCTTAATTAATGTGCCTGGCGACGTATGGAAGCTGCTAATGTATCACTTGCCATACGTCGCCTATAGCAGTTGACCGGGAGCCTAGTCAAGAGAGAGTGCTGCTCTCCTTTGTGTACATACTCTTATCCAGTAAACCGAACCTACAAAACTATACAGGTGTTTGTGTTCTCTCCTGTATATAGAACTTATTATTCAGAACCTAACATGGCGCAGTGCGTAGTCTTACTGGATAATTACGAGTGATAGTGCAAAGTTTGTAGAAAGCCGGCTAGGGTCCCCTCCCGTCTTGGGTCAAGCCTTGGGTCAACTCCCGCGCGCGTCACCTCGCCTCGAAGAATTTCAGCAACTTTGAGCAGTGACAGTGATTTTCTGTGAAGTGTTTAGTGCATTGTGTGTTCGTGCCATTCATGTGTGACCTTGTTCTAAAGGATTCCCAAGGTATACGGCACGTTCTGGGCATTTGTAAGGAGTAAAGTTCAGTGCACCCGTCTCTGACCGCGTCCTGAGGGTAACTAGACTGACTGGGAGTCGCCGCGCCTCTCCCTCCACCCCCCTCACAGCGCCGCCTCCACCCCCCCCTCACAGCTGGGGCGAGACGCTCTACCCGCCCAGGACACACACTCACTCGCACACGACACTCGCTGACCGCGCGGCTTCCTTATATATATTTTATATATATAACCTACTTATCTGTGTATTTAATTAATTTTTTGTCTGAAATCTTGTTGATACGACGGGCTGACCGGTCAACACTGATTAAGACATAGTACACAGAGGAAGTAGTTATGTCTCACGCCTTACGTAGCCGTGGACCCAGCGTCTGGATGACCCAGGCGGGTGATAGCCCCGCAGAGATGGATGACCAGACCGGCCACGACGCTTCAGCCCCCACATCGCGCAGTCCCTCACCTCAATATTCAGCGTTGTCTCCAGAGATAATTGCTTTACTGAAGTTTATGAGAGATGAGAAACGCGAGGATGAAGCCCACAGACGTTTGGCGGATGAGCACAGAAGGCAAGCAGAGGCAGAACGAGACAACCAACGGAGATTGGAAGACAGTGAACGGTTTGAAGCCTTGATATCTCGCCTCACTGTTAACCAAGCCCCTGGCTCTAACACTGCCTCGGTACTGACTGGTTCAGATACCTCATCCATGCTTCCTTCACACCCCCCAGCCCCACCTAAAGCAGCAGCTCAAACGCCGCCCATCTTGAAGCCTGATGAGACTTTCCAGACTTTTCGTGAATGGCGGCGACGGTGGACTGACTACTCTACAATGGTGGATCTCCAGAGTTTGTCACAGCCTAAACAACTCATCCAGCTGCGCATGTGCCTGTCCTTGGAAATTCAGCGTGTCTTGGAACATACGTTGCAGGTACCCCCAACCTCTTTGCTGTCTGTAGAGGAGGTACTGGACGTTCTACAACGGCACATCAAAGGACAGCAGAATGAAGCTCTGCGCAGGAGGGAATTGTTTAGCTGCAGACAGATGGAGGGTGAGTCTTTTGATGCCTTTTACGTGCGTCTTAAGAGAGCCTCGGAAGAGGTAGATATATGTCCAGGCCACCACCAGCAGTGCGAGGAGACCCAGTTGAGGCAGGTGATCCTGATGGGTGTTAAGGACGAGGAACTTGTCCAACGCCTCACCTCCCTCGACTCTTCCTCTTCTCTTAAGGATGTGTTGACGATATGTCGCTCCTATGAGGCTGCCAGGTGTGCCACCTCTGCCATCCGTGCTCCCCCTACAGCTGTACGCGCTGTGTCCCGGTACAAGAAGGACAAGAAGTCCGTTCCTACGCCTTCGCCCACCACGTCCACGCCCGGTTTATTTTGCAACAACTGTGGTAAGCAGCACGGAACACAGGTGTGTCCAGCTGCTCAGTCTACCTGCAACAGTTGTGACCGTAAGGGCCACTGGTCACTCACAGTACGGTGCCCAGCCAAACGCGTCCAGTGCAATGTGTGTGGTCGTCTGGGCCACTATGACAAGTGTTGCCCTTCCAACAAACCCAAGGGACCGCGTCGGCGGAAGCTTCAGCCCCCCTCCACCAGAGAGGGCCGCCCACAGCCTTCCAATCAGAGGCACGACGACTCCTGACAACGCTCGAGCCACATTAGGAATGTGTGCTCCCCCCCGCGTCCCAGGACCAAAGTCCCCCAGTACATCAGCGTCATCGTGACCTACGGCGGTGTGTCATCCCGCCTTCAGATGTTGCCCGACACCGGCGCTGATGCTACAGTCATCGGTCCCCAGCATTTGCAATGCTTGGGGCTCTCTCCAAGTGATCTAGGACCGCCCCCCAAGGATCTCCGCTTTATGGCAGATGGTTCACAGATGACCCCGGCCCTAGGTTCACTCCATGCACACGTCACCTTTGGCAACAGGTCGTGTCAAGCCTGGATTGATGTGCATAACGGCGTCCCGACTCCTTTGCTGTCCTACAGACATTGTCAGGAGTTGGCCATCATCTCCCAGGACTTCCCCAAACCTATTCTTGAGGTAAAACACGCCAACAGGGTGCAAAAAGGGAGCAGCAACGACCCTGCTGCCGCCCTACCCCTGCCTCTTGCCAGTGACACCTCTCCTTCGGATGCTCGGAAGTACTTCCTGAAGGAATTCAGCGACGTTCTGGTGACCAAGTCCGCTCTGGAATCCAAGCCTCTCAAGAAGATGGCAGGCCCCCCCATGAGGATCCACCTGAGGGACGACGCGAAGCCATTCGCTATTTACACCCCTCGACTGGTTCCCCTGGCCTTCCGCGAGGCGGTCAAAAACGAGCTGGACTCCATGGTCGCCCAAGAAATTATTGTACCAACCGGCGATGACCCGTCTCCATGGTGTCACCCGATGGTTGTCGTCGCAAAACCTAAAGGTGGTGTTCGGATCACCACTGACCTTTCCAAGCTCAACAACCAGGTGTCTCGTCCTGCGCACCCTTCTCCCACGCCCTTTGCAGCCATACGCAGCGTGAACCCGAAGGCGCGCTTCTTCACGACGATGGACGCCCTGTGTGGATACTGGCAGATAGAGCTTGCCGAGGAAGACCGACCACTCACAACGTTCATCACCCCGCATGGACGTTACAGTTATTGCCGTGGCCCCATGGGATTCGCCGCTACAGGAGACGCTTTCTGTCTTCGAGGTGATATGGCTCTACAAGGTCTGGCAAACTGCGTGAAAGTGGTCGACGACATACTCGTGTACGACGAGGATTATATGGATCACCTCTGCCGTATCTACGAGGTACTCAACAGGTGCCGGAAGCACGGCATTACCCTAAATGCCGACAAGTTTGTTCTGGCCAGCTCTTCAGTTGACTTTTGTGGGTACACCCTCTCAGGGAATGGTATCGCAGCTGACCCGGAAAAGGTCCGCGCCATTACGGATTTTCCCACCCCTGCTAACCTGACCGACTTGAGGTCCTTCATCGGTCTCGTCAACCAGTTAGCAGAGTTTTCGTCGGACATCTCCGCAGCTGCTCAACCACTTCGCCCCCTGATGAGCCCCAAGAGGACATTCCTGTGGACCCCCGACCACGACAAGGCCTTCCAGCAAGTGAAACAGGCCCTGTCTCGTCCACCTGTCCTCGCCACGTTTGACCCAGCCTTGCCGACAGTTCTGCAGACAGATGCCTCACGCTTGTATGGCGTGGGATACGCCCTACTGCAGGATCATGGTGGAGGGCAGTTCCGGCTCGTCCAGTGTGGCTCGCGTTTCCTCTCTGACACTGAGACGCGCTATGCCACTATTGAGTTGGAGCTGTTGGCTGCGGTTTGGGCGATGTCCAAGTGCAGGTTTTACCTCATAGGCCTGCAATACTTTCACCTAGTGACCGACCATCGCCCGCTTGTCCCGATCCTCAACCACTACACGCTAGACGCCGTTGAGAACCCTCGCCTCCAGCGTCTGAAAGAGAAACTCTCGGCGTACATCTTCACTGCAGTGTGGCGTGCTGGTAAGGAGCTCTGCATCCCTGATGCCTTATCCCGCTCCCCTGTCAGCCGCCCTACTCCAGAAGACCATGTACTCGACGCCGACCTCGCTCTTTCCGTCAGGACTGTGGTCACTCTCCATGCCGTCCAATCCCTTCGTTCGGACCTGTCACCAGATGACGACAAGGCAATGGAGGACCTTCGAACAGCGGCCCGAGATGACCCTTCCTATGTCCGACTCGTCGAGTGTGTGAGGAATGGATTTCCTAGCAACCGCTACGATCTTCACAACACCCTGCTCCCGTATTGGAAACTCCGCGATGAACTCTACTGCGACGGAGACCTTGTTCTGTACGGAGCACGTGTAGTTGTCCCTGCTGCATCACGTCCCCACGCCTTGGCCCGCCTTCACGACAGTCACCGTGGAGCTGAGGCCACCAAACGACGTGCACGACAGACTGTGTTCTGGCCCGGCATCAACTCCGACATCTCCAATGTTGTCCGTGCGTGTGAGCCCTGCCAAGTATTACAACCCAGCCAGCAGCAGGAACCCTTTATGAGTGACGACAACCCCACCCGCCCCTTTGAGTCTGTGTCGGCCGACTTTTTCTGTGTGTCAGGAAAGTCCTTCCTCGTTATCGTCGACCGTCTCTCTGGTTGGCCGGTTGTCATCAAGTGCGGTAATGACACGACGTCTGCCGCCACCATCAGCAAGTTCCGCCACTACTTCCGTGACGTGGGCGTTCCTGTACGCCTGCGAACCGACGGAGGGCCTCAGTTCACAAGCCGGGACTTTGCTGTGTTCCTTGACCGATGGGGAGTCCGGCATGTGTTGTCATCGCCCCATTACCCGCAGTCCAACGGCCACGCTGAGGCTGCTGTCAAATCCCTGAAGCACCTCATCATTAAGGTGGCCCCTTCTGGGAACATTGACTGCGAGGCCTTCGACAGGGGTCTTCTTGAACTCCGCAACACACCTAACTACACCGGACGCTCCCCTGCCCAGGTTTTGTATGGACGCCCCCTTCGTTCTTGTGTCCCTGCTCACCCTCAATCCTTCTCCAAGGAGTGGCAGGCCAAGACAGAGGATTGTGATCGCCGAGCCGCCGAACGTGTTCAGGACGTCGTCGCCCGCTACAATGACCACGCCCGTTCTCTCCCCAGGTTGAGTGTCGGCACCCAAGTCCGTGTTCAGGACCCGACCTCCCTACGTTGGGACAAAGTAGGCGTAGTCATGGGTCTCGGCAGGTCACGGGACTACCAGGTGCGGTTACCCAGTGGTCGTGTGTGGTGGAGGAACCGCCGTTTTCTCCGACCCGTAACAATGCCTTCTGCTGGCCCCGCCACCAGTGTTGAGTCCCATACCCTTCCCAGTGATGAAGTCCTTCGACGCTCAGAACGGATCCAAAAGAAAAGGTCCGCTCAAGACTTTGCTATGAGCGTATAGGGGGGAGGGAGGTGTATGTATATTATGTATGCTGGATTATATATCATGTATGTATATTATGTATGTGCTCCATTTATGTATTATTTATTCAGCCTAGCTAGCAGCGTGTGGCAATGTTATTACCATATCCCACACGCTTAATTAATGTGCCTGGCGACGTATGGAAGCTGCTAATGTATCACTTGCCATACGTCGCCTATAGCAGTTGACCGGGAGCCTAGTCAAGAGAGAGTGCTGCTCTCCTTTGTGTACATACTCTTATCCAGTAAACCGAACCTACAAAACTATACAGGTGTTTGTGTTCTCTCCTGTATATAGAACTTATTATTCAGAACCTAACAAAGACGAAGGCCAAAATCTTCTTCAGGCGCTGGAGGCGGGGATTCTCGATGGCGTCCAGCGAATAGTGGTTAAGAATGGGGACCAAGGGCCTGTGGTCTGTGATGAGGTCGAAGTGCTGTAGGCCAATCAAGTAAAACTTGCACTTCAATAAGACCCATACCACTGCCAGCAGCTCAAGCTCGATGGTAGCGTAGCAAGACTCAGCATCGGTGAGGACGCGAGAGCCACACTGTACGAGGCGGTACTTTCCTCCACCGTGATCCTGGAGAAGGGCGTAACCAACCCCGTACAGGCGCGAGGCGTTTGTCTGGAGGACTGTGGGGAGCGCTGGGTCGAAAGTAGCGAGGATAGGTGGACTTGACAGGACCTCCTTCACCTTATGAAAGGCGAGGTCATGGTCAGGGGTCCACGTGAAAGTCCTCTTGGGGCTCATCAGGAGGCGGAGAGGCCCGGCAGCGGCGGAGACGTCAGGAGAAAATTCTGCCAGCTGGTTCACCAGGCCCATGAAAGACCTGATATCCGTAAGGTTGGCAGGTTTTGCAAAGTCCGCTATGGCGCAAACTTTCTCCGGGTCCGCAGCAATGCCATCCCTTGAGAGTCGGTAGCCGCAGAAGGACACTGCAGGTGCGGCCAAGACGAACTTCTCGGCATTCAGAGTGATGCCATGCGTCCTACACCTGGTCAGTACCTCGTCGATGCGGCGAAGATGCGTCAGGTAGTCCTCATCGTAGAGGAGGACGTCATCCACTACCTTCACGCAGTTGGTCACGCCTTGAAGTGCCATGTCACCACGGAGACAGAAGGCGTCCCCTGTAGCAGAGAATCCCATAGGGCCACAGCAGTAGCGAAGCGTCCGTAAGGCGTGATGAAAGTGGTCAGTGGCTGATCCTCCTTCTTCAGTGGGATCTGCCAGTAACCACAGAGGGCGTCCATCGTCGAGAAGTGCCGTACCTTCGGATCCACACTCCGTATAGCTGCAAAAGTTGTGGGTGAAGGGTGGGCGGGACGGGACACCTGGCTGTTAAGCTTAGACAAGTCGGTAGTAATCCGCACTCCACCGTTAGTCTTAGCCACAGCGACTAGAGGGTGGCACCAAGGGGATGGGTTCGTCACCAACGGGTACGATGACACCCTGGGTCACCATGGAATCCAGTTCCTTCTTGACTGAATCCCTGAAGGCGAGAGGAATCAACAGGGGAGTGTGTATGGCAAACGGCTGTGCATCTTCCCGCAGGTGTATCCTCATAGGCGGACCCGCCATAGCCTTCAGTGGCGCGGTCCGTAGGGCCTCCTTCGTCACCAGCACATCCGAGTACTCCTTCAGGAAGTAGGCCCTTGCGGCTGAAGGAGACGTGTCGCTGTGAAGAGGAAGCAGCCGTGACTTGGTTGTAGGCGGGGCGGGAGTGGACGCGAGTTATGGGCAGCTCTGTGCGGCAGCTGGGATCTGCTCAGGAAAGTCTCTGGGCACCACGCCTGACTCATTGCAGTGCTCCCACGACAACAAGGGTGTAGCGAGAGGAGGCTTCACGTCGATCCATCCGTGACACGACCTGTCGCCGTAGGTGATCTCGGCTTGAATGGAGCCCACAGCGTCCGTCATCTGGGAACCGTCCGCATTGTAGTACTGCAGCTGTGGCGGTGGTCCCAGGCCGCGTTTGGTGAGGCCCAGTTTCTGGGGGTCCTTCAACCCAATCACCGTAGCATCGGCGCCGGTGTCCGGTATCACCTCAATGTGACCCGACACATCACCGTGTGTGACGGCGACGCAGATGGTAGGGGAAGGGGTAGCCCTGGGGCGTGTTGTCGATTCCACCCTCCTGATGTGACTCCGCTGCTGCTTGGGGCTGCGTGGGCCATCTGGAGGGGGCTGCGTTCGAACCACCCCGAGGGAAGTGCGCTGTTTTCCTCCTCGTCTCGGGCTTTTGGGCTTGGGTTGGCGGCAGCACTTGTCGTAGTGTCCATAGCGACCACAGGCCTGACACTTGCGGCCTCGTGCAGGGCACCTGTCTGTGTTAGACCAGTGGCCCTTACGGTCACATCCACGACACAGTGCGTCGGCGGCCGGGCAAGTCTTGGGGCTGTGCTGCTTTTCACAGCTGCCAGAGGAAGCACTAGGCGGAGGCGTGGAAGAACGTGTGGCAGCCTTCGCGTTGTTGGCCGCCTTCTTATCCTTCTTGTATTGTGAGATAGCTCTCACAGCAGGTGGGGCCCGTAAGGCAGAGGTGGCGGACTTGGTGGCCTCGTATGACCGACATTCAGTCACTACCACCTGGAGTGTGGAGGAAGCGTCCAGGGGGATGAGTCGCTGCATCAACTCTTCGTGCCTGACACCTGTTAAGATCCCGTGCTTGATCCAGGCTTCCTAACATTCCCGGCTGTGCGCCTTGCAGACGTCGATGTCCTCTGAGAAACTCTTCAAGCGTACAAAAATGTCGTCAAAAGATTCGTTCTCCGCCTGCTTGCAGCTGGTGAAGGCACAGCGACGCAAAGCCCCGTTGTTCCGACCCTTAACATGCTCCTGTAAAAGGTCGAGCACATCCGTCACTGAAGAGGTAGAATCGGGAGGCACTTGCAACGTGTGCTCCAAAACTCTCTGGGTCTCCAGCGACAAACACATCCGCAGTTGGATGAGCTGTTTGTTCGGAGGCATGCTGTCAAGGTCCACCATCGTGGAGTAATCTGTCCAACGCCGCTTCCACTCACGAAAAAGCTGAAACGTGACGTCTGGTGAGAGGGCGGGTGGGTGTTGAACAGATGCATTGGGAGCTGTTTGTTTGGAGGCAAGAGTACCTGGAGGACGCTGGTGTGGTGAAGAATGGAGTGTACTGGCGCCTTGAAGCGCGCTACCTGCGAATGAGGGAGGGTGGGTTAGCGCCAGGGTCGCCAATAGTGCCTCAAAACGCAACTTTTCCTCCTCTCTTCGTGTCTCCTCCCTCTGAAGTTCCATCTCTCTACGTCGCTTGTCCCGGTCGTCCATCCACCTCAGAATTGTGGCAATGTCCGTCACTGGAGGTGGAGGATGAGAGTCTGCGCCCGGTGGAGGAGAAGGTGGTGGGGAGTCGTGTCTCCCATCTTGATGTTGTCCCTTCTTACCTCCCATCTTTGTGTGTGCATGGACTGCACTGTTTAGTATATAAAGTGGCGCCTCAACAGCTTGAACCACATATATATGACATAAACAGTGCAGAAATCACGCATATGGTCCACTGTTCTGTCCGTGAGTGAGTGAGTGAGTGCGTGCGTGCGTGTGTGTGTGTCTGAGAGATCGCTTCGTGGTGGCCTTAATGGGTGTGGCTGGAGACGCGGCGGGGGGGGGGGGGGGTGAGACCGTCAGTGTCTTCCCGGATGTCACAGGAGAAGGGTGTACGCCTGCGTGCTCCGTGGGTACCACAAAAAACAGGCCAATGCTCAACTCTCAGCTCTAGACACACACTAATACACTGACACTAACACTGCCACCGTCACTAAAACGCACTGTGACGGCCCAACACTGCACATCGCGGCGAAACACAACACAACACAACACACTATGAGTAGACGCGCATGACGATCATCACCGGCAGACGTAACTGTCTCGGCATAGTTCACACACTTTGTAAGTCCACAGATCCTAGCCACTGCGCCATGATGGTTACTAGTATTCCCTGAAGAATGCAGTGATGGGTAGGGAAACACCGTGTAACACTGAAGTCCGTTTATTATGGATGAGAGAAATACAAGTGGTGACTTGCATGTGCCATGCACGGCTCACACAGTCAGACTGAGGCTGCCTTGCCATATGGCAGCCTCGGGGCAATGTTGCCACATAACGTGCAGTTTTGCCACGTGATGATATATATAAATGCTACTCGGCACAGTAGCTTATATACAGGGTTGCTACTCGGCACAGTAGCTTTTATACATAACCTACAGGTTCCTTCGTTCATTCAACATGAGTATTAACAAGTGAGTTTTATTCAATCTCAGACAAAGCTAGATAGGGCGGTAGGAACAAACAATGAGTGAGTGACTGTGATGTGAGACAATAGCTAACAGAGGGTTTGTTGCAGGGTTTCTGTAGAGCCCACCCGGTACGAAACGTCCATGGACTGTACACATCCACTCACCTGAGGTGAGCCCACGAAGTTGAGTATGGTGAGAATTGGAGTGAAACCAGCTGTCTGGGTGTACAACTAACGACGTGGGACCATTGTCTGTCCCTGTTTGACGATCGTTTGGGGTCATCAGATCTCCTCTACCTCGGCTCACAATATCACATATCTTCAAGCAGTTTAGTGAAAACCTTTTACTAACGGGAATCTAAAGCTTCTCTCAACTGAACAAGGTCTGATTGGCTCACTCCCTTTCGTTTCATGGATGTATTGAGTATAAAATGACGCCACCTGAGTGAATGAATGGTCACACAATGAGACCAGGAGTCTAGTGGGTACTTAGAGGTACATTTTCCAAGGTCGCGAAGGGCTTGTTTGTGCCTTAAAATATGGGTGCCTGCTTGGTTGTGCCTTAAGAAAATACCTGTGCATGCGGAATCTATGTGTGAGGTTAAGGAGCATGTTTTCACGGGTATTGGTGGACTCAGTAACTTCTTAATATAGTGATAATATTTTTTCAGTGACTGATATTGTCTTGCTGTGTGTAGTTAATACTATTTTTTCAGTGACTGATATTGTCTTGCTGTGTGTAGTTAATATTTCTTAAATAATTTTGATATTATTGTTTTTAATGTTTGTGTCACTAATTGATGTCAGATAACGAGGGAACTCTTTTTCACATGAGGTTCCTCCTTTCTGTTGTAAGTGATCCTGTGATCTAGTTCCTTTAATACATTTAATATTTCTTTATAATTTCAATATCATGTATAACCTTTGTTCCTCAGTGTAGTGTTTTAAGCCAGGTTAAGAGGTGTGCATCTGTTGGTGAAACATAATTTTGTTGTGTGCCCTTAAGGCCTATTCGTGGTGGAGTTAATAATTTCTTATTTTTTATACCATTTTCTCATTGATTGATATTGTTTTGTAGGAAGCCCTTAAGGCCTGTTCGTGTGTGCAAGCAACATTTCTTAATACTTTGAATTTGTCTAATGAGGCATTTTCTAAGTTTCTAATAATTTCAATATCATGTATAACTTTTATTCCCCAGAGTAGTGTTTTAAGCCAGGTTAAGAGGTGCACAAATGTTGTTGAACCATTATTGATTGTGTCTGTAGTGTTGGAGGGAATAGAAGTGTCTAAATTTTACAGTGCGTTTCATTGACCTCAATCACAGGTGCTATCCTTCCACGGGTCACTGCGAATTCATTTTGTTAGTAAATTTAAGTGTTTTGTGCTGGTTCGAGTTTTTTCTCCAAGGGGCGCTTCCACTGCAATTACCATCTAATAATATTAAACCCCAAGTCAAGTGAAAGTAAAATCCATAATTCCGACCGGTTACAAATGGTAGCAGAGCGTAGTTTTTATTTCGTGACTGATAGTTCTGTGGATGGAAACGGTAGAGTGTGTGACCTCAGTTCTACTCATGTTAGCTGTAGGAATGGGTTTGTTGTTGTTGACAGTGCGGGTTTACTCGGAGAAAGGGAGAGACAGCCCGGGTTTGGTACAGTTGAGGAACAGTTTGTGGAACATTTTGAAAAGCTAGAGGGGAAAGTCTAGGCAGAATATCAGGAACGAATGGAATAGTTAGAGGGGAAGATCAATGGGGAATGTCAGGCATGGGCGCACCAAATCAAGGGGGAGTATGGAGTATATGCACAACAGTTACGGGGGGAGCACCACACACAATTGCAACAGTTAAGGGAGGAGTATCAGACCGAAGTGGGAAAGCTTGGGGAGGAACATCAACAACACCCAGCTCAGTTGGGGAATGTACTAGATAGGGTAGAGGCACAGTATCAAATACAGCATGATTTGACAATGTGTGAGATTAGGAGGCACAATACTAGAGTGGGATTTAGTCTCGGGGCCGGGTTGACCATGTCTAAGTTCGACGGTAGGACAGGAGTAGGGGTAGGGAAGTGGCTAAGAGAGGTTGATCGAACCCTCAAGCTGCTAGATGGAGAAGAAGCTGGTCGAATCCAATTCATAATAAAGCATCTTGCGGGGCCTGCGGCAGATCGTGTATACAATGCACGCAGAGATTGGGGAACAGTAGAAGAGTTAACTAGCTATTTGAAGCAGCAATACGGCGGGCAGACGGCCAAGTACGACGCCATGCAGAAGGTTATAAATCGGAAACGACGCAACAACGAAACGCTCCTTGAATATTATGATGCAATGCTCGATTTACACGACGAATTGAACCACCATGGACATAAATATGATAAGTTCCTGTTGGGAGATGCAATCACTCGGGGACTAAAGGAGGAAAAAAGCAGTATGTGGTTATCGGAGGAAATCCAAAAGAATCCTCACCGCAGTCTAGATGAGTGTATCACGGGGCTGAGAGAGGCGGAAAATAAACGAGAGTCCTTGAGGGAGGTACCGCTGACCAAGGGAAGAGAAAGCGGACCGCAGGCTAGGGGCTCGATTCCCCCGACGTGCTATATGTGTGGACAGGAGGGCCACCTCAGTTTAAATTGCACGAACAGGTCCGTACCAGGTGAGAGTGCCCCAAGGGGATATGTGGCCAATGGCCAGTATCGAGTTGGAAATAATAATCAGAACTGGCGGTCGGGAAACGGCCAGGGCCAGGCAGTTCCCGCCAACTGCTCCTGGCCCCACCAATAGATTCCGCCGGCGATGTTACGAACCAGAATAGAGCGGACCCGTGGTCAAGCGTTGTCCGCATGACAAATTAAATAACGACAGAAGGTACCTTGAGGCTGGAAGCAGTGTGTCCTAAGGAATCGGTGCTGGTAGCGGGTCGTGAAATGTGGGGTTTAGAAGATACTGGGGCAGAAGTGTCGTTAATTGATGAAGACTTCTACCGTCGGGAGCTGGAGCCTGCAGGCGTGGTGTTGCATCCCACTCGGGTACGGGTAAAAGGGGCGTCGGGGTCTTCAGTGCCGTGTGTGTGTGTGGTGTATTCGGGTCACTATGGTAGCATGTGGGGTGGAAGTTACCAATGTGGAGCTATTGGTTTGTCCAGGGATTGAGAGTCAGGGTAAGGGGCAATCGCGTGTTGGATTGTTGGGTATGAATGTGATGGGGGAGGTTGCGGAGATCTAGCCGCACATGTATCACTTGTGCAGGGAAGCCAGAAGCTCAGTGGGAAAATTGCTAACATTCTTGATCTCTGTTTTACCTCCAACCCCTCACACTATTCATACTCAATTTTTGCCCCCTTAGGGTCTTCTGATCACAACCTTATTTCTATTAAATCAAACTGGGCACGTCCACCTCCCCCCCCCCCCCCCTATAAACGTCAACTATGGCACTATCGGAGGGCAAGCTGGCAATCCTTGCGAGAATTCTTCACCGACTTTCCTTGGGATGAATGTTGCTTTTCCACTCGGGATGCCTCGGCATGTGCTGACAGCATTGCTGGGGTTATACAGGGCGGTATGAGTGCATTTATCCTATCTTCTACCAAAACTTTCACATTACAATCATGGTTTGATCGCTCCTGCTCTCTTGCTTGCAGGGAGAGAGATAGAGCATATCGAGCTATGAAAGTATCTCCTTCTCCTATTACCCACACCTCTTTCATTGCTTCTAGGAATCGTTGTAAGGCTATTCTTCGTAGGGCCAAGCAGAACTTTATTAAAAGAAAGACCGCTCTCCTGACTAATTCTTCCTCTAGTAAATCCTTCTGGTCCTTAACTAAAAACATCTGTAACAACTTCTGCACGCCTACTTTTCCTCCCCTCTTCCGTCCCAATAACTCTATAGCCAACTCTCCCCCTGACAAAGCCAACCTCTTTGGCACCTTATTCTCCTCTAATTCCACCTTAGACAATTCCCACTCTATCCCTCCTACCCCTGCACCTCCTACTGAACCTATGCACTTTCTTATAATCTCCACCTGCAGGGTTGCCGGTGTGTTATCCAGGTTGGATGTGAGTAAGGCGCATGGACCGGACGGAATACCCCCTCGTGTTCTGAGGGAGTGTGCTGAAACTCTGGCCCCTGTGCTTGCTCGCCTCTTTCGCCTTTGCCTCAAAACCCAAACTTTTCCTTCTTCTTGGAAGCATGCCTTGGTTCAGCCCATCCCGAAGAAGGGTGACCATTCTAATCACCCTAACTATCGCCCCATTGCCCTAACTTCATCCATCTCTAAGATTTTCGAAACTATCTTGAACTCCCATTTTCTCCGTCACCTTGAACGCCTTTCTCTTTTGTCGGATCACCAGTATGGCTTTCGCCAAGCGAGATCTACTGGTGATGTGCTCTCCTATTGCACCCATCTTTGGTCATCCTCTCTTAGGGATTATGGGGAAACTTTTGTCGTGGCTCTCGACATCTCCAAAGCATTTGACAGGGTATGGCACAAGTCTTTGCTATCTAAACTTCCCTCTTTTATTTCTCTCCCCCACTTTGTTTTCTCATCTCAAGCTTCCTTGAGAACCGATCCATGGCAGTTGTTGTCGAGGGATCATTTCTCGCTCTTTCTCTACCAGTAGTAGCGTCCCACAGGGTTCTGTTCTTTCACCAACTCTCTTCCTTCTTTTTGTCAACGATTTACTTCACACTACAACTAATTCTATCCATTCTTACGCTGATGATTCTACTCTTCCCTCTTCCTCACATTTTCCCCTTTCTCCTAACTCTCAAACTAGATCTCTTTCTAGAACTGATAGCATTACTTTATCAACGCGGATCTATGCAGCATCTCTGAATGGGGAGGTACAAACTTGGTTAAGTTCAATGGTAATAAAACTCAATATTTACCAATTACACTTTGAAAATTAGACGATCTCCCACCAATTACATTTCAGGACGCTATCATCCTCCCAAATTCTGAAATAAATATGTTAGGCCTCACCATTTCCTCCAATATGTCCTGGAAATCACACATCCTTAGTATAACTAAAGCTGTCTCCCGAAAGTTGGGAATGCTGTACAGATGCCGCAGCTACTTCACTCCTAAGCGGTGGCTCTTCTTCTGTCCAACTATTAGATAGGGTGGAATCAAAGGCATTTCGTCTTATTTACTCTCTTCCTTTAGTCAACAATCTCTCTTCCCTTTCTCTTCGCCGCAATGTTGCTTCACTCTCTCTCTTTTACAGGTACTTTAACGGGCAATGTTCGGTGGGTTTGGCATCCTGTGTACCGCCGGCAGGGCCGTGGGCTCGTAACACACGACTTGCCCGCGTTGCCCACCGTTTCTCTGTGGGTGTCGGTCACAGGAGAATAACAATTTATAGTACATCCTTCTTTTCTCACACAGCCAAACTGTGGAATGCTCTGCCTTCTTCTGTGTTTCCATGCTCTTACAATCTGTCTCACTTTAAAAAGCTGGTTTTTCGGCATCTTCGTGGTGTAGATTAATACAGTATAACCTTTTTTCTCTATATTTACAATTTCTTTCCGTTCTATTTTTTTTTCGACCCCCGGCTCCGTTGTGGGTCGTTTGACCTGGAAACTGTTTCCTCGTTGTCTGACATCAAATAATGACACATAAACATAGGAAAACAATAATATCAAATTTTTTTAAGAAATATTAACTACACACAGCAAAACAATATTAGTCACTGAAAAATATTATCACTATATGAAGAGGTTATTGACTCCACCAATACCCGTGAAAACATGCTCCTTAACCTCACACATAGGTTCCGCATACACCTGTATTTTTCTTAAGGCACAAACAAGCCCTTCACAACCTTGGAGAATGTACCTCTAGGTACCCACTAGACTCCTGGTTTCAGTGCGTGACCATTCATTCACTCAGCTAGCCTCATTTTACACTCAGTACATCCATGAGACGGAAGGGAGTGGGCCAATCAGACCTTGCACAGTTGAAGGGAGCTCTACAGTAGCTTCCCGTTAGTAAAAGGTTTTCACTAAACTGCCTTTAGATTTGTAGTATTGTGAGCCGAGGTGGAAGCGATCTGGTGACCCCAAACGATCGTCAAACGGGTACAGACGATTGTCCCACGTCGTTAGTTGTATACCCAGACAGCTGGTTTCACTTCAACCCTTTTTTTTTTTTTTTTTTTTTTTTTTTAGGTTAAGGTGGGGAAAGGATGGAAGGCACGCTGGGGCTCAAGGCACAGCCAGACATGAGGGATGGAGAAGTCACAACCTATAGTCGTGGGGGGAAAAGTTGGAAAAGAAGTTTGATGAGTTAAACAGAGGGGGACGACACCCCTTGTTTTACATATTACAGAGTTTCTTGGCTAACTAAGCTAACCTAGGATTTAGGATGAGGTTGCACAATGGTTATTTTAGTAGACAATGACTAGATTTATTTTACAATTACAAGTTTATTAAAATTTTATACTGTATTACGTTATGGACTCACTTGATTGTGACTTGTTAAATGTGAATTTATATCATCTAAGTTTTAATCTAAGGTGGATCACTGAGGCGGACATAGATGGGTCGCGGGTTGGGTTGTTGTAGTGCGGGCAGACTCCGGGGCCACCAGGCGTGGGGTCTCCCTCCGTTGATGTCTTCCCCGCGTAGGTGGTCTGGGCTGTGAGGGTCGTCCAGGAGCTTGTCCCAAACCTTCTTCCCAAGGCGATGGAACCTGTTTTATTTCTTAGGTGGATGGTTTCCACTGTCTCCTGGTAGGGTGGCGCTTGGCCACTGGCTGATCTCAAACACGTGTTTTGGAAGCTCTGTAGTTGTGTTAGTCTATTATTCCCGAGTGTGACGAGTGGTATAGATGGGTACTCCAACACAGGCCTCACCAGCGCCTTGTACAGGTGAACTTGTATCTTCTCAGGCATCAGCTTAAAACGTTATAATTTGGCTGCGGCGACTTTGGCTTTATTTAGTCTGTCCTTCACGCGGGGAATGATGCCCGTCCGAGAGATGATGAGGCCGAGCAGCCTGCCTTGTTTAGAGTACTCAATCTCTTCGTCTTCGATCATCAATGGCGCCGGCTTAAATATGGCTATGGGTATGACCTCAAATTTCGTTTTGTTTGTTTTTATTTTCCATTTTTTTCATACTCCGAGATATCCTCTATAGGGAGCAGGGAAAAAACACGTTTATTTGAGTTGCAGGCTGCACTTTTCAGGCATCGTTTGTATGGCTGTAACAAACACCTGTGCAAAATTTCATGCCATTTCATGCATACTTACCCTACCGCATCGCGAACTACTTTTTGTCAACTTTTAGTGTACACCAAAAATTAGGTGTCATTTAATGTTTTCCAGGATAATGATAAATTTTACACGGGTGACATCGATTTAATTCACATGTTATTTTACAGGTACACCGTATAGAAAATCATTACAAGTTCATATTGAAATTCTTTTTTGTGCGCAACCTTGGCATCATTTTCCTAGACAATAATCTTTGCCTAATATATCCATCTCTCGATTCGTATCCCGTCACTTCAGTGCAAGCTTCAGTCATCACTTTTATGCCTCTCTCGACCGCCTGAGTGCTGTTTGGCCACTTGGGCACCACTAATGGTGTCTCAAGAATGTCATTAACCTGTAGATTCGACAGAGAAGCAATGTAAGGAGGCTCAGTCTTGAGTTCATTCCTCCAGTTAATCATGGAATGATAGTTTTTTGCTTGCCACTTTAGTTGCGGAGTCACCACCTTTCTCATGTTGACTACAGGAGGCACATCCTCATTCCCATCTCCATCTTTACCCTCCTCATCAGTATAGTTTAACAAATTCTCGTCAACAGCAGCATCAGAATCTTCCTCCTCCTCTTCAGATCTGCCAGTGCATTCTTCCTTTTGCTGATTCTCCTCTCTAATTTTTCTTATCATTGAGACAGCTTTTTCTCTAACAGTCATGTCCTCATCTGCACACATACCAAGAAGAAGTTGATCTGTGTGGGCGAAGCATGCATTTCTCTGGACAGCCTTCTTCACTATCGTCTCCTCCTCACTATTCAGGTGTTTCATATATGGCAGGGACTGGAATACGTTCCTTGAGCCGTGTGTTACGTAAGGGTGTATCTTGATGTAAAACCACATTGGAGCACTGAACTTTATTATTGTAATGACAATTCTTTTCAACTCATGGCTGGGTTTTGATGTTGCTACATACAGCCTGAGGATTCTACTCCATAAGGTGTTCCACCTTGACACACAGGGAGGACCTGGCTCAATAGCAGCCAAGTCATCTTCAACAACACCTGTGATAACTCCTTTGCAAATCCTATACAGGTATTTCTGATCCCAGGACAGATCTTTCTCCACTTCATCATTAAACACAGGGAAATCAGGGAAACTGACTGGCTGGAAGGCGACAACTGGAAGCTCAGACAAAGACTCCTTGATCTGCTTTCCAATGGGACCACGCCAATGCTCAGGACCACTTGGTTTACCATCATAGTGATAAAAAACTGCGCGGAAAGGCAGCTCATTTCCGTGAAGCTGACATATGAAATAATGGAGCGGGTGACCAAGTAACATTTCAAGATGATGAATGACTCCATTTTCTGATCCTACATTTACATTGGTTCCATCACAACCAACACACACAATGGGCTGCTGGGTTAGATTTTTCTCCACCAGAAACTCGTGAATAGTTTTGTCAATCTGCTTTCCGTGTCCAGTCTTGGGAGTCACATGTGTGAGATATTCATTGCCAGGCTCAACCATGATGACATAATGATCTTTCACCATCATCCTCGAACTCCATTTCTCGGCCTTCTCATTCTTTATCATCACACGAGTGGCGGTCTTCTTACCATCAAAATAGAGTGACGTCAAATTATCTAAACTAGCCATCTCAATTTCTTGCCTCTTAAATAGGTATTTTTGTCTCGCATCCCGCAGCTTATGTGGTCCAATAACCTGACTCTTGTCATCCTTTGTGATAATGCCATAGTCAGTTAAGGTGGCAGTAGCAATGGCAGCTCCAGCATAATCACTAATCAAGTATCGGTCACAAGCGGCAGCCAGTGCGCCAACTTACCCAGGTCTCCCCTACATTACAGTACAGTAACACAACATTGAGAAATGAAATGAGAAAAGGCTGATAATCATATAGACATAGCACCATACTCATCTGCAACAAGACAACTTAAATGCAATAAGAGATATGAAAAAAAAGTTGATAAACACTGAACAGAACATTGCACCGCCACAGCGGCTGTTTGGCTAGTACTGTAGGTAAATTTAAAAATTTCAGTAGACAATGCGGCAGACTAAACCTCGACATATCAGCTTCACATTTGGCATGGAGTCTTAGATATGTATAAGGAACAATGCCTGAAGAGTGCAGCTTTGAGCAAAATTTCACTGCCCCCTAATCCTCTATTGCCCGAGCAGTGAGTCACGCCATCCTTGCTGTGGACCTTCCTGGGCAGGTGACGATCTGTGTTACATCGTCGGCATACATGACGTACTCGCTGCCGACGATTGGGGGTGGCAGGTCAGCCGTGTAGAGTGTGTAAAGGGTTGGTGAGAGACAAGAGCCCTGAGGCACGCCGCTCGATAGTGATAATTCTTCTCCAAAACGTTGTTGCATCTTGATTTTGGCTCTGCGGTCCATAATGAAGTTGCACAGCAGGCGCGTCAGATTTTCGGGTAGCCCCAGTTGTATGATCTTATACTGCAGCCCTGCGTGCCAAACTTTGTCAAACGCCTTGCTGACGTCCCTCAGCACTATATTGCACTGCAGGCGGCCAGTCATGGCATTGGCGATCTGCTCGTAGGCCTGGGCTATGGCGGTGGATGTGCCTCGGTACTGGCGGAAGCCGAACTGGCGGGGATTATGCACGTCTTCGTCCTCCAGATACATCCGCAATCGCTTGTTGACTATTTTTTCGAAGATTTTGGCATGTACCTCTAGCAGCTATATTGGTCGAAAGTTTTCGACTTTGTTTGGAGGCTTCCCTGCTTTTGGTATGAGGCGAATAACGGTGATTTTGAACATCTTAGGGAAGTATCCAGAGGCGAGGCAGGCGTTGCATATATGAGCAAGCCTCTCTATCATGTTGTCGGGGAAGTTGAGCCAGGATCTTCTAGCTAATGTGACTTTGACCATGTGATTTGTTTTTAAACCCTTTTATGACGGCTGACACATCTGCAGGAACTATGCGCTCCGTCAGGTAGCTTCCGTCCACCAGTCTAGTGAAGTCAGTCCGTGGGAGCGGCTAGAGCAGGTGCTGATGGTCCTGCAGCTGACCTAAAATGTCCTCCTCAAACTCCCTGTCGAAGCCCTCGTTCTCCTATTCACTAATGGCAAAGATCTTTCGTAAATATCGCCGATGTAGTTGTTCTTGGTTTTCTTCCTCGAATATTTTCATGTTGGTTTGGTCGAGCAGGTAAGGGACCATGCTAGAGGTGGAACCCATCAGTCGCTTGATCCCTTTCCAGAATGCAGCAGAATCGCGGTAATTGTTGGCTGCCTCCCACACCAAGGCGGCCCACTTTTGTTCATGTAGACGTTTGCTCTCGTGCTGGATGTCAGTTTGTAGCTCTCGGTACCGGTCTCTCAGCTCTTGCGTCACTCGCGAATACTGGCTAGCTGTCTCACGTGAGCGTACTGGACACTGAGCTGCCTCAGCTGGTGACTGGTGTGAGGATGGGGAATGATCCTGTAACTGGTGATTGGGATGTTGCTGTCCATCTCCGTCTTCACATCCGTATACCATTGTTCGACCGCGTCGTCGATGTCATTGGGGCTGGCTTCTTCCAGGTTTCTCCCCTGCTTGAGACTGAGAGACTCCTTGAAGGAGTCCCAGTCTGCCCGTTTGAGGTTTGACCTGATGTTGGCGGGGATCATAATGGGATTGGATGAGAGCGTCACGACGACTGGCAGGTGATCGCTGGTACTGATGGGTCCGGCGGTAACGTGCCTGTTCAGGACGGCCTCGTTGTTAGAGAGGATTATGTCGGGTGTTGTGGCACTGGCACGTCTGATCGATGTCGGGAAATCTGACCCGAGGTGTTGCAGTTTTCCCCTTCTGATGTTGTCATACAGCGCCACACCGACGTTGTTCTCATTACCGTGTCCTAGTATGGCGTGGCGCGCATTTAAGTCCCCTATGATGTATGTTGGTTTTGTGTGGCGTAGCAAATGGTTTAGGTCTTGTTCGGGTATGTAAGGACGTCTGGGAGGTAGGTACATTGTGCATATGATAACAGGTCCCCTAGTTGTCTCCACCTGCACTCATAGAACTGAATCCTCGAAGTCTGGCAACACTCTGTGACTCAGCCGTGACCTGATGGCCACAGCGACACCAACGTTCAGCTCACCCGTCATGTTCCTCTGGTATACAGAGTAGCCAAAAATTTTCAGCTAAGTTTCGTCCTTTATGCCAGTACTGTTTAACAGGACATTATGTTGGACAATTTTCATCCTGCTAACGACTGCCATTTCGGAGACTGTAGCTTGGGGCATCGCTTGAAGTGTTTGTTCGGCTTCTGCCATTTCTAGGGGGACGGAACATCTTAGCAGAACCTTCGGACATCTGCTTGTCAGTCAATGGCGGGCCCTCGAACTTCTCATCACCCGTGTACAGGAAGGTGTTCAGGTCCTGGGCCTGCGTGTCGTAGTATTCAACTGACGCTGCAGCTCGAGGGTCTTGTTCCTCTGTGGAGTGAGTCGTCATCATCTGGTCGCAACCATTGACTGTGGTGGCAGTCCGATGGTCACTGTCGTCGCTGGGAGTGCATGTAATGTAATGGGATCCCAGGGAGACTGACTGACCACGTCGGGATTTCGGTTATACTGTCTTTTGCCTAAGTCAAGGAGATCATGGTCTATTTCTGGCGTGTTTTGAGGTCGTCGATAAGTCGTTGAGTGGGTTACTGCCTTAAGGATTTCTTTTGAAGGGACTTTGTCGCTTATTTCAACAGGTGCAATGTTGTTCCTGGTTAGTGTCTCGTTGAGGTGTTTCGAGAATGAACCTGGATGAACCATGTTCATGTGATGGGTATGCAGGTAAGACAAGTATATAGTGGTGGCTTTGGACTCGTCCAGCTGTGGAGAGGAGACGCTCCTGATGCTCTCGGCCACTGCGTCCCTCACGGCGCCCAGTGACTCAGTAACTGCCTGTTTTATTGAGTCCTTGATAGTTCTTATCTCTGATTGCAAGACCTCCATGGTCTCTCTGACATAGTTGAGCTTTTGGGAGTCTGCTTAAGTTTCTTTTGGAACGTCTTTTAGGGTTTGGCTGTAAGCCATGATCGTCGACTGAGTGGTCCTTTCTATGGTGTTAGAAATTTCCCTGGTTTCTTTTTGTTTGGTTATTTCGGTCAGTTTCTTCTCTGTTTCTTGAAGTACGTGTTTCCTGACCAGGCAGGTGGCAGAGAAGGTTCTGTGGTCACCCTCACAGACGACACACTTTTTTATGGTGCTACGGAAATCTCTGTAGAAGTGCTGATCAGATGAACACTCAGAGCATATGACCCCTTGCATGGGGCAGTTCTTGGTCATGTGGTCATTGTATTTATAGCACTTCATACATTGTTGGATGGGCGTATACTTTTCATATTCTATTTGGTGTGATGAGATGGAAGTGCCATGTGCATACAGCCCCTTCTCCTTCATTTTTTTTGCATCCGTTGTGTCTGCAAAGCGAACCTTGATTATATTATGGGCATACATAGGATACACCTCCACAACCTTGACATTGTTTTGCTTTTGTATTTCATCTCTTATTTCTTCTGCGTTATTTTCCACTACATCTTTGTCTAACTTCTTACGCACAAGGGTGAGCTTGGCGCCGTATTCCCGTGGGACAATGACCTCATAACCGTTGGTTTTCATTTTGTCCATGGCACTAGACTTAAGTAGTTTATCAGCATCTTCATCTGTTTCTGTGAGGATGATGTAACCACATCTCAGATCCACAAGTCTATTTATTCTCACCCTTAGGTCGCTCAATAGCCTTTTTAGCCCTATCCGAGACCCCTGGGTCGGGGTTCCGGAGATCTTCACTCTCACTTTGGCCATGGTCAGTAACATACATGAATGAATGAATGAAAATTCTACCTAATCTGTCCACCTCAGCTAAACCCCATGGATGCCGCACCTTCTGTCCGCTTGCTGGGCGAGTAAAGACGGGTCTAGGGGTAGAGTGAACAGACAATCCCCTGACAGGGCCCTAGCCAAGCCCTAACACCTAACAGTGACAGGTTATGAAGCACTGCCGAATCCCTAACAGAAAATGTTGCCACCCTTACTGTCTCGACTCAGCAGCCCTCTGAGGGCCCTCCTTGAGGCTCTGCCCGCAGCGTTCGTGTCGTTACCAAACAGCAGGGATTCTAGGCGAAAGGATAGGATAGGGAAGAAGCGCAGTGTACAAGAATAATGATATCCATGTACAACTACTTGATAAAGCAGTCAGAACGGACCCAACGTGAAAAACAAGGCAGACAGTCATAACGGTCAGCGATTTGAGCTGAGCAGGGAGCGACGTGTAGCTCATCCGCTCGCTATGAAGGTTGGGTGCGCTCTGACTTCAACCCTCACTGCTCACCCAACTGCGTGGGCTCAACTCAGACGAGTGGACGCGTTCAGATCGTGTGGACGTTCATACCGGATGGACGTGTGGGCTCTACAGAAACCCTGCAACAAACCCTCTGTTAGCTAAAGTAAACTTCTCCTAAGACTCACATCACCATCACTCACTTATTGTTTGCCCCTACCGCCCTATCTAAGCTCTGAGAGATCGAATAAAACTTACTTGTTAACTGATGTCGTAAGTAAGGGACCAGATCATGTGACCGTTTCTCTGGACAATGCAGGGTTCCGCTCTGTTTGACCACTGCCTTGCGACTGCCCCGGGCGCGTTCCGTCAAGGCGCCGCCTTGAAGGAGTGACTTATTTTTTGCATAACTAATGGCTTAATTAGGGCTTATGCAACATTTTCAAACTGGGAGACGATCTATAATAATTTTCAATTTAATAACTGTCATTTAATTTCATAATTCACCTTCATATTAAGTCGCCAGAGTATACTTAATATTATATGGGCACAGTTCAAGAAACTCTCACTACTGTGCGAGCAGTGCCACCATCACTCACACGACCTTGAAAGACTCAGTATCGCCAATATTGGCATTGCGTCTCTAAGTATTACACTAAAATTTCTGAATATTACACACACACATATATATATATATATATATATATATATATATATATATATATATATATATATATATATATATATATATATATATATATATATATATATATATATAACCACACAGGAAAAGGGAAACACTGGAGCACCTTAGCTTTCGTCTATATTCCAGACATCTTCAGAGGCAACTGCCTCTACAGTTGCCTCTGAAGATGTTTCGAATAAAGACGAAAGCTAAGGTGATCCAGTGTTTCCCCTTTCCTGTATGATTTTTTATCCAGATTTATGTTGTCCACGCTTGCAAATTGTGGATCTACATATGAAATACATATGAATATCAGTTCGTCAAAAATAATGTAACGATAAAATCAGTGGCATCAAAAGTGTGTGTTGGTTGTAATGAAAATATAAATACTCTTATGCAATGTAGGAAATGGTTTGCTCTTGGCCAAAAATATTTTTGTATTTATTTTTTTATAATTTTTTAGGAGACAGATAAATGTAGTAAACCATCATCGTCTCTGTAGACTGGGCAACTGTTATGGACACCTTGAGAAAAGAGTAATACATTTTGCTACGTTCATTAAAATCTTTTAAAAAACCTTCAGCATCTCTGAAGAAATATCGTATTGCTAGTTTACCTGTTAGAATCACCTGGCTGATAAAATATTCAACATGTTGTATTATTTACTGGTAGTTCTATATCAATCATTGCTCTCTGCCAGCTCCTCAATACTCTTCAGGTTAGAGCTGTTTCTCTACCTGTACCACACATTCTCTTCTATCCTCCTCTATTCTTTCTAGGTCTCTTTATTCCTTTAATTTTTCACCTTGTTCTTGATATACCTTTCCTCCTCCTCCTCTCAAGCATTCATCTCCAAACTCTCTTTACACGCCTCTCCATCTCTTCATGTTGTACATGTATGTTATACAATTGTTATACGTTGTCCATGTGTCACATGAGACCAGCAAGAGTTATAAAAGTAATTCGTTCTCCCTTTTCGTTACACACACGAGTATCACCAGAAAAAAAAGTTACAGCAATTTCAGTAGGAAGTTTTCTTGAATGGATGGCATTCAGGGAGACTGGCAAATAATTGACTGAGAGGAGTGGAAATAAAAAAAAATAGAAATATCTGTCTGGTTAGTAATTGGCGTTGTTTTTAGTGCTTCAACTGACACTGTCTTCAAACAGCATAAACGAAAACTTTCAGAAATAAGGAAAGACCTTAAGTTTGTAGAGAGGCACAGCGAAAGTTATTAGGTGCAGGGTGGTAAATCTCTCTTTTTTTATCACAGCAGACAACTTTTGAAATTCCAGGGAGCCGTAAAGCGTCGCTGGAAGGGATTCATTACCAGGGTGTTATGGCTGTGCGGCAGAGAACTAAGAGAGTGATGATGCTAAACAAAAGAAAACATGAAATGGAAGATACAGAGAGAATTTACGGATAAATTTTAGAGAAAACAACCTAGGCAAGGCGGATAAGAGAGTTAATGAAGAAACTTGAAGGAAAGACTGGCTGAAAGGAACAAAGATAAACAGACAGGCAGACAGACAGACAGACAGAAACAGAGAAGAAAAATTAATAAAAATACTCTTCTTAAAAATCATTCAATAGTGTGTGTGTGTGTGTGTGTGTTGAGATCTCATTAGTCCACTTTTAATGTGCTGTTCCTGTAGTAAATTCCGCCCACTGACACCACGTCCATTTCACCTGTTCAAGACTCTTGTTTCTTTTTCACAGGTTAGGTTAGGTTAGGTTAGGTTAGGTTAGTTTAGGTTAGGTTAGGTTAGGTTAGGAAGTATTTTACTTTTTAAATATATCATGGTAAACCAAAGACACCTCATTACAATTCTACTCGTTTGACTGATTAACTTATTTTTTAAATCTGCCTTGGGAGAATTCGTGAATCCGTTAAATTACTCTCAAAGAAATTCATTTTTATTTGTGTTTTTTTGCTTGCATCGTTCACCTGTTGCACCCCTGGTTGTAACTTAGCTGTGTTAGAGGCCAATAAAAAATGTTATCAGCAAGTGGGAGGCAATTTATGTAGTAATAAAGTAGTTTGGGCAATATATCGTCACTCCCTCATATCTGGATCAATTTATTTGTCATTGCAGGTAGGGCTACAGTACTTTCCTTGCTCCAATATTGCAAGTCTTTGTCTTTATGTGTATTCTCGATTTTGTACATTTAAAGGCTTTTATAGAGTCCTTATAAAATCTAGAAAAAATATATTTAGAATAAAATATTTTTGGCATAAGATGTAATTATGATGTGCAGGACTTGCTGCAAATTAGAAACTAAAACTTGCTCAAGCTGTGTTTGGTCATTCAGAAAAATCATTAATGAGAGAAGCAGTGATAATTTGCGAAAAAAAAACGAGTTGCTCCATTTAAATACTGAACTTTCACAGCAGATAAGTGTGCCCTATTCCACGGTAGCCCAGGCTGATTGTGACAGTCTAGCTCCCAGGGGAAAGGAAAGGGAAGGGGAGCAGCGTATAGAAGAGAGAAGCGCACTCATAAGTGAGTCTTAAGAGGAGCTTTTACCATATGGCGATGCCCATTTTTGTCTGGAAATCACTTGAAAGGACAAATATCCGGCTAAATACCGGGTAATTTTCAATATATGGCCGGATACCTTATTCGGTACACCCCAGGTATTATATGTGTTTGAATTATTTCTGTCTATGGATTGTGTGTGCACTAAATTCAAGCTTGACTGTTGTTTTTCTCCTCAGATTCTAAATTTAATTTTTTCTTGTCACAAGATATATATTGTATACAAGTATGCAATTACTGTAGTTACTGTTTGTGTGTTTGGCACTAAAGTGATTTCCTTAACCATCTGTTTAATAAGCCCTGGAAAAAGAGCAAATCAGACCATTAGAAGTATAACAGCTCAGTACTGTATACACGGTTGGCTGCAAGTACCCACAGCTTATATTAAATAATTTCTTATGTGCATTATCTAATGGTGCGAGAAGGTACCAACAAATTTCAATAGTGGTAATTATTAAGTTCTTACATAACATGTATTTATATTCATGAACATTAATAATTGATGATTCTAGTAGTTGTCTTAATAAACAATTTTATTTATTTACTTTCATGTCTCATTATTTCTTATTTATGTCATGTAGGATTATTACTTTATTCTCTTGACTCTTTAAGTTGTGTATGGCTTGAAGTGCTTTATTATTATGTGCAATTGTTATTTTTACGACTGGTCAAAGATTTTATTCTGTATTTATTGCGTTCTTGTGGTTTTGTCTTTAAGAGAATTTTGAGGGAGCAATTTTTTTTCCTAATTCTTGTTTTTGTTACATAGAAACATTATATAATCTTCGTATCTTTATACATATCTTATTTCTTTTCAGTAATTTATCTCAGTTGTAATTACAGTGTGTTCTGTAATTGTTCCAGTTGTCGGTGCCGGTAAAACGATGTTATTTTTTTGTGAGGGCAAGTTGTCTGCTTCTACTGCTACTATGTAGAAACTTTAACTTCGAAATAATGAAACCAATAAATAGAGATAATTTGCCGATTTCATTTTAATAAGCAACTTGTTATTTGTTTGCCAAATAGAAATAAGTTATCGTTTTTCCGCTATATTTTATAGGGTATTATTTGTATATGGAGTTCTTTTTTTGTGTTTTATACACGACGTCGTTTACTATCATAAAATAACTAAATATACCTAAAATATGTTCGGTTTGGTTAGACCAGGTTAGGCTACGTTAGGTTATAGCAATAAAAAAAAAAAATTCTTAATTGGCAAATACTTCAGTTGCTCCTTAAGGCTAAAATTTCTCCCTCCCTCACCCTCACCTCATAACCCACACCTCCTTCCCTCACCTCCACTTCATAACCCACACGTCACTCCCACTTCATAACCCACACCTCTTTCCCCCACCCCCACTTCATAACCCACACCTCCCTCCCTCGCCCCCACTTCATAACCCACACCACCATCCCTCAACCCCACTTCATAACCCACTCATCTCTCCCTCGCCCTTACTTCATAACCCACACCTCCCTCCCTCACCCCCACTTCATAACCCACACCTATTTCCTCCACCCCCACTTCATAACCCACACCTCCCTCCCTCGCCCCCACTTCATAACCCACACCACCATCCCTCAATCCCACTTCATAACCTACACCTCTTTCCCTCACCCCCACTTCATAACCAACTCCAAAAACTTTTTACGCCAACACGACAGACAATTGAGGGGTAGAGCAGTGACCACATGATGTGTGTGTTGGTCTTTTAACGTTATTAGAAGGAAACATTAGTTGCAAGTTCGTGTTGTGCATAAACAGATAAGCGAGGTAGCGAGGCTACGGGGAGATGGGCATGGGAGTAGAGGAGATGAAACAAAAACAAGAAGAGGGGCCATGGAAGAAATAGGGGAAGGGCAGGGAGAGAGGCGGAGAAAGGCGTAGGAGTGGGGCAAGAGAGAAGGGCAAGGGAGGGTCAGAGAGGGGTAGGGAGATGAGAGAGGGGCAGGGAGAAGGGCGGAATGAAAGGGAAGGAGAGGACCAGAGAGAGGGGCATGGAGAAGAGCTTATAAACAATGTGATGGTGTTGCTATGGGTTCGCCCTTAGGTCCTACGTTGGCCAACGCTTTCCTCTGTCACCACTAGAAGTTTTGGCTAACCCAATCACCCGCCCAATTTAAGCCTTTGTTCTATCGATGTTATGTTGATGACACATTTTTAATTTTCAAATCACCTGATGTTCCTAAATTAACTAAATTCGAAGCATGGCAACATCAAATTTACTTGTGAAATAGAAAAGGACAACAACATTCTACCATTCCTTGATATTAATATCCACCGTATTCATAATAGTTTTGACACAGCCATATACAGAGAACCAACATTCACAGGTTTGAGTAAAAATAATTTTCTTATTCATTTCTCTTAATTATAAACGAAATCTAGTGCGTACTCTTACCGACAGAGCCTTTAAGATATGTGCAGGCTATTTCCACTTGGACATTGAAATGAAATATATAAAGAAACTACTATTTAACAATAGTTTCCTAAGAGATTTACAGATACTCGTGTAGGAAACACCCTAAATAGGATTTTTGGTCCCACACAGCCTCAAATCCACACTGTTCCTAAATATTCTATCTATTTCACAATCCCGTACACAGGCCAACTCAGTTTCACCCTTAGAAACAAACTTAAGAAGCTTCTCAGTGAATTCTCTCCACAAATTTCGCTTAGACTATAGGAGTAGTCTTCAAAACCCAGAGTTCAATTAAAAATTTCAGAACGGTCGTTTGAGCCTGGGATTTGAGCTCGGCTCAGGTGTGCGAATCAGGATTCCTTGTTCCGAGATTTCCTGCAGTGGATTACCTATATTCAGAACATCGGCTCGAACCCCGAATCGGGTAATCTGTTGCATTTTCTTCAGTTACGAGAAAGGATTCGAACACTGAAATTCCAGCCAATCATGTTTCATCTATACCATCACCATCGAGAGTAATGTTTACAAGATTATGGCGGCACACCAAAAGTTACTTTTATTACTATAATTACAATCAAATTATGATCGAATTATAGTGAGTTATGAAGGTTCCAAGTGTTCCCTGAAGTAGGCAGTGATGGGTTGGGAAACACCGGGTAACACTGAAGTCCATTTATTAACGGATAGGAGAGACACAGGTACTGAGCAGCGTACGCATGAAGTGCCATGCATGACCCACGGAGTCAGACTGAGGCTGCATTGCCATATGGCAGCCTCGGGGCAATGTTGCCACATAACACGTGCATTGTTGCCACGTAATTACATACATAGATGCTACTCGGCACAGTAGCTTATATACAAGGTTGCTACTCGGCACAGCAGCTTAGATACATAACCTATATCTTCCTCCCCCCCCTCACGCTCATAGTCTTTGTCTTGAGCGGAATTCTTAGTCCTAAGTCGCTCCGAGCGTCGAGGTGCACTGTGGGGCGGATCCTCGTGAGGTGTAGGGGACTCGTCCTCGGTCAGGGGGCCAGCAGCAGGGGGTGGGACTGGCCGGAGGAAGCGGCGGTTCCTCCACCAGACGCGGCCGCTCGGCATCCTGACATTATAGTCCCGCGACCGGCCGACGTCCATCACTATGCCCACCTTGTCCCAACGTGTCGTCGTCGGGTCCTGGACACGGACAAGGGCACCAATCTCCAGTGGCTGAAGAGGGCGGGCACGGTCGTCATACCGAGCCTTGGCATCCTGGGCACGTGTAGGGGCGCGGCAGTCGCAGCTCTCGGCTCTGGTCTAGCACTCCTTCACAAAGGCCTTGGCGTGTGCAGGAACGCAAGAGCGGAGAGGGTGACCATACAGGACCTGGGCAGGGGAGCGTCCCGTGTGGGTGGGAGTATTACATAACTCCAGGAGTCCTTTGTCAAACGCCTCACAGTCTATGTTGCCTGAAGGGGCCACCTTGAGGATGAGGTGCTTGACTGTCTTGACCGCAGCCTCAGCGTGGCCGTTTGACTATGGGTAGTAGGGTATTGACATGATGTGGCGGACTCCCCAACGCTCCAGGAATCCTGTGAAGTCCCGGCTGGTGAACTGTGGCCCACGGTCCGTCAGCACACATACGGGGACGCCCAGGTAACGAAAGAGGTGCCGGAAGTGGCGAATGGTGGCCGCGGACGTCGTGTCCGAGCCACAGATTAACACCACTGGCCAGCCAGAGAGTCGGTCGGCGACAACTAGGAAATGTTTCCCAGCTGTGCTGAAGAAATCAGCCGACACGGACTCGAAGGGCCTGGTGGGTTCGTCGTCGCACTAGAGGGGCTCCTGCTGTTGACTGGGCTGCATGATCTGGCACGGCTCCAGGCATGGACCGTATTGACGATATCCGCGTCAATGCCGGGCTAGTACACAGCCTGCCTTGCGCGGCGCTTGGTGGCCTCTGCTCCACGATGGCTGTTGTGTAAGCGGGCCAGAACGTGATGACGGAGAACTGCAGGGACGACCACACGGGCACCGTACAGGACGAGGTCCCCATCTGCGTAGAGGTCCTCACATATCTTCCAATACGGGCGTAGGGCGTTGTGGAGGTCAAAACTGCCGAGAGGGAACCCAGTCCTCACACCCTCCAAGAGCTGAGTGTAGGAGGGGTCGTCGCGTGCCGCGGTCCGTAGTTCCTCAAGGGCCAGATCGCTGTCGGGTGGCGACACTGAGGCCTGGGTGTTGGTGAGGGACAGTACGGCCTGCAAAGTGACGATGATGCTGGCGGAGAAACCGGCCTCGGTGCTGAGCATCTCGTCTTCAGGTGTCGGGCGGCTGACTGGGTAGCAGGAGAGGGCATCAGGGATGCACAACTCCTTACCTGCCCGCCAAGCCGCGGTGAAGACGAAGGCCAAAATCTTCTTCAGGCGCTGAAGGTGGGGATTCTCAATGGCGTCCAGCGAATACTGGTTTAAGAATGGGGACCTAGGGCCTGTGGTCTGTGATGACGTCGAAGTGCTGTAGGCCAATCAAGTAAAACTTACACTTCGATAAGGCCCATACCACTGCCAGCAGCTCCAACTCGATGGTAGCGTAGCGAGACTCAGCATTGGTGAGGAATCGAGAGCCACAATATACGAGCAGGTACTTTCCTCCACCGTGATCCTAGAGAAGGGCGTAACCAACCCCGTACAGGCTCGGGGCGTCTGTCTGGAGGACGGTGGGGAGCGCTGGGTCGAAAGTAGCGAGGATAGGTGGACTTGAGAAGGGCCTCCTTCACCTTATGAAAGGCTTGGTCGTGGTCAGGGGTCCACGTGAAAGTCCTTTTGGGGCTCATCAGGGGGCGGAGAGGCCCGGCAGCGGCGGAGACGTCAGGAGAAACTTCTGCCAGCTGGTTCACAAGGCCCATGAAAGACCTGAGATCTGTAAGGATGGCAGGTTTGGCAAAGTCCGCTATGGCGCGAACTTTCTCCTGGTCAGCAGCAATGCCATCCCTTGAGAGTCGGTAGTCGCAGAAAGACACTGCAGGTGCGGCCAAGACGAACTTCTCGGCATTCAGAGTGATGCCGTGCGTCCTACACCTGGTCAGTACCTCGTCGATGCGGCGAAGATGCGTCAGGTAGTCCTCATCGTAGAGGAGGACGTCATTCACTACCTTCACGCAGTTGGTCACGCCTTGAAGTGCCATGTCACTACGGAGACAGAAGGCGTCCCCCATAGCAGCGAATCCCATAGGGCCACAGCAGTAGCGGAAGCGTCCGTAAGGAGTGATGAAAGTGGTCAATGGCTGATCCTCCTTCTTCAGTGGGATCTGCCAGTAACCACGGAGGGCGTCCATTTGTCGAAAAGTGCCGTACCTTCGGGTTCCACACTCCGTATAGCTGCAAAAGGTATGGGTGAAGGGTGGGCGGGACGGGACACCTGGCTGTTAAGCTTAGACAAGTCGGTAGTAATCCGCACTCCACCATTAGTCTTAGCCACGGTGACTAGAGGGTGGCACCAAGGGGACCGGTCGTCACCAACGGGTACGATGACGCCCATGGGCCACCATGGAATCCAGTTCCTTCTTGACTGAATCCCTGAAGGCGAGAGGGATCAACCGGGGAGTGTGTATGGCAAACGTCTGCGCATCTTCCCGCAGGTGTATCCTCATAGGCGGACCCGCCATAGCTTTCAGTGGCGCAGTCCGTAGGGCCTCCTTCGTCACCAGCACTTCCGAGTACTCCTTGAGGAAGTAGGCCCTTGCGGCTGAAGGAGACGTCTCGCTGTGAAGAGGAAGCAGCCGTGACTTGGGTGGAGGCAGGGCGGGAGCAGACGCAGATTCTGGGCAGCTCTGTGCGGCAGCGCCAGGCGAGTCGCTCGTTGACTCACGCACCCTGCTGGCGGTGTACCGAGCAGCTGGGATCTGCTTGGGAAAGTCTCTGGGCACCACGCCTGACTCCTTGCAGTGCTCCCACGACAACAAGGGTGTAGCGAGAGTAGGCTTCACGTCCATCCATCCGTGACATAACCTGTCGCCGTAGGTGATCTCCGCTTGAAAGGAGCACACAGCGTCCGGCATCTGTGAACCGTCCGCATTGTAGTACAGCAGCTGCGGCGGTGGTCCCAGGTCACGTTTGGCGAGGCCCAGTTTCTGGAGGTGCTTCAGGCCTTTCACCGTAGCACCAGCGCCGGTGTCAGGTATCACCTCGATGAGACCCGACACATCACCATGTGTGACGGCGACGCGGATGGTAGTGGAAGGGGTAGCCCTGGGGCGTTTGGTCGATTCCACCCTCCTGATGTGACTCAGCTGCTGCTTGGGGCTGAGTGGGCTATCTGAAGGGGGCTGCGTGCGAACCACCCAGAGGGAAGTGAGCTGCTTTCCTCCTCGTCTCGGGCTTTTGGGCTTGGCGGCAGGACTTGTTGTAGTGTCCATAGCGACCGCAGGCCTGACATTTGTGGCCTCATGCAGGGCACCTGTCTGTGTTAGACCAGTAGCCCTTACGGTCACATCCACGACACAGTGCGTCGGTGTAGGTTATGTATCTAAGCTACTGTGCCGAGTAGCATCCTTGTATATAAGCTACTGTGCTGAGTACCATCTATATATATAATTACGTGGCAACACTGCACGTGTTATGTGGCAACATTGCCCTGAGGCTGCCATATGGCAAGACAGTCTCAGTCTGACTCTGTGGGCCATGCATGGCCCATGCAAGTCACCACTCGTACTTCTCCTATCCGTTAATAAATGGACTTCAGTGTTACCCGGTGTTTCCCTGCCCATCACTGCTTTCTTCAGGGAACACTTGGAATCTTCAGTCGGCGGCCGGGCATGTCTTGGGGCCATGCTGCTTTCCACAGCTGCCACAGGAAGCACTAGGCGGAGGAGTGGAAGAACGTGCAGCAGCCTTCACGTTGTTGGCCGCCTTCTTACCCTTCTTGTACTGTGAGATAGCTCTGACAGCAGGTGGGGCCTGTAAGGCAGAGGTGGCGGACTTGGTGGCCTCGTATGACCGATATTCAGCCACTACCACCTGGAGTGTGGAAGAAGTGTCCAGGGGGATTTGTCGCTGCACCAACTCTTCTTGCCTGACACCTGTCAAGATCCCGTGCTTGATCCAGGCTTCCTCACATTCCTGGCTATGCGCCTTGTAGACGTCGATCTCCTCCGACAAACTCTTTAAACGTACAATAAAGTCGTCAAAGGACGCAAAGCCTCGTTATTCCGACCTTTAACATGCTCCTGTAAAAGGTCGAGCACATATGTCACTAAAGAATCGGGAGGCACTTGCAACGTGTGCTCCAAAACTCTCTGGGTCTCCAGCGACAAACACATCCGCAGTTGGATGAGCTGTTTGTTCGGAGGCATGCTATCAAGGTTCACCATCGTGGAGTAATCTATCCACCGCCGCCTCCACTCATGAAAAAGCTCAAACGTGACGTCTGGTGAGAGGGCTGTTTGGGGTTGAATAGATGTCTTGGGAGCTGTTGGAGTAGCAAGAGTACCTGGAGGACGCTGGTGTGGTGGAGGAGGGAGGGTACTGGCGCCTTGGTGCGCGCTACCTGCAGGTGAGGGAGGGTGGGTTAGTGCCAGGGACGCCATTATTGCATCAAAGCTCGCCTTTTCCTCCTCTCTTCGTATCTCCTCTCTCTGAAATTCCATCTCTCTGCGTCTCTCGTCCCTGTCGTCCATCCACCTCAGAATTGTGGCAATGTCCGTCACTGGAGGTGGAGGATGAGAGGCGGTGGGCGCAGAAGCTCCATCTGCACCTGGTAGAGGGTAAGGTGGGGAGTCGTATCTCCCATCTTGACGTTGTCTCTTCTTGCCTCCCATCTTAGTATGCTTGAACTGCGCTGTTTAGTATATAAAGTGGCCCCTCATCAGCTCGAACCACATATATATGACGTAAACAGCGCAGAAATAACACATAGGGTACACTGTTCTGTCCGTGAGTCCGTTGTGTCTCTCCGCCTGTTTCGGGAGGTTTTTCGTTGCTGCTCGGTCAGAGAACAGTTTTGCAAGTCTCTCGGCTTCCTCTTCTGTGTTGCCATGGGTTGGTGGTGGCGGTGTTGCCTTCCCAGATGCCGCACTTTTTGTAAACTTTGTGGCCAACCCGACTCTCACACCCTCTCTCACTACATCCTCACTTGCCCTATGACCTCATCCTACAGGTCCCCAGCTGTTAACAACACCTCTTCCCTCCCTGACCAAATATCCCTCCTCCTAGTGACAGGCCTGGCACTTAACATTATTAGGGACCTACCACGCTTTGCTATAAACAGATGAAATGTACCGGGAACTTTTCCCCCACACACTCATCATTCTCTCACTTAATGTAACTTGACAGAACCTATGACCCTTCAGGCTTTTACACTCTCAATGTACGAGTCATAAAGGCAAGTATGAACTTTGCATACTTCCCAGATGGGCGCTGTAAACGCTTCTGCACTTCACATTGCACAGGAAGTAAGGGGGTGCCCAATAAACTAGCCCCCTCGGGGGCAAATGTGAAATCTGAAAGACTGGTGGTGAAGAACATGATGCCACATGTACTGGAAGCTACAATACTGACAGGAAAAGCTAAAGGAGACTGAAGGTTCCAAGTGTTTCCTGAAGAGTGCAGTGATGGGTAGGGAAACACCGGATAACACTGAAGTCCGTTTATTCGGATAGGAGAAATACAAGTGGGGACTAGCGTGTGCCATGCACGGCTCACACAGTCAGACTGAGACTGCAGTGCCATATGGCAGCCTCGGCACAGTAGCATAGATACATAACCTACAGAGACGACGTTTCTATACCAAGGATACCTCTCATCACCATTGACCTGCCATTTGAGCTCAAGCGACTTCAGTTCCCGGGTAAAGTGAGCTTTGCCATGACCATCTACAAAAGCCAGGGACAGTCCCAAATGATGGTTGGCCTAAACCTGGTGTTTCCTTGCTTCTCTCCTGGACAGTTCTATGTTGGATGCTCCAGAGTGGGACCTGCCAAAAATCTGTACATACTTGCTGCTAATGGCAAAACCAAAAAAGTGGTCTACTTTAATGCACTACAGTGAGACAATGTGGAGCCTCCTGGAGGGTGGCGTCCTACCGTGGCCTAGCGAAAGAGCGACTCCGCTAGTATATGTATATATATATATATATATATATATATATATATATATATATATATATATATATATCTTGATAAAATCACACGGGAAAATGGAAACAACGGAGTACCTTAGCTTTCGTCATTATTCAAGACATCTTCAGAGGCAACTGGATTACATGGACAGAGAGAGGCTTAAATATACAGGGTGACCTTAAAAACATGAGGTCAGGTCATAATGATGACATCTACTAATCCCCACACCAACACACACGTAGAGGAGCATAAGAGAAGGGTGGTGACGTGACTAGCCAGGTCAGGTCAGAAAAAAGGGACCCACAAAATAACTATCATACATCTAGATCAAAGGTTTTCAAAGCATTTTTTACCTTGGGCCACTGACAAATAAATTTATGTAACATATTATCAGTTTTGAACTGACCATCACTAAGGTTTATTGATTTTAATTCCTTAATCAAACTAGCTTCAACCAGAAGTCTTTCTGTGACACAAGATGATTTGAATACTTCTAAGCTTTTTTCCCAAGCAATGGGGTGATTATTATTCCTAACATGAACGAACAAGGCACTGCTTTCAGATGCAATTCTGATATTATACTTATGTTGTTTGATTCTGAGCTGCAGTGTTTTTCCTGTCTAACCTACATAATTACAATTACATTTGCTACATGGAATACAATAAACACCCATTTACATTCAAACTTGGGCTATTCCTTATTAACATATTGGTAATGGTTGAGTCATACATGAAAACAACATTAATATTTAGAAGCTTGAGGGACCGAACTAACGGGACAAATTCATTACGATAGGGCAGAGTCAAAATATTCTTAATTGTAGGAACTTGTCTGGTTTGAGAGGAATGAAAGGATTTTTTAGCCCTTTTAAAACAACGATCAACAAACACAGAAGGGTACCCGAGTTTCTGTGCAATAGAACGAATGTGTGCACAGAAACTCGGGTACCCTTCTGTACCCTTAATTTTTTTTCCTTAACGTATCAACTTGAATTTCGTTAAAGATTTATATACTAATGAGGGCAACTATGGCACAAACAGAATTGGCAACTCCGCACAATTTAGTCCAAGGTTCAATCACAGCCCTCTCTTTATCCCAACAGTTCAGGAGTGAAGGTTTGGAATTATACACATTACACAAGATGTAAATAAAATTTAATAAAAAAAATACCATAATACGTGTGAAGGATCCATGAGTAAATTAAATCAAGAGAATAAAGAAGAAACATAATCCTTAATAAACCACTAATATTAATGAACTCCCACATTAAGCTGCAAAAATACCTACATACATACAGGAAAATATTTTATGTATCAAATACCAGCCCTGCTCATACATCATTATACGAAATTATATTTACATAGGTTGGGGGTAACATGCCTAAAAAATATTTCACTATGCACAGCGCAACGCACCAACGTACATTACGCCATGCATAACAATATATATATATATATATATATATATATATATATATATATATATATATATATATATATATATATATATATATATATATATATATATATATATTAGGGTGTGTCATACGGAGGCGAACTATTTTTTTTTGAGTTTGAAAAATCGGCCCATGTTATTAATGATGTAGTTCTATGTGCAGAATCATGTGATATCTTCAGATTTGAAAAGTTTTCATTTTTTGCTAGGTAAATTTTAACTTGAAATCTTATGAAAATTCAGTATTCCCACCCTTTTACCAACACCACTAAATAGCTTATTTAAAGTAAAGTAAATGTATCACGTTAATTTATTAGGATGAAAATGATCCAGAATAGTGAAACGAATGATCTTGACACATTTATTAGATTTAATATTCCTTTAGAAAACAAAATCATCAAATACAAAAACCGGTTTTACTACTACGACCCGGTGTTGCTGCACACCATAGAGAACATGTCTTTCTTGCTTCTGTTTCTACTCATCACCTCCCTGCTGACCACCTGAGCTCGGATGTAGCCTTCCCTCCTCTCCTGGCTGTACACGTGACTGCTGGCCTCGCTCTCTTGCTGTACACAACGCTCTATACTCTGGGTGTGCGACGGCCAGGCAGGGACATGCATGGGGTTGTCCAGGAAAGCTCTGACTTGAACATTGGTGAGGCTGCAGGTAAGAGGGGGCTCACTGCCAGCCTGGATGTTATCCAGATCTATGAGATCAGTGAGGGTCTTGGCACCTACATTGACTTCAGGAGTCTTCCTGACCCTGAAGGAATCGTCACCAACTGATTCGTCATGCCCAGATCCTCTCATAAGTCTCATATCCAAGATCTTTTTGACTGCCACTCTTCTCTCCTCCTCATCCTTACTGCAGAGCATTGTCTGCAGAACTGCCTCGGGATGAGCATACCAGGAAGATCTCCTCACAGTCTGCTCCACAATCTGAACAACCTTCCTTGGCTGACTCCTCAGGAGCTCAAGCTGGAAGAGAACATGCCTCGGACTTTCTGAGAACGATGACTTGACCTTGGTGTTGAACCAATGTGGCAAGTAGACACTCACGATGAATTGGACAATAAGTCTCAGGTTGTGAAGCTGGTTCCCTTTCAGCTTATGATGAGCGACTCAAATTCTGCAGAACCTGAGAGCCGTTGTGAGCCACCTAGAATGTGAGACTGGACCTATCTGCAGGTAAGCAAGTCTATCAGGCATGACCCCAGTTTTGATGGCACTGCAAATCATGTAACCATAGTACTGGTCAGTACTCAGGTCGTCAATGACAGTATGTGCAAGCTGAACGAGTGGAGGGCCAACTGTGATTTTTTCAAAGCTCGGATTTAGTTCTAACTCAGTGGCAGAGTCCAGCATCTTGCCAAGAGGACCAGACCATCTGTTGTTTGAAAGAGTCTTGCCATCCAGCTCCTGGATCAGATGTCTGAGTGGCAACTCGTTGGTGTGGAGGTCACAAACAATCCAGACCAGCTTCCTCCCAATCTTCCGCTCTATCCACTGTATGACCCCCCCTTGCCACCCTGTGTTCGTGTTGGTGCTGTCCCCTCCAATGGCCTGCAGGGTCTGGTCTACGTTCCTCTCTCTGAGCCAGTTCACAATGTTATCTGCCACTATCTCAGCTGGTTTCCTGATGTCATCTTTCTCTGGAGTGAAATGCCACAAATACTTCCCTCCTGGTTCACTGCAGCAGGAGTAGTGTTCCTCCTTCACCATGGCAGGGAACAACTTGTCAGAATCTCCAACTTTCATGAACACTTTAGTGTCATCCCTTCTCCCATCAAAGAACAAACAATTGATTCCATTTTCTCTTATCCCCTTATCAAACTCCTCTTCTAGGTTACTGACAAGTTTCTCCTGAGCTCTCCTTACTTTGTTATGATCTATCACCAGGTGAACATCATCAGGTGTTATCAAACCACCGTCAATCCAGGCAGCTGTTGCTATCTCTGCAGTTTCTCTGAGACCAGTGTGGTGTCGCATGCTGGCCAGAGCTATGCTCGGGATATCTTTCCTATTTCGAATGTTATGCCTGGAAGGTTTGGGATCATTATTTTCTGGGTTAGGGACAAAGTCACCATTCTCCTGGTCAGCACTCGGATCAGCCATGGGGAAGTCATTAAACTCTGAATCAGCTTGACTCCAATCATCGGCCTTTTTTACCTCACCCTGGGCCTTCTCAAGTCTCTTTTCCTCGGCAACTCTTCTCCTCTTCTGTCTCTCTGTGGCAGCCTCCTGTCTCTTGGACTCCGGAATATCTTGGCTAGAAATCATGAGAGCCCCTATATTGCCAGTCTTCTCTCTCTGCGCTTTGACAAATGCCAGTTCGATCACAGGAGTCTTCAGTTCACGCTTGCAAATACAGGAGATGTGGGCCTCGGATTTACAGTCACGATCGCATCCAAACTCAGGACAGAGAACAATTGGGCACTTGCAAGTAATTATGTCAAATAACTGGTCCAGTTGCTTGGCAAAGCTGTCCTTAACTGCAAGTTTTCCTCTCCCAAGAGAGATATCTCTTTCCTTTTCCCAACTGGCTAGCAGTCTCTCACTAATCTTCTTCTGACTTGTTATGACTGGAGGCTTGAACTGAGCGTTAGCCAGAGTGTACTGTGCCAAGACAGCTTTGGTCATATCACTGGCAATGTCTTTGTTTGTGTAAGTTCTTTGGTTCTTTTCACTGATTTGCCTGATTAAAACACCGTATCTCAAAGCATCTCTCAATGTAGGCAACTCCGACTTCAGGAGCTCTCTCCCAGACCCAAGATAGTGACTGAGATGGCTGGATTTTTGGTTCCTCGTCCTGACACAAGCAGCCATCACAAATATTATCAACGTATAAACGCATTAGAATCTGAAACAGAAAAAAATATTGTTAGTTGGGTTGTTAAAGAATGAAGTCAGAAAGCAATGTTCACTATTTAATTGTAATGCACTAATGCAGCTGTACGTTAGATTTTCGATAAATTTCACGCTAAAATTTACCTAGCAAAAGGTTGCAAAATATTGAAACTGAAATTATTTTCTGTTTATACACACTAAAATCTACCAAAAAAGTGATGGGCCATTAGTTTTAGCTGATCTTCCCTCCTATGACACGCCCTAATGTATATATATATATATATATATATATATATATATATATATATATATATATATATATATATATATATATATATATATATATATATATATATATATATATATATATTAGGGTGGTCCTTATTTTTCAACTTTGGAATTTTTTACCACAGTCCCTGCTAAAAGTGTCCATGTAGGACAAAAACATTGTGTGTAGAGTTATTTTTAAATATATTAATATTTAGAGGTTGCTCAAAGCCGTCAAAAATTAAGTAATCGATGTAATCGATTACTTTGTAGCCGATTACGCCCACCACTAGTGCGTCGCATTTGGCACGATTGTGGTGAGTTTTAGCTGGTCGTGATTAATGATTGGGGAAATAAGAAACAGTTCTGCAGAGTATTCTCATTATTAATTTATATTAATTGTTAATTTCTTTATTCCTCAGGTCAAAATGGCTAATGTAGGAGTAAAAACACGAAAAAATGTGTATTTGATAAAGACATTATGTGATGACATTACAGGGGCTAAATTACCTTCAAACAGGCAAGTGATACAGTATTTTTTAATCCTGCATCGCATACAGAAAAAATCCATCAGAGTGGCAGCTGGGAAAGTCACAGACAAAGTTCTTCAATTTTGGACAAAAGCAAACATTCCCACACACCACAAACCAGATTGTGTGAATCAAGTGCACAAAATGTTTGACAAGTGGAGTCGTTTGAAAAAGAACTCTTCAAGAAAGACAGAAACTCAAAAGCAGAAAGAGAAAGAGTTCACTGATACATTTGAAGATCTCTTTGACATTGCACATGTGAATGCTTTGAATATGATGACAGTTCAGGAGGATAAGGATTTCTTAACAGCGCAACGAGAAAAAGGGGCGTCGTGGGGCAATGTCATCTCTTGACAAAGTATTCCTGAAAAGACAGAAACGACGAGAAAAAACTCTCAAGAAAGCAATGAAAAGGAAGTTGGCTGCAGACAGTGCAGAGGAAGAAGCCAAAAAATGCCAGGCCATCGTTGTCTTGGATAGCAGTAGTACGTCTTCTTTTGAGGAATCCAACCCAGTTCCTGGCCCATCAGCACTTCAAACTCCACCTACTGTCAAGAAGCGTGGGCGAAAAGAAGTTCTAACTCCAGAACTTTCTGCAGCATTAGATCGGACCAAGTCCTCGGATAGAATGGCCATGCACATTGTCACCCAAACTGCTCAGAGTCTGGGCCATGATGTCAGTGAATTGATTCTGAATCAATAAAGGATGAGGAGGAAACGTCAGCATCATCGCAGTAGCAGGGCAGCTGAAATCCTTTCAAACTTCAAACCAGAGTCAGTTTTAATTGTTCACTGGGATGGTAAATTGATGCCTGATTTGACGGGGCATGGGGGGCCATGTTGACAGACTCCCAGTTCTTGTCTCAGGCAATGGCACCTCCCAACTTCTTCCTGTTCCAAAAATTCCCTCTGGTACAGGTGATGAACAAGCAAAAGCTGTTGTGAAGGCTTTGCAGCAATGGCACATTGCAGACATCGTGCATGGCATGTGTTTTGATACAGCAAGCTCAAATACTGGTCACCACAAGAGTGCGTGTGTCAAAATTGAGCAGTTGCTGGGTCGTGATTTGCTATATTTTGCCTGCCGCCACCATGTACTAGAACTTGTAGTGGAGCTGCTTTTGAAGCTGTAATGGGGCACTCAGCTGCTCCTGACATACAGCTGTTCAGAAGATTCCAAGCCAAATGGGAACAAATTGACAAGCAGAAGTTTGAAGACTCCTCCACCGACGATCTGGCAAAAGAATCGGTCAGAGCTGTTAGGGACGATCTAACCAACTTCATTGAGAAGGCTCTATTGGAGACACAGCTCCGAGATGATTATCGAGAGTGCTAGAGCTGGCCTCCATCTTCCTTGGTACATCACCTTCTCGGGGAGTACGATTTTCTGCTCCTGGTGCAATGCACCAAGCACTATGGATGGCAAAGACCATTTATTCCTTCAAAGTGTGGTTATTCCGTTCTCAGTTTAAGCTTACTCCGATGGAGAACAGAGGATTAAGAGATTTGTGCATTTTCTCTGCCCGAATATATGTGAAGGCTTGGACAACTGCTCCACTTGCTGCAAAGGCACCAAAAGGAGATCTGATGTTGCTTAAAGCTCTACAAGACTACAGTACCATCAGCGATGCCATATCAAAGGCAACTTTCCACAAAATGATGAGACATCTCCGGTACTTGTCAGAAGAAATGGTTGCATTGGCCTTCTTTGATGACGATGTTCTCCCAGCAGTGAAGGACCGCATGTTGGAAGCAGTGAACATCGTTATTGGAGAAGAAAAGCATGTCAAACGGGTTACAATCAATCCAGACACTCCAAGTGAAGAACCTGTAGGAATTCGTGGTATAATGTTGTCTAGCACTCAGGATGGATGGAAACTCTTAGGTGGTTTTCTTGTATAATATAAGTTATATGATAGACAGTCTGGTGCTGGAGGTGCCGTCTGGTGAGGGGCTGCTCAGTAGAGACGTTCGGTGAGTAGCGTGTTGTAGGAGGTAGATGTGCAGGAGCTTCGTTAGAGAAGATGTTGCCTGTTGCTGGCCTCCTGGTTGAATGAATGCTGACAGCGTGGAGCTTGCTGGAGGAGGTGTTGCTTGTTCAGGAAGATGGGCAGAATGAATCTCAATGGAGAGACAGAGCTTATATACCCAGCAGCCGCGAGTCCTCTATGAGTCATGTTGGGAAAACCCGAGAAAGTCGCCGGTCACTAGTTTCGTTGCTAAGTTACCGTTCCATCTGCTGTCGTCGCTCGCTTGGTTGCTAGGATACGGCGGCGCATCGGAATGCGGATAGCAGTTGTAGGGGAGACGTCCACTACAAACCTATATGATTTCACGACAAAGAACACAAAGTCATTTTCAAAAAGCTCAACTGAATACAGATTTCCTGGCCCTCCCAGTAGAACAGTGGAAAGATGATCCTGGCTTCCAAAATGCAAAAGCCAGTGTACAAGTTTTGTTTGTGATCAATGATCATGCAGAAAGAGGAGTAGCCTTAGTCCAAGATTTCTCAGGCCGCATCACCAAGGACGAACAGCAACTGCAGTATCTACTGCAGGCAGTTGCTGACCACAGGAAATCATTCCCTAATGCCCTCAAGCAGACCTTACTGGGCGACAAAGAGTGAGACTGGTCCTCATGCTACCCCTGCCTTGAGCAGTTAATACCCACTTAGACTAAGTGGGGTGGGGGGGCAGGCTTGGGAGCTAGGAAATGACGTGTTATGAACACTAAGCATAGGCGTAATATTGTTAAATTTCATTTGACTTGAGCAACCTGTAATTATTAAGATATTTAAAAAATAGTTTAAAGGCAATGTTTCTACCCCAAATGGAAACTTTTGCCAGGGTCTGTGACCAAAAAATGGCAAATTTTGTTTTTTGCCCCAAAATAAGCACCACCCTAATATATATATATATATATATATATATATATATATATATATATATATATATATATATATATATATATATATGTATATATATATATATTGAATACAAATAATGGGGATTATATTCTAATATAATAAATCGTTTAAATATATTATATTATGGTCAACATCACCCGTTAGCTATTTCTTACAGTAGGAAAGACAAACACAAAAATTTTAATTTCGTTTGGTGTCCACCATACAACTCACAATAGGCCATGAACTATACTACCCCCATCAACCACTCACAATACCCCGAATAGAGAGTAAACAAATATTCCTTCCTCTACATATTATGCTTGTATAGATTGTATTCTGCGTATTATTGGTTACAAATATCTATTTTGGTTACGAATGTCTTTTTAAATATGATCTCTGAGCACAAACTTCTCGTGTCTCCGGTTCATGTTGAGGTGGTGAAGCTTGTTATCACTATCATTAGGGCAAGTATCAACAACACCTTGGTGGAACACACACCCACACACACCTATGTTGGGGTGTTTCAGTGTTTGTCGAAGATATATGTGATGCGTATATATATATATATATATATATATATATATATACTTCATTTTTAGTCCATTTAACACGCGGACTTTGAACATATAATCAACGACCTCACCAGCAAGGAATCGAACCCTCGACCTACTGGGTGGCCCTAGGGAACGCTTACCGGCTAGCCCACAAGGACACTAAAAACAGTTCTAGACTCTGTTATATTTCACACAAAGCCTGTTCATCGAGCTGATGGCGCCGTGAACCTCATACCAGCTGGATTCGGTAAAATGCTACTGACACCACATACGAGGCACGGGCAGTTTCCCAATGAGGTTCACGGCGCCATCAGCTCGATGAACAGGCTTTGTGTGAAATATAACAGAGTCTAGAACTGCTTTTAGTGTCCTTGTGGGCTAGCCGGTAAGCGTTCCCTAGGGCCACCCAGTAGGTCGAGGGTTCGATTCCTTGCTGGTGAGGTCGTTGATTATATATATATATATATATATATATATATATATATATATATATATATCAGAAAAGGAAAAAAAGGAAAGCTAGCATCATCATGGGTGCCGGAAGTTGGAAGACGGAAATGCTGCTTTAAGCATGTAGTATTAGGGTGTGTCATAGGAGGGAAGATCAGCTAAAACTAATGGCCCATCACTTTTTTGGTAGATTTTAGTGTATATAAACAGAAAATAATTTCAGTTTCAATATTTTGCGACTTTTTGATAGGTAAATTTTAGCGTGAATTTTATCGAAAATCTAACGTACAGCTGCATTAGTGCATTACAATTAAATAGTGAACATTGCTTTCTGACTTCATTCTTTAACAACCCAACTAACAATATTTTTTTCTGTTTCAGATTCTGATGCATTTATAAGTTGATAATATTTGCGATGGCTGCTTGTGTCAGGACGAGGAACCAAATCCAGCCATCTCAGTCACTATCTTGGGTCTGGGAGAGAGCTCCTGAAGTCGGAGTTGCCTACATTGAGAGATGCTTTGAGATACGGTGTTTTAATCAGGCAAATTAGTGAAAAGAACCAAAGAACTTACAAAAACAAAGACATTGCCAGTGATATGACCAAAGCTGTCTTGGCACAGTACACTCTGCCTAACGCTCAGTTAAAGCCTCCAGTCATAACAAGTCAGAAGAATATTAGTGAGAGACTGCTAGCCAGTTGGGAAAAGGCAAGAGATATCTCTCTTGGGAGAGGAAAACTTGCAGTTAAGGACAGCTTTGCCAAGCAACTGGACCAGTTATTTGACATAATTACTTGCAAGTGCCCAATTGTTCTCTGTCCTGAGTTTGGATGCGATCGTGACTGTAAATCCGAGGCCCACATCTCCTGTATTTGCAAGCGTGAACTAAAGATTCCTGTGATCGAACTGGCATTTGTCAAAGCACAGAGAGAGAAGACTGGCAGTATAGGGGCTCTTATGATTTCTAGCCAAGATATTCCGGAGTCCAAGAGACAGGAGGCCGCCGGAGAGAGAGACAGAAGAGGAGAAGAGTTGCCGAGGAAAAGAGACTTGAGAAGGCCCAGGGTGAGGTAAAAAAGGCCGATGATTGGAGTCAAGCTGATTCAGAGTTTAATGACTTCCCCATGGCTGATCCGAGTGCTGGCCAGGAGAATGGTGACTTTGTCCCTAACCCAGAAAATAATGATCCCAAGCCTTCCAGGCATAACATTCGAAATAGGAAAGATATCCCGAGCATAGCTCTGGCCAGCATGCGACACCACACTGGTCTCAGAGAAACTGCAGAGATAGCAACAGCTGCCTGGATTGACGGTGGTTTGATAACACCTGATGATGTTCACCTGGTGATAGATCATAACAAAGTAAAGAGAGCTCAGGAGAAACTTGTCAGTAACCTAGAAGAGGAGTTTGATAAGGGGATAAGAGAAAATGGAATCAATTGTTTGTTCTTTGATGGGAGAAGGGATGACACTAAAGTGTTCATGAAAGTTGGAGATTCTGACAAGTTGTTCCCTGCCATGATGAAGGAGGAACACTACTCCTGCTGCAGTGAACCAGGAGGGAAGTATTTGTGGCATTTCACTCCAGAGAAAGATGACATCAGGAAACCAGCTGAGATAGTGGCAGATAACATTGTGAACTGGCTCAGAGAGAGGAACGTAGAGTAGACCCTGCAGGCCATTGGAGGGGACAGCACCAACACGAACACAGGGTGGCAAGGGGGGGTCATACAGTGGATAGAGCGGAAGATTGGGAGGAAGCTGGTCTGGATTGTTTGTGACCTCCACACCAACGAGTTGCCACTCAGACATCTGATCCAGGAGCTGGATGGCAAGACTCTTTCAAACAACAGATGGTCTGGTCCTCTTGGCAAGATGCTGGACTCTGCCACTGAGTTAGAAATAAATCCGAGCTTTGAAAAAATCACAGTTGGCCCTCCACTCGTTGAGCTTGCACATACTGTCATTGACGACCTGAGTACTGACCAGTACTATGGTTACATGATTTGCAGTGCCATCAAAACTGGGGTCATGCCTGATAGACTTGCTTACCTGCAGATTGGTCCAGTCTCACATTCTAGGTGGCTCACAACGGCTCTCAGGTTCTGCAGAATTTGGGTCGCTCATCATAAACTGAAAGGGAACCAGCTTCACAACCTGAGACTTATTGTCCAATTCATCGTGAGTGTCTACTTGCCAAATTGGTTCAACACCAAGGTCAAGTCATCGTTCTCCGAAGGTCCGAGGCATGTTCTCTTCCAGCTTGAGCTCCTGAGGAGTCAGCCAAGGAAGGTTGTTCAGATTGTGGAGCAGACTGTGAGGAGATCTTCCTGGTATGCTCATCCCGAGGCAGTTCTGCAGACAATGCTCTGCAGTAAGGATGAGGAGGAGAGAAGAGTGGCAGTCAAAAAGATCTTGGATATGAGACTTATGAGAGGATCTGGGCATGACGAATCAGTTGGTGACGATTCCTTCAGGGTCAGGAAGACTCCTGAAGTCAATCTAGGTGCCAAGACCCTCACTGATCTCATAGATCTGGATAACATCCAGGCTGGCAGTGAGCCCCCTCTTACCTGCAACCTCACCAATATTCAAGTCAGAGCTTTCCTGGACAACCCCATGCATGTCCCTGCCTGGCCCTCGCACACCCAGAGTATAGAGCGTTGTGTACAGCAAGCGAGCGAGGCCAGCAGTCACGTGTACAGCCAGGAGAGGAGGGAAGGCTACATCCGAGCTCAGGTGGTCAGCAGGGAGGTGATGAGTAGAAACAGAAGCAAGAAAGACATGTTCTCTATGGTGTGCAGCAACACCGGGTAGTAGTAAAACCGGTTTTTGTATTTGATGATTTTGTTTTCTAAAGGAATATTAAATCTAATAAATGTGTCAAGATCATTCGTTTCACTATTCTGGATCATTTTCATCCTAATAAATTAACGTGATACATTTACTTTACTTTAAATAAGCTATTTAGTGGTGTTGGTAAAAGGGTGGGAATACTGAATTTTCATAAGATTTCAAGTTAAAATTTACCTAGCAAAAAATGAAAACTTTTCAAATCTGAAGATATCACATGATTCTGCACATAGAACTACATCATTAGTACCATGGGCCAATTTTTCAAACTCAAAAAAAAAAAAATTCGCCTTCGTATGACTAAAATCGTGATTTCTATTTCTCAGTGATTGCTATTATTTTGACGGATGCCCTTAAGGCATGTTCATAGGTGCAAGTTATATTTTTTTAATGTTTTATGTGCCACTAAGTGATGTAAGATAACGAAGGAATTGTTTCAGATGAGTTCCTCGTTCTGGTGTAGGTAGTACTGCTGCATTTAGTTGTCCTCTTGTGATGCATTTAATATTTTTTAATAAATTTTGATAACATGTATAACTTTTGTTTCCAATTATAGTGTTTTTAAGTCACGCTAAGAGGTACTCTAGTCTTGGTGTACCATTGTTGATTGTGTCTGTAGTGTTGGAAGCAATAGAAAGTATCATCTTTTACAGTTCGTTTCATTAACCCCAATTACAGGTGCAAACTTTCCACGGTCACAGAGAATATTTTTATTTAATTGCATTTGTGCTGGTTCGGGATTTTCTCTGAAGGTTGTTGTCACTGCATCACCATCCACTATAACTCAAAAACCCCAATAACACAGAGGTGTGAGATTGAAAATTACGTCCGGTTATTAGCATATATATATATATATATATATATATATATATATATATAAATATATATATATATGGTAGAAGAAGTGGCGCGTGGAATCCATTTATGCAAGTAAATAACTGTAGGTGCGCGTGATCTAGGTATATGCTGATATCCACAAGGAAAGAAGAAAACACGAAGTTCCCAAGTGCTTTCGTGTAATTCACATCTTCAGGGGTGAGTACAGGGAACCACAGGGAAAGAAGAAAACACGAAGTTCCCAAGCGTTTCGTGTAATTCACATCTTCAGGGGTGAGTACAGTCTGTACTCAGCCCTGAAGATGTGAATTACACGAAAGCGCTTGGAAACTTCGTGTTCTCTTCTTTCCTTGTGGTTATCAGCATATACCTAGATCACGCGCACCTACAGTGATTTACTTGCATATATATATATATATATATATATATATATATATATATATATATATATATATATATATATATATATATATATATATCATTTAGTCCATATAGCACTTGGACTTCAACACATAGCACTGGTCAACAGCCAAAATGGTTCACATATGAGATCATGCTCACACAACTAATTTCATATTGCTGAATTCGAATCTGATATTTGTTTTGTTCTATGAGACCAGGTTTTATAAAAAAATCAATAGGTACAAATATTTAATATTCCATTACGTGTCATGCAAAAGATGAGATTATCTCATGTGACTGTGCTTTCATGACTAATTTCATATTAATGAATATTAATTGGATGTTTCATTCTACCATCAGACCTACTTTCTTAAAGAATAAAAAAAATTGTAAATATAGTAACATTATCGCGTCATGCAAGATACAATTTTAAACCTATCACAGATAAGCTCATAAAAAATTGTACCAAAAAACATAAGTTCAAATCCTTTATAATGACAAAATATGAAGTTCTAAAAGTGCTTCTGAACTTTACTCTTTCTCTTGTACAGCTTGCTCTCTTCTCGTTGCAGTGTCCAGCAATAGTCGCCCATCATGTTAGGACTGAATTGTCCCTGATATCTGCTCTCCATTATGGCGATATCTTGATGAAATCTTTCGCCGTGTTCATCACTAACGTCTCCAAGGTTACCTGGGAAAAATTCAATATGAGAGTGGAAAAAATGCAATTTCAAGGACATCCTTGCTCCCAATGCATGATAATTCTGAAACATGGTTGTTACGATTTCTTTGTAGTTGTCAGCACGGTAGTTTCCAAGAAAATTCTTTGACACATTGACAAATGATTCCCATGCTTTTTTCTCCAGTGGGTTCAATGTTTTGGTGAATTCGCCATCATTAACTAGTATACGAATTTGTGGTCCATTCAAGACACCTGCTTTCAACTTGGCTTCGGAAACCACACCACCTAGTTTCTGAGATACGTATAGAGTCCCAGCACCGAATTGATCCACAGCTTTGATGAAAGTTTTAGCCAAACCGAGCTTTAGATGCAGTGGAGGCAAAAATATCTTTTCTGGATCTACAAGCGGATTGTGAGCACAGTTAAACCTTCCAGGTGCATCTCTTGGTCTTGTCGGCCAATCCTTTCTCACATAGTGCTCTGCATCAGCTCTGCTGTTCCACAAGCACAAAAAGCACATGTGCTTTGTGTAGCCACTCTGAAGGCCCAGTAGTAAACTGATGACTTTGAGATCGCCACATATCTTCCACTGGTGTTTCTCATACTCTATAGCGGCCAACAGAATTTTCATTGTTTCATAGCTCTCAGTCATTTTTGCGTGTGACCAGGAATTGCTACCACCTTACCACAAGGACACTAAAAGCAATCCTATACTTTGTTATATTTCACACACAGCCTGTTCATCGAGCTGATGGTGCCGTGAACCTCAAATTGGGGATTGCCCGTGCCACTTATGTGGTTGGAGTAGCATTTTACCGAATCCAGCTTGGTATGAAACACCCAATTGGAGGTTCAAGGCGCCATCAGCTCGATTAACAGGCTGTGTGTGAAATATAACAAAGTCTAGGAATGCTTTTAGTTTCCTTGTGGTAAGGTGGTAGCAATCCCTGGTTACACGCATAAGGTCGAGGGTTCGAGTCCTGGCTTGTGAGGTCGTTGATTATACTGTATGTTGAATTCCGTGTGTTATATGGACTAAATGAAATATATATATATATATATATATATCGAAACTCGTGTTTCATATGAAGCTGGATTCGTTAAATGCTACTCCGACCACATAAGTGGCACGGGCAATCCCCAATTGGAGGTTCACGGCGCCATGTATTTCGTGGGCAGCAAAGACCATGTCAGTGGTGTCATGTGATGGTTTAAGGCCACTTTGAGGTACTGGGAGGAAGTTTTCCGCCTGAGGAAGAAGTCTTTTTAGGAGGACTCGGGCGATAATCTTGCCAGCTACAGACAGCCGCGAGATCCCGTGGTAGTTGCCACAGTCTGAGTGGTCTCCCTTGTTATTATATATATTTCCTCCTTTCCCCACATATTCTCCATGAGAGAGTGGAGATGGCTGGTAATCAGAGGCCCTCCTGCCTTATACACCTCGGCTGGGATTCCACCAGGCACTGAGGCTTTGTCAATTTCTATCTGTTTGATGGCAGTAGCTACCTCTTCGAGGGATGGAGGATAGCTGAGATGAGTCAGCTGTGGATGTTGAGGGATCTGCTGGATAGTCAGGACATCCACGTCGGTGTTTTAGTAGAGCAGTGAATGGTAGTGCTCTTTCCAGTGCTGAAGGATGCCTCGATCGTCTTTAATTGTAGGTATTAGGTAGTAGGCAGGTATCAAACAGGGAAGTACTACCGCCTGGGAAGATATTGGAAGCATAATGTGTTGTCTAATGATAGACCCTGATGCCATATGGCATCACGAAAATTGTGACCAAGTCCCAAGTTCTTGATGTGACTTTCTGCCACATTTACACACAATTGCAGGGTCTCAATTGTTTCTCTTACTTTGAGAATACAACATACATATATCGTTTCTCACTATTGATCTTTTCAAAAAAAAAATATTTCTGTATGGTTGTTTATTATTATTATTTTTATTATCAGTGTCATTGTATTATTGTTTTATTTTATTGTTTTTTTTTTTAATTTTATTTACTCTTAACTAATTATTATTATTATTTTTATTATTATTATTACATTCTCGCCCCCCCCCCCCCCCCCCCAGGCCCCGATGTGGGTCAGTGATCTGTGCCCGGGTAAGCTAATCCCCGTAAAAAGAAGAAAAAAAATAAGGAGTTCCCGTCGGATGACCGGAGGGGGGGCCTGTGCCACGAGTGATTGTCCCATAAAATGGTTTAATGGAATTGAAAAATTCGTGCATCTTGTGCAGATCTACAAATTTTTGTGTTTCACATGCTCTATTTTAAACCAGTCGTTCCTTCGATTGCGAAGTTCGCGCTGAGCCTCCGCTTTCTTCTTGGAGAAGGTATCAGGTTTGGTCTGAGACTGAGGATTGTGCTGACAGTCAGTAAATGCAGAACGTTTATCCTTGACGAGTACATTGATTGCCTGGACATTTTCATCAAACTAGTCCAGGTGTATTCTTTCTATCTTGCCGAGGGTGTCTCTACAGGTTTTTCTCATGACTATCGAGAATATCCCTTTCGGCACTGGAATTTGGGTTGTCTGTTGTTGGGTTGTTTATCAGCCCATGTTCGAGCTGCTCTCTGAAAGCATGGACTACTGCTGGGTCCTCCAGATGCTTTGTGTTAAAATCTCTTCTGGAGGCTTGCTGCCTTCGCTGATTAGAGGCGACGTGAAGTGATTGCTTGGCTCTGACAAACTGATGATCAGTGCTGCAGTGCTTTGCACCACGCATGGCACGGGTGATGAGGACATCTCGGTGATCTCTTTCTCTGACAATTATGTAGTCAATGAAATGCCAGTGTTTGGATCATGGGTGTTGCCACGAGCCCTTGAACTTGTCGGCCTGCCTAAATAAAGTATCGATGATAGTGAGGTTGTGTGCAGCACACTTGCTTAGGAGGAGTAGGCCGTTAGCATTACACTTGTCTACTCCATTTCTCTCTGCCAGATTCCAACATCTCTGACAACTCTGGCTTTGAAGTCGCCACGGAGCACACCCTTATTTTCTCTGGGGATAGAGGTAAGTACTTTGTCGACGTCAGTATAAAAGACCTTCTTGATGTCATCCTCTGCATCCGGAACGGGAGTGTATGCACTGATGAAAAAGGCATGACGTGAGTGATTCAGTGGATATCGGAGCATCATGAGCCACACATTAATCCCAATAGGTATTTCAGTTAGCCTGTGTAGGATGCGTTGGCGGATGGCAAGGCCAACGCCATAATTGCGTTTTTTTCCGCATCATGCTTACCCTTCCATAAGAAGGTATAGCCAGACCCCCGTTCTGTGAGTTGACCCTC
>CAUDMG010003840.1:135000-310000 GCA_958450375.1 Homarus gammarus
AACACCGCTGACAACAGAGGGACCTGAGTCAACACCACTGACAACAGACGACCTGGGTCAACACCGCTGACAACGGAGGGACCTGATCAACAGTGCCGGATTTAGACCTGTGGAGGCCCATGGGCAGCCTCTTTGTGGAGGCCCCCCTCATTATAACTACCCAAGAGGGTGGGGTGGCGAGTGAAGCGAGCCTAAACATCTGGGAGTTCCGGTGGGCGCTGTAAGCCCCCCGGGAAAATTTTGAAATTTGAACACTTTTTTGGAGAATTTTGAAGCCATATGCAGTTATATTGAGGAAATTAGAACATTGAGAAATTTTTAATTAATTGTATATTTATTGATAGTGTACAAATTCCCATGAATTTTAAAGAATGAAAATAAAAATAATCCAATTGAATAAACAAATAAATAAAATATTATAATATGTGGAGGCCCCCAGATTATGGAGGCCCCTGTGCAGCTGCCCACTTTGTCCACTCCTGAATCTGGCCCTGCTGATCAACACTACTGACGCTAGAGAGACCTCGGTCAACACTGCTGATGACAGGGACCCAGGTCAACACTGCTGACAACAGAGGGACCCGGGTCAACACCGCTGACAACAGAGGGACCCGGGTCAACAATGTTGCACACAGTGCAAAAATTTACATGAAGAAATGAGGTCGCTCTTGTTTTCAACAGTTTCAAAAAAATGTCAGAGAAAAACAAGATTGTTGGTGCCTGTGTTCTATGTTTTTTTTTCCCAGGCACTACTTGTTGTGTTTGTAACACTTTGCTAGATTCTTTATTTGTTGTTTTGTTTTATATTATATATTTAATATTTTATCTTATAGCTCACCTCCAGTTAAATTAGTATTGTTTTCAAGAAAGATATTATTATTTAACAGTTGTAACTCTGTCTGGTGTCTGTGTTTGTGAGTATGTAGTGTTGAGTGTGGTGCTGGTGTATTAATAATAATAATAATAATAATAATAATAATAATAATAATAATAATATTTAATGATTTATTGAAAGAACATGTTAGCGACAAGGCTGAAAAATTACAGTTAAATAATTGGGAATGGATCACTTGATTGACAAATAATATACAAGTAACATAAGTTATACAAATATGATACATAATAACAAGCGGGGGAGGCCATACTACAGGGAATTTCAACATAGAAACAGTGCAAAATTAAGATTGGCAGGGAGTGAACACACTGGTGTGTGTATGCATAATAATAATAATAATAATAGTGATAGTAATAATAATAATAATAATAATAATAATAATAATATTAATAATAATAATATTGAAAGAGCACGGCAGCAGAAGGCTGAAAAATTAGAGTTACATAATTGGGAATGGATCACTTAATTGACGAAATAATATACAAGTATCATAAATTATACAAATATGATATACAATATCAAAGTGGGGAGAAGGTCAAACTACAGGACATTGCAACATAGCAACAGTGCAGAAGTGAGATTGGGATTTCTTATAGCAATCAGTACGTACTCGTATGGGCTGGATGCGGTTGTGGTGTCGAACAGCAATTCGCTGACGAGGAATCTCTGGTGGAATCAAAAGACGGTGTCGTGGATGGTGCGGAAGCTTCTCTCCAAATTTGCAGATGAGGTCACTGAGATTGTAAGTGGTTTATATTCCAGTCCAATGATTGTTGGAACTGTGTTGCTCAGTGTTGGGTTTGTTCTCTGCATCTGAAGCAGGTATTGCTCATGGGTAGTTCGAACCGGGTCATAGTGCTGCGTGTAACCGTATGGCTGGTCACTTGGCTCCCTTTCTCTGGCCCAGTTGGCCACCTGCTACCTGTGAGTATTCCATATTATTTATAATCGTTTTTGGTTTATGGTTCCTATGTGTTATTTGGGTTTAAGGGTTGCTTTGTGTAATTTTTTTAATTACTATGTATATACAACTTAGTGTGTATGAATTGTGCAAGTATAATAGCATGTTGACAGTTACTACTAAAATAATTAGACACTATTCCAAATGGAATATATTGTTATAGCTTTTTATTCATGGTCACGTTGGTGTGAACTGCTCCACTCCTAGCATTATACGTCAGCACACCAGCTAGGACACTCACAGCCCTAGCCTCTGTGCTGTTCCTCCTGGGTCCATTACCAAGTACCTGTGCCGGTTAGGAGGATACTTGATCTCCTGTGAAGTTGTTGAGAAGACGCCAATTTACCACCTGTGCCAGGTGTATATACAAGTCCCCACGCTTGACATCCAGTGTCTACTCTCCCGACATTTGTTCCGACCGGCAGTCCGGCACTTCCATACCACATATGGTTATGTTGCTCTGTACTGTCTTCATGCCGATTTTATCAGGGTAAATACTTGTAAATAGACAACTTTTGTTACAAATATCCATAATCTTGTTCAGTATCCTTGGTGAAAGCAGAAGTGTTCCACCTTACAACAATCTTTAAAAGAACCAGAGTGTGTCAACATTTAAACCCTCGACAGTGATGATCAGAGAGAGCCAAGGGGGTAAATGTGTTGAGCGCTTCTATTTATGTGGAGTAGGAGGGGAAGAGAGTAATTTTGCACGCCATCTTCTGCACTTTCTGTAGGTGTTTCAGTTGTTTGGCATTTTGGGAGGAAGACCAGACAGAAGAGGCATAGGAGAGCTTGGGAAGCATTAATATTGAGTAAGCACTGAGGAGCTCGTGCTTGGGAACTCCGGCGAAGGAGGTGGAGACAAAAACTGGAGGATTTGACAGTTGTACTGATGTGCGTTTTCCAATTTAGTTTGTTATCTATAGTGACGCCGAGTAGCATGGTGGAGCCCACAGCCTGGAGTGTGTTGGGGCCCAAGTAATGGTGGGAGGTGGGACAAGGTCAGAGGAGGTTGATGTGCATAACCATGGTTGTGGTACGGTTGATGGTGACATTGTTGTTAGTGGCCCAATTTTGGAGACTGTTCAATATATTCTGGAATGCGCTCTAGTCGGGAGCCGAGTTGTTCACACTGATCAGAACTGTGCAGATTTCCAGCAAGCAGAGGTTTCTCTTAGGGCATCATTGATAAGCATGAGAAAGCAGAGCAGTCCCATCTTGGTCCCTTGGGGGACACCAGAGGTGAGTGACTGAAAGATGGAGACAGCCCCTCTGAAACGTACGGCTTGGCGTCGGTCACTAAGAAAGTTTATAAGTCATGGTATAAGACTTTTCCGAAACCCAAGGTCGATGGCTGTGTTGATGATTAAATTGTGGTCGACTAAGTCAAATGCTTTGGTAAAGTCAATGAAGGCACAGGTGTCTTTCGTTTTTTTCCAGATGGCGGTATATGTAGTTGAGGAAGTATTCTTAGTGTCAAATTGCTGGGGATCTATGGCGCCTGCATTATCAGCATAGGCCCAGTCAAAAACGAAAATTTCGCTGATTAAGCTGCTTATTTGGGTAATGACAATGGGTCGCAGTTCATTTAAGGCATTGATGACACATATGAGGTCTTCCAAGCAGCTCGGCATCTTACTTAACTCATGGTAAATCTGCACTATTCAGATATATTTACAAATAAAAGTCACAAGAGATCATATAAGTGCATTATTTACCTACCTCTGTTTGTGAACAGGGATCGCTACCTCCGCGTCACAAGAACAACAAAAGCAATCCTAGGATTTGTTGTATTCCACACAAAGCCTATTCATCGTGCTTGTTAAGCACGTGCTTGTTGGCATGGGCAATCCCCAATGGAGGATCTCGGCGCTTCACAAGCTCGATGAAGAAACTTTGTATGGAATATAACAAAGCCTAGGATTGCTTTTGTTGTCCTTATGGCGCGGTGGTAGCTATCCCTGTTCACAAGTTCACAAGCAGGGGTTCAGGGTTCGATTCTCGACTAGTGAGGTATTGTTTGTATATGGAAGTTTGCGTGCTATATGGACTGATGATATATATTTATTCACGCATGTGTGTGTATGTGTGTCCACGGTAAAGTTGTTCAAAATACTATGTCTACAATATTAAATCATGTATTCTTATCAATTTAGAAAATACGAAGGTGCTGCCGAGGTTTAGTTTCAGCAAGACAGCGCACCATCACATCACCATGGAGTGTGCTGGGTGTGGTCAGGTCGTTGTGCTGCCGCTCACGAATATCCTCCAGGGTCACCTGACCTTTACACCTCTGGATGTGTACCTGCGAAGGTCCTGAAGGACAAAAGGTACGGTGCTGGACCCCCAACACCGCAGGACATACTGAAAATATGTGCAGGAAGAACGAAACATCGCAGGTGCCATGCGCAACATTCAGAGTCTGTATCGACAAGTTGCAGTGTGTGTGTGTGTGTGTGTGTGTGTGTGTGTGTGTGTGTGTGTGTGCATTAGTTCGAACGATAAATCTGCTGTGGATCCTCGCATCATGCAGATATTCCTACAGAGCTCCAACGGCGGTATAGGCGGAAAAGGTGACCACCATGGAAACCCAACGACTACACTGGTGGGCGAAGGCAATGCCTGATGAATAGGCTACTAAGGTGAAACCCAACAAACTGGGCTATCGGCAATCCATTGCAACTCTCCTACTCCCCAGTCGTTGCAACACTTGCACCACTGGATCGGGAAAGGGGAGAGCCAAGATGTGTGGCTACAGCCTGCACTCCTGCCTCACTACATAAATCAACTCAGGCGCAGCCATCATCCAGGTCATCATACCTCTCATGATCATCAAGACCCCTATACCCCAAAAAGTCCTTTGGTGATGGATGAGTGGCGACGGGATAGGCAGAGATGGTTGCCGGGAGTCTCTAGTCACAACTCTGCACATGGGCGGCACAGATAAGATGGTCGTTTATGCACTGGGATCTAGGCAGCAGTGCAATCCGGTCCTGTCTGTGTGACTGAGCAGCTTTTTCGAGGAGCCACTCTGATCACCCCACACGGAGAGGGGGCTAGAAAAGGTGCCCTAAACCCAGCCAGACGTGGCAACCTCACCCAGAAAGGTCAATAGGTCATCCTTATGCGGTCGAAAACACAATCTAGATCATAGATCCAAACGAAAACGAATCATACAACTTCATATGGTCGCTGCATGGAATGTCAGGACCCTACTGGAGTCTGGCACAAATAAGCGTCCTGAAAGAAGAACTACCCTTGTGGCAAAAGATCTGGCTAGGTATAACATCGACATAGCAGCCATTAGTGAGTCCCGGCTCCAAGATGAGGGCCAACTCACAGAACGGGGATCTGGTTATACCTTCTTCTGGAAGGATAAGCATGCTGTGGAGAGAAATCGCATTTAAGGAGTTGGCTTTGACATCCGCCAACACATCCTACACAGTCTAACTGAAATGCGTATTGGGATCAACGAGCGCCTCATGACGCTTCGAGTCCTGCAGAATCACTCACGTCATGTCTTTTTCATCATTGCATACGCCTCAACACTGAATGCAGAGGATGATATCAAGGAGGCCTTTTTTTCGCCGACCTCGACAGAGTTCTAACTTCAATCCCCAAAGAGGACAAGGTTTTGCTCTTTGTCGACTTCAATGGCAGAGTTGGCAGAGAAGCTAACATTTGGTAGGGAACCATTGGGAGAAATGGACTAGGAAAGTAAAATCGCAACGGCCAGCTCCTCCCCAGGAAGTATGCTGCGCACAACCTCACTATCACCAATACTTTGTTTCGGCAGGCCAACAAGTTTTAGGGGTCGTGGCAACACCCACGATTCAAACACTGGCATTTAATTCACTACATTATTGTCACAGACAGAGATCTCCGAAATGTCTTCATCAACCGTGACTTGCCTGGTCCAGACCACTGTGACACTGATCATCGACTTGTCAGATCCAAGCTCTCACTTCACGTCGCCCCAAACGGCAGCAAGCCTCCAGAAGTGGTTCTAATACTAGGTGTCTGGAGGTAGCAAATGCTTTCAGAAAGCAGCTTGAACATGGGCTTATAAACAACCCAACAGCAAACAACGTGATTCCCGGTGCCGAGTGGGATACTCTCAACACTGTTGTGACAAAAATCTGCAGAGAGACCCTTGGCCAGATAGAAGAAATACACCACAACTGGTTTGTTGAAAATGACCCGGCAATCAAAGTACTCATTAATGATAAACGTGCTGCTTTTACTGACTCATAAAGCAATCCTCAGTCTCGAACCAAAGCTGATTCCTTCCGCAAGAAGAAAGCGGCTGCCCAGCGGGAACTTCGCAATCTAAACAATGACTGGCTTACAAGTAAAGCATGTGAAATACAAAAAAATTGCAGATCAGCACAAGAAGCGTGAATTTTTTAATTCCATTAAAATATTTTCTGGGCTAATCACTCGTGGTACAGCCCCCCTCCACTCATCTGACGGTAACTTCAAAATTAAAGATGATGAAGACCTCCTTCAGCGTTGGAAAGAGCACTTCAATTCATTGCTCAACCTAAACACCGATATGGATGTCCTGACTACCCAGCAGATCCATCAGTATCCAGAACTCACCCACCTCAGCTGTCCTCCATCCCTGGATGAGGTAGCTACTGCCATCAAACAGATGGAAAATAGCAAAGCCTCAGGGCCTGATGGAATGCCAACCAAGATGTATAAAGCAGGAGGACCTCTGCTTACCCTCCATCTCCACTCTCTCCTAGAGAATATATGAGAAAATTAGGAAATCCCTCAAGCTCCCAAAGACGCCTCTATTGTCAATATATATAAGAACAAGGGAGACCGTTCAGACTGTTGCAACTACCGTGTGATCTCTCAGCTGTCCGTAGCTGGCAAGATTATCGCCCGAGTCCTCCTAAACAGGCTCCTTCATGGGGCAGAAAACTTCCTCCCAGAATCTCAATGTGGTTTTAGACCATCACGTGACTCCCCTGACATGACCTTTCCTGCCCACCAGATACAGGAAAAGTGCAGAGAACAGCGTCGTGACCTGTGCATGGCATTCATCGACCTAACCAACGCCTTCGACTCGGTCAACAGGGAAGCCCTCTGGTTGATCCCTCAGTCGTTTTGGTTGCCCACCAAAATTCATCGCCATTGTGAGGCAACTCCACGATGGTATGAACGGCATCCAGTCTGAGTTATTTCCCATAAAAACAGGGGTTAACAAGGATGGGCACTGGCACCAACTCTCTTCTCCATTTTTCTTGGCTGCCTTCCTTACTCATGCCAATATCAATTTAGCCGGCGGGGTGGACATCGAGTACCGGGTGAAGCGGGGATCTTTTTTACATAAGACGACTCCAGACAAGAACAAAGGTGTCGGCAGCTTCCATTACAGAACTTCGGTATGCAGACGACCTAACTTTGTCGCTCACACTGAATGCGACCTGCAGGAGATCCTGTACACTTAAGCATATGCGTATGCACTCTTTGGCCTTGAGGTGAATGTACGTAAGACTCAGATTGTCTTTCAGCCTGCCCCTGGTTCAGAGACATCTCCACCATCCATCCTGCTTAACAGTAGTACCCTCTGAAATGTTACCCATTTTCAACATCGGATCAGATATGCATCTCAAGCCTTTGACAGAGTCCGAAACCGTGTCTTCAGCTGTAGGGAGCTGAAATTTTCTACAAAGCTGCACGGATAACGAGCAGTTGTCCCCCCTACCCTGCTATACAGTATGGCAGTGATACATGGGTCAGATACAGGAGGCACCCTTCACCAACGTACTCTACGTCCCATCCTCCGACTTTGCTGGGAAGACAAGAGAACAAATACCAGTATTCTTACTGACACAAACTGTAGGAGCATCGAGGCTATCATTATCCATGAACAACTATGCTGGACTGGCCATGTTACCCGCATGCACGACAGTAGACTGCCAACTCAGCTACTTTACAGTTACCTAACGAATAGTAAACGTAACGCCGGCGTGTAATTGAAAAAATATAAGGATAGTCTCAAAGCAAACCTGAAAACGTGCTAAATCGACCCCCTCACCTGAGAGTCGATTACTCCACATCGTAACGCTTCGAGGAGCACCACACGAGAATGTGTCAATACTTACGAGTTAGCCCGACTGTAGAACAAGGCAGACAAACTTCGTCGCCGGAAAGACGCTGCCACCGCCCCTTCCGCAGTAGATTCAGCCCTCCACATGTGCAACGAATGTGGACGTTATTGCGGATCCCATATCGGCCTTTTTAGTTACCCCAAAGCTCACCAACCAAGGTGACAAATTTAATAACTCATATCATTGTATCATAACTGGATTGTCGTTATACTCGATTCTGAGTGACAGCAAAGTAGTAGTAGTAGTATTTAATTAATATAAGGTGGCTGTATGTATATTATGTATGCTGGATTATATATCATGTATGTATATTATGTATGTGCTCCATTTATGTATTATTTATTCAGCCTAGCTAGCAGCGTGTGGCAATGTTATTACCATATTCCACACGCTTAATTAATGTGCCTGGCGACGTATGGAAGCTGCTAATGTATCACTTGCCATACGTCGTCTATAGCAGTTGACAAGGAGCCTAGCCAAGGGAGAGTGCTGCTTCCCTCTGTGTACATACTCTTATCCAGTAAACCGAACCTACAAAACTATACAAGTGTTTGTGTTCTCTCCTGTATATAGAACTTATTATTCAGAACCTAACATGGCGCAGTGATCCGATCTTACTGGATAATTACGAGTGATAGTGCAAAGTTTGTGGAAACCCGGCTATGGACTCTCGCTTGGGTCAACTCCCGCGCGTCACCTCTCCTCGAAGAATTTAGCAACTTTGAGCAGTGTCAGTGATTTTCTGTGAAGTGTTTAGTGCATTGTGTGTTCGTGCCATTCATGTGTGACCTTGTTCTAAAGGATTCCCATGGTATACGGCACGTTCTAGGCATTTGTAAGGAGTAGAGTTCAGTGCACCCGTCTCTGACCGCGTTCTGAGGGTAACTGGACTGACTGGGAGTCGCCGCGCCTCTCCCTCCACCCCCTCACAGCGCCGCCTCCACCCCCCCTCACAGCTGGGGCGAGACGCTCTGCCTGCCCGGGACACACACACTCACACACATACATGTACTAACACTCGCTGACCGTGCGGCTTCCTTATATATATTTTATATATATAACCTACTTATCCGTGTATTTAATTAATATTTTGTCTGAAATCTTGTTGATACGACGGGCTGACCGGTCAACACTGATTTAAGACATAGTACACAGAGGAAGTAGTTATGTCTCATGCCTTACGTAGCCGTGGACACAGCGCCTGGATGAGTCAGGCGGGTGATAGCCCCGCAGAGATGGATGACCAGGCCGGCCACGACGCTCCAACCCCCACATCGCGCAGTCCCTCACCTCAATATTCAGCGTTGTCTCCAGAGATAATTGCTTTACTGAAGTTTATGAGAGATGAGAAACGCGAGGATGAAGCCCACAGACGTTTGGCGGATGAGCACAGAAGGCAAGCAGAGGCAGAACGAGACCACCAACGGAGATTGGAAGACAGTGAACGGTTTGAAGCCTTGATATCTCGCCTCACTGTTAACCAAGCCCCTGGCTCTAACACTGCCTCGGTACTGACTGGTTCAGATACCTCATCCATGCTTCCTTCACGCCCCCCAGCCCCACCTAAAGCAGCAGCTCAAACGCCGCCCATCTTGAAGCCTGATGAGACTTTCCAGACTTTTCGTGAATGGCGGCGACGGTGGACTGACTACTCTACAATGGTGGATCTCCAGAGTTTGTCACAGCCTAAACAACTCATCCAGCTGCGTATGTGCCTGTCCTTGGAAATTCAGCGTGTCTTGGAACATACGTTGCAGGTACCCCCAACCTCTTTGCTGTCTGTAGAGGAGGTACTGGACGTCCTACAACGGCACATCAAAGGACAGCAGAATGAAGCTCTGCGCAGGAGGGAATTGTTTAGCTGCAGACAGATGGAGGGTGAGTCTTTTGATGCCTTTTACGTGCGTCTTAAGAGAGCCTCGGAAGAGGTAGATATATGTCCAGGCCACCACCAGCAGTGCGAGGAGACCCAGTTGAGGCAGGTGATCCTGATGGGTGTTAAGGACGAGGAACTTGTCCAACGCCTCACCTCCCTCGACTCTTCCTCTTCTCTTATGGATGTGTTGACGATATGTCGCTCCTATGAGGCTGCCAGGTGTGCCACCTCTGCCATCCGTGCTCCCCCTACAGCTGTACGCGCTGTGTCCCGGTACAAGAAGGACAAGAAGTCTGTTCCTACGCCTTCGCCCACCACGTCCACGCCCGGTTTATTTTGCAACAACTGTGGTAAGCAGCACGGAACACAGGTGTGTCCAGCTGCTCAGTCTACCTGCAATAGTTGTGACCGTAAGGGCCACTGGTCACTCACAGTACGGTGCCCAGCCAAACGCGTCCAGTGCAATGTGTGCGGTCGTCTGGGCCACTATGACAAGTGTTGCCCTTCCAACACACCCAAGGGACCGCGTCGGCGGAAGCTTCAGCCCCCTTCCACCAGAGAGGGCCGCCCACAGTCTTCCAATCAGAGGCACGACGACTCCTGACAACGCTCGAGCCACATTAGGAATGTGTGCTCCCCCCAGCGTCCCAGGACCAAAGTCTCCCAGTACATCAGTGTCATTGTAACCTACCGCAGTGCTTCATCCCGTCTTCAGATGTTGCCTGACACCGGCGCTGATGCTACAGTCATCGGTCCCCAGCATTTGCAATGCTTGGGGCTCTCTCCAAGTGATCTAGGACCGCCCCCCAAGGATCTCCGCTTTATGGCAGATGGTTCACAGATGACCCCGGCCCTGGGTCCACTCCAAGCACAAGTCACCTTTGGCAACAGGTCGTGTCAAGCCTGGATTGATGTGCATAACGGTGTCCAGACTCCTTTGCTGTCCTACAGACATTGTCAGGAGTTGGCCATCATCTCCCAGGACTTCCCCAAACCTATTCTTGAGGTAAAACACGCCAACAGGGTGCAAAAAGGGAGCAGCAACGACCGTGCTGCCGCCCTACCCCTGCCTCTTTCCAGTGACACCTCTCCTTCGGGTGCTCGGAAGTACTTCCTGAAGGAATTCAGCGACGCTCTGGTGACCAAGTCCGCTCTGGAATCCAAGCCTCTCAAGAAGATGGCAGGCCCCCCCATGAGGATCCACCTGAGGGACGACGCGAAGCCATTCGCTATTTACACCCCTCGACTGGTTCCCCTGGCCTTCCGCGAGGCGGTCAAAAACGAGCTGGACTCCATGGTCGCCCAAGAAATTATTGTACCAACCGGCGATGACCCGTCTCCATGGTGTCACCCGATGGTTGTCGTCGCAAAACCTAAAGGTGGTGTTCGGATCACCACTGACCTTTCCAAGCTCAACAACCAGGTGTCTCGTCCTGCGCACCCTTCTCCCACGCCCTTTGCAGCTATACGCAGTGTGAACCCGAAGGCGCGCTTCTTCACGACGATGGACGCCCTGTGTGGATACTGGCAGATAGAGCTTGCCGAAGAAGACCGACCACTCACAACGTTCATCACCCCGCATGGACGTTACAGTTATTGCCGTGGCCCCATGGGATTCGCCGCTACAGGAGACGCTTTCTGTCTTCGAGGTGATATGGCTCTACAAGGTCTGGCAAGCTGCGTGAAAGTGGTCGACGACATACTCGTGTACGACGAGGATTATATGGATCACCTCTGCCGTATCTACGAGGTACTCAACAGGTGCCGGAAGCACGGCATTACCCTAAATGCCGACAAGTTTGTTCTGGCCAGCTCTTCAGTTGACTTTTGTGGGTACACCCTCTCAGGGAATGGTATCGCAGCTGACCCGGAAAAGGTCCGCGCCATTACGGATTTTCCCACCCCTGCTAACCTGACCGACTTGAGGTCCTTCATCGGTCTCGTCAACCAGTTAGCAGAGTTTTCGTCGGACATCTCCGCAGCTGCTCAACCACTTCGCCCCCTGATGAGCCCCAAGAGGACATTCCTGTGGACCCCCGACCACGACAAGGCCTTCCAGCAAGTGAAACAGGCCCTGTCTCGTCCACCTGTCCTCGCCACGTTTGACCCAGCCTTGCCGACAGTTCTGCAGACAGATGCCTCACGCTTGTATGGCGTGGGATACGCCCTACTGCAGGATCATGGTTGAGGGCAGTTCCGGCTCGTCCAGTGTGGCTCGCGTTTCCTCTCTGACACTGAGACGCGCTACGCCACTATTGAGTTGGAGCTGTTGGCCGTGGTTTGGGCGATGTCCAAGTGCAGGTTTTACCTCATAGGCCTGCAACACTTTCACCTAGTGACCGACCATCGCCCGCTTGTCCCGATCCTCAACCACTACACGCTAGACGCCGTTGAGAACCCTCGCCTCCAGCGTCTGAAAGAGAAGCTCTCGGCGTACATCTTCACTGCAGTGTAGCGTGCTGGTAAGGAGCTCTGCATCCCTGATGCCTTATCCCGCTCCCCTGTCAGCCGCCCTACTCCAGAAGACCATGTACTCGACGCCGACCTCGCTCTTTCCGTCAGGACTGTGGTCACTCTCCATGCCGTCCAATCCCTTCGTTCGGACCTGTCACCAGATGACGACAAGGCAATGGAGGACCTTCGAACAGCGGCCCGAGATGACCCTTCCTACGTCCGACTTGTCGAGTGTGTGAGGAATGGATTTCCTAGCAACCGCTACGATCTTCACAACACCCTGCTCCCGTATTGGAAACTCCGCGATGAACTCTACTGCGACGGAGACCTTGTTCTGTACGGAGCACGTGTAGTTGTCCCTGCTGCATCACGTCCCCACGCCTTGGCCCGCCTTCACGACAGTCACCGTGGAGCTGAGGCCACCAAACGACGTGCACGACAGACTGTGTTCTGGCCCGGCATCAACTCCGACATCTCCAATGTTGTCCGTGCGTGTGAGCCCTGCCAAGTATTACAACCCAGCCAGCAGCAGGAACCCTTCATGAGTGACGACAACCCCACCCGCCCCTTTGAGTCTGTGTCGGCCGACTTTTTCTGTGTGTCAGGAAAGTCCTTCCTCGTTATCGTCGACCGTCTCTCTGGTTGGCCGGTTGTCATCAAGTGCGGTAATGACACGACGTCTGCCGCCACCATCAGCAAGTTCCGCCACTACTTCCGTGACGTGGGCGTTCCTGTACGCCTGCGAACCGACGGAGGGCCTCAGTTCACAAGCCGGGACTTTGCTGTGTTCCTTGACCGATGGGGAGTCCGGCATGTGTTGTCATCGCCCCATTACCCGCAGTCCAACGGCCACGCTGAGGCTGCTGTCAAATCCCTGAAGCACCTCATCCTTAAGGTGGCCCCTTCTGGGAACATTGACTGCGAGGCCTTCGACAGGGGTCTTCTTGAACTCCGCAACACACCTAACTACACCGGACGCTCCCCTGCCCAGGTTTTGTATGGACGCCCCCTTCGTTCTTGTGTCCCTGCTCACCCTCAATCCTTCTCCAAGGAGTGGCAGGCCAAGACAGAGGATTGTGATCGCCGAGCCGCCGAACGTGTTCAGGACGTCGTCGCCCGCTACAATGACCACGCCCGTTCTCTCCCCAGGTTGAGTGTCGGCACCCAAGTCCGTGTTCAGGACCCGACCTCCCTACGTTGGGACAAAGTAGGCGTAGTCATGGGTCTCGGCAGGTCACGGGACTACCAGGTGCGGTTACCCAGTGGTCGTGTGTGGTGGAGGAACCGCCGTTTTCTCCGACCCGTAACAATGCCTTCTGCTGGCCCCGCCACCAGTGTTGAGTCCCATACCCTTCCCAGTGATGAAGTCCCTCGACGCTCAGAACGGATCCAAAAGAAAAGGTCCGCTCAAGACTTTGCTATGAGCGTATAGGGGGGAGGGAGGTGTATGTATATTATGTATGCTGGATTATATATCATGTATGTATATTATGTATGTGCTCCATTTATGTATTATTTATTCAGCCTAGCTAGCAGCGTGTGGCAATGTTATTACCATATTCCACACGCTTAATTAATGTGCCTGGCGACGTATGGAAGCTGCTAATGTATCACTTGCCATACGTCGTCTATAGCAGTTGACAAGGAGCCTAGCCAAGGGAGAGTGCTGCTTCCCTCTGTGTACATACTCTTATCCAGTAAACCGAACCTACAAAACTATACAGGTGTTTGTGTTCTCTCCTGTATATAGAACTTATTATTCAGAACCTAACAGTGGCAACTGTATGTTAATTTCTCATGTTCATTTGTTTACAAAGCAATATTTTACTTATTCGGTAAATAAGTTTTAAAGAGACGTTTGTTATCACCTTATAATACGGTAGTTTCTTCACAGTCTTTACTCTTTATATCTGTATCCCTCTTGTTTTAGGGAATAATATAATATATGGACTTATTTAATTAATAACAAAATACACTTACTTCTTCTTACAACTCTATGGGCTAACCAGTGTGCATTATAGCAACTTTAGTAAACGGATTAAACAAGGAATTTTGTAATTGTAGGTCCTAATACCATTAACATTTGCCAATAAATGCTGTCCTCCATCAAGCCCGTTCACAGGTATATATATATATATATATATATATATATATATATATATGCAAGTAAATCACTGTAGGTTCGCGTGATCTAGGTATATGCTGATAACCACCAGGAAAGAAGAAAACACGAAATTCCCAAGCGCTTTCGTGTAATTCACATCTTCAGGGGTGAGTACAGACTAGGTCTGTACTCACCCCTAGTCTGTACTCACCCCTGAAGATGTGAATTACACGAAAGCGCTTGGGAACTTCGTGTTTTCTACTTTCCTGGTGGTTATCAGCATATATATATATATGATCTATTAGTATCATATATATATATATATATATATATATATATATATATATATATATATATATATATATATATATATGTATATATATATATATATATATATACTTCCAAAAATACAAGTTTCTGCAAATACTGTAGACTATACAGACGGTATTAGGTCTAAGCAAGGGTATTCACCTTCTTACTCGATGCAGGGGGAGATAAGCATATCATGGTTATCTATTTCCTTGTTTATGACAAGCTCCTTCCACCTCACAAGTCGGTAACCGAGGCCTAGACCTCTGCATGTGAACACGAATCGCTACCACCGCGCCACAAGGATAACAAAAGCAATCCTAGGCTTTGTTTTAGTGATATGAGCTTGCTAGCGCACTAACTTGCTATAGATCTCATGAGATATCACCCTAGGTGGGAACCTAGGAGGTGACAGGGCCAAATTTTAACACATCTAGACTAAACTAGGCTGCAATTAGCAGTTGAAGAATGCGGGAAACTTGAGAGAATGGGTACCTGTGCAGAAGGACTCCTTACTGCCTGTGCCGTGCTACGACATACTTGAATTTGTTTCAGGGGTCATTCCCTTCTGCCCTCCTGCGGTAGTTAAATGTGCTAGATTCTTCTCCTGCTTCAGCTTCATCTCCCATTATGGTTAGTAGCTGATGTCTTTCCGCACCCTACATTTTTTTCTCCCTCTCCCTCGTTTGTGTTTTCTCTTGTCCAGTCCCACCCGCCGAGTCATTACTCGGTTTCGTTGTCTGGCTCGGGTTTTGTGGCATGCAGAGGCATCTGTAGTCCCGCCTTCCTCCCTACTCCATTGTTTTATTTCTCCTGTTTGTCTTTCCCTCGCCCTGACCACGTGCATTTTCGAACTTAAATTGCTTACGCTATGCTCTCGAACGGGCGGCGGCCGCTCATTTCGCTCGGGTTTGGGTGGGGCAGGTGTGCGGTAGGGGGGCTCTCTACCCCCTCGCCCCTCCTTCCTCCTCCTCCTCCTCCTCCTCCTCCCCGTCTCTCCCTTTTCGTGTTCAATTTATATGCCGGTTCGCCAGCCTCTCTTCTTCGCCAGGGTTGCTCGCCATAACCCTCTCCCCAGCCCAAGAAGATGCCCTGCTCGGCCCCGAGGTGTTCGGCCAGGTTCCGACACGGTGGCCACTCCGCCAGCTCAGCCCACGCCCGTGCGTGGATGACGACAGGTTCGATCCGAGTTGCTGTATGGTGTGCTCTGAATGGGTGACGGTGCTTCTTCGTGGTTCAAACGGAGATGTGGACACATCCCACATCTTCTGGCAGCGGCTTCGTCACCGCTGGGTGGCAGCCTCCAGTTCCACCAGACACCGGGGCATCCTCCTCTCCTGGAGGGACCAGGATCTTTGTTCCCGGTTGTGGATGTGCCGCAACCGAGCCCACCCAGCCCACCTTTGCCCACCCTGGGACTTCGGCTCTCTGCAGCGCTCCCCCTCGCCCAGACGGGAGTCGAGAGCTCACTCCTCCAATCACCCTCACCGCTCCGAGTGTCCTGCTAAGTCCTCCTCCCACAGGCACTACCGCCCCAGGTCGCCTAAGGAAAGCGGCCGCAAGGAGGAAGCGGCTCTCCTCGAACCCTGCGACTCCGCCAGGGCCTAAGCCGGGTTGCCCCTGCAGACCAGAGTGTCCTTGGAGAGGCGGTCCTCACCCCTTCTGAACCTTCACTTTCACCAGCCCTCGCCAGGTAGCTCGGCTAGGGCCAACCCTTCTCTTCTGTCGCCCTCCTATGGCTCCCCCCACACCCTTCGGGCAGTGCACTCACCTCCTCAGCCCTGCCACTGGAAATGTTGGAGGGAGCGCTCAGTCTTCCTGGTTCCGGGCAAAGCAGCTGCAGGAACAGCAGGCCAAGGCCCCCTCCACCCAAAATCCTGTAGCACGGAGATCTTGCCCCCGCTCCCTCTCCCCTGACCCCGCCGTGTTCTCGGAGTTCAATTCCGAGCCAAGGAGGACTGGGTCCTCACAGGGGCTGCCTGACTATTCGACGACCTCTCCAGCTCCTCCAAAGCCCAGGCCTTCGTCAGGAGAGGGGACCTCCCCGCACCGACGGGCGCTCCCCTCTCTTTTAAGACACCTGATGACATGATCAGCCCGGGGGCGTACAACTGGGCTCGGGTCCCATGAGACTGGTGTGTGCATTGGCACCACGGGAAACTAGCCATTTTTTCGAGAGTAAAGCAGGGGTAGGACCTAGTTCCCTCTCCCGGTCCGACCTAGAGGTCCGACGACGGGTGGATGACTTAGGCTCGGAGTACTTCGAGTTCCGGCAGCTCCACCTTTCGAGAAGGGAGATGGCCCCAGCCCAGTCAGGAATGTCCCCGGTCGCAGCCCTGGATGCCTTCGACTCTCTGGCCTCATGTTCCTTGCTGTCCACTGTAGTTCATTCACGAGTGGCTACGCTACAGGACGGTAGGAGATGTGCCCGGGCTGCCGGCCAGGCCCTCTTTCCATGGGAGAAGGTGGACCTCTAGTCGATGGACGGCGGCGGCTGGAAGGAATAACTCCCTCACCACCTCCCCCTCACCGGCCACGGCAGTATTATCCCCCCAGGATGACCGGGTGCCAGACGAGTTGATGGAGTTCCTGTGGGCTCCAAAGTTTATCCAGTCCTCCCTCCCATGTCATGCCTCTTAGGTAGTTCAGTCACCCTGATCAAGGACGCCATCGAGAGGCAGAAGGCGGCCTTTGCCTTCTCCACCACGGCAGGACTGGCCCAACTCTGCCTCTGGTTGAAGGCACTGGCCGACAATCCTAACTCCCTCCACCCAAACTTGGCATCCGGCGTCTCCGAGTCTCTATCCACCCTCGTTGCCAGACTCGCCCTTTGCTGGATAAGGCGGTAGGGTCCCGGCTAAACCTCCGGCCTAACCAAACCTAACCTAACCTAACCTTTAGACGCCGGGATGCGGAGGTGCGGCAATGCCTGCTCCGGCTGGCACCCTTTGCCCCGTCTCTGATCCCAGAGGAGGCCCTGCGGGAATGCTTGGCTGCGCAGCCGACCTTCCTCACGGTCTCTCCTCCCCCCCCCCCCCAAGTCGCCATCCCAGACCAGGCACCCTAAGCAGCAGCGACAGCAACGCCAGATACATCGCCCCAGGCACTCCAACAGCCAGGGTCGCTCTCTGGCCTCTCACTGCAATCCCCGCCAGAACAACCGTGAACAGCCCTTTCAATCTCGCCAGGGGTAGAGTCCACAGGAGCCCTGGTAACCTCGCCGTGAGGTCGGTCACTCTAGGGGTGGTTCCTCCCACAGTTCAGCGAAAGGTCAGCAACAGCGGTTCGCCCGCAGCTCACCACCCAGAGAGGGCCCTCCTCTCTGGTTGGGGCGACTCCTGGCCCTCCAGCCACTGGGCGTCGAGGTTCGTCAGGGAAGCCCTCACCTGGCCATGGATCCGCCTGCCTCCACTCCGGACACCCAGCAAGTGGACCAACATGAACAGCCACGTAAAGGAGCACGTCCAGTCCATGCTGCAAAAGGGGGTAGTGGAGAGGACAGAAGGACGTGTCTTTCTGTCCCAGTTATTCACTTTCCCCAAGAGGGACTCAGACAGGGAGAGATTGGTGGTGGACCTCAGCCGCATGAACTGCTTTATCAAGCCGCACCATTTTCGATTGGTGTCGGTAGCTCAGGTCTGCCTGAAACAGTGGGCTTGGCTATCTTCCATCGACCTGGAAGACGCCTACTGGCACGTCCCAATCCACAGGAGGTTCAGGAAGTTTCTGGCCTTCCAGGGGGATGGGGTCATGTTTCAATCTACCCTGCTCCTCTTCGGTCTTTCCATAGCTCCAAGAGTCTTCACCAGAATCGTGAGGGTCTTGGCCAGGGAGCTCGCCCACCGCAAGGTAGACGTCCTCATGTGCAGTCTCGTTCAAGATTCTTCGAACACTGCTGGAGACAGCTGGAAACTAAAGGCCGTTTGTTTACTAATGTACATAGTATAATATAATACAAAACAACAAAGCCCAATCATTAATTAAGCAACGGGGAACTAAGAAACCAATCACTGATAACCTTTTACATTCATTCATAATTTTTACTACGTACTATAGTAAACAAACAGCCTTGAGTTGCCAGCTGTTTCAAGCAGTGTTTGAAGAATCTTGAATGCGACTGTACCTGGACGACTGACTGATCTCGACCTCATCCAAGGAAGAAGGCGAATCAAGCACCAGGGTAAAATAGGCCACGGCGGAGGTCATGGGTTTCAGAATCAACCACCCGAAGTCCTCCCTCTCACCATTAAAATAACTGGTGTGGCTGGGGATGGAGTGGGACACCTCCACAACATCCCTCAGCCTCTCCCTAGACAACACATGATGGATACTCCGGCTCCTCTTTGGCGCCTCAATGTCGGCCAGCTTCACTCGTCGCCAGTGAGAGGCCCTCCCAGGCTCTCTCAACTGCGCGGCAGAAGGTCGTCTGCTTCTCCACCGCCTGACCAGGGAGGTCAACGTTGCCATCCCGGTAGAACCCAAGGAAATCGCATGTCCCATACCCCCTCACTTGTCCACCCTTTTATACCCCCTGGCTGTCTCGCAACGCCTTGCGCCGGTGAACACTCTCGGTCCCACCAGCGCCGAACCTGTTCGTAACGTCGGATGACTCCGATGTAGGCTGAGGGTACAAATTTTCCAAGGGTCACCAAGAGTTCAGTGGCTGGACATATGAGTGGAGCGATGCTCACATCAACGTACGAGAGGTGTACTTGGTGTGGAAATTCCTGGAGGACAACCAGACGAACCAGGATGAGGTCATCTGCTTCAAAAATGGACAGCACAGCAGCCGTTTCTGCCTCAACAGGCAGGGCACGGCCCGCTTAGCTTAATTACTGTCACTCTTGGAGCAGATCTTCAAGGAAGCACAACACCGGTGTATCACCTGTCCTCTCGCCATGTCCCGGGGATCGAGAACGGCTGGACCCTCGCTCTCTCCCGCTTCAAGGAACCGTCAGTGGGGTGGACACAACGTCAGAGTGTGTTTCAGTCACTGGTAGAGCGCTGGGGTAAGCCGGAGGTTGACGTCTTTGCCTCTCCGACATCCACCCAGCTCCCAGCGTACTTGAGTCGGTTGACGCAGACACCACACGGGGTCCCAGATGCCTTCACAGAGGAGTGGAACAGATGGACCTCCATCTACCTGTTCCCACACCCCTGCTCCCTGGTCCTGCTATGGGTTTGCCACAAGCTTCGTAGCTTCAAGGGGAAGATTCTCCTCCTGGCTCCCTACTGGCAGGCGGCTCAACCATAGTTCTCAGAGCTACTTTGTTGGTGTTCCCATCCACTGATGTTGGAGAACGTCCGCCTCTTCGATACCCTCATTGCCAAGATACAGAGATCACTTCACTTACACGCATGGTGTTTCTCCATCCCTCCCTGAGTAGACTGTATTCGTCTAGAGTTGTGGAGGACATCTTGTCAGGACTAAGACCCTCCACTACTCGACAATACTAGTCCAACTGGAATGGAAAGCCTTCCAGCAGTACCTCAAGGAGCATGGAGCTCCCACGCCCAGTGAAAGTGTAGTATTAGAATTCCTATCGTCCCTATCGCATGAACGAGGTAGGTTTATCCCTACCAACACCGTCCCCCTAGATTCTGGGTGCAGAGTGAAGGTTAATAACAGGTCGGTTACCCTGCTGAAGCGGGACCTGTTCCTCCATCGACCACCTGTTAACCCCCCCCCCCCCCTTACCTTCTGGTCCTCGGAGAAAGTCTCACCACTTCTGGGCTCGGATCCATTCACCATCCGGCCGTCAAAGGACCGCCTACTACAGAAAACCCTCTTCTTCGTAGCACTGGCTATGGGCTTCAGCTCCTCCCAGCCAAAGGCACTCACGTCGTTCGACCACTAAGCCTCCTTCGCTCAAGGAGATTCTGGCACCTTCTCCCACCTCCCTGGCGAAAAATTATTAGGAGAACCACAGGCTCCAACCAGTAACGGTTCCGGCATGAAAAGGTGGAGGGCGAGCACCACCGACTCTCCCTGGTCGGGACCCTCCGCCAATACCTCTCCGCCACGGCCGACAACACCACCAGCCAGCATTAACCCCTTTATTTACCCTCGGTCGGGGTACCCGCTGTCAGTCAGAGGACTGGCAGGCAGGTTGCGGCAGGTTATAAAGGATGCTGACCCCTGGAAGGCCCCCACGTCCCCACGACGTACAGGGTGTAGCGACTTCACTGGCCTTCCTGAGGACTCACTCCCTCTCACAGGTCCGGGAAGGGGTCAGTGGAAATCGGCCTCCTGCTCCATAGCAAGAGACCTATCTCACCAGGTGTCAGAAGCACCCTGCGTGGCAATGGGTCTCACCCCTCGACCCACAGACAGCAAGCAAGTAAAAAACAAATTAATGTAGCAAATGGTCCTGTGTGTGCTCACTGCTCCCCTTACATCCTAGCACCCTTCTTCCTGTGGAATGTAACAAGTGCACTAGCAAGCTCATCTCACTAAAATAGGGGTTTTGAAGCTTTGCTGATAAGCCTATTTTTGATGAGTGAGCGAAGCTATTTTTTTTTTTTTACTGGAATTAGTCCACCTAGGCACAGGTCGAACGACTCACAGCGGGGCCTGGGGGGCGAAAAAATAAGAACAGAAAGAAATTATAAAAGAGAAGAAAAAGGTTATACTGTGTTAATCTACACCACGAAGATGCCGGAAAACCAGCCTTTTAAAGTGAGACAGATTGTATAAGTATGGAAACACAGAAGAAGGCAGAGCATTCCACAGTTTGGTTGTGTGAGGAAAGAAGGATGTACTATAACGGTTTATTCTAGTGTGACCAAACATCCACAGAGAAACGGTGGGCACCGCGGGCAAGACGTGTGTTATGAGCCCACGGCCTTGCCGGCGGTACACAGGATGCCAAATCCACCGAACATTGCCCGTTTAAGTACCTGTAAAAGAGAGAGAGTGAAGCAACATTGCGGCGAAGAGAAAGGGAAGAGAGATTGTCGACTAAAGGAGGAGAGTTAATAAGACGAAATGCCTTTGATTCCGCCCTATCTAATAATTGGACAGAAGAAGAGCCACCCCAGATATGAGAGCAGTATTCCAAGTTAAGACGAATGAATCCCTTATATACTTGAAACAACTGCTTAGGAGTGAAGTAGCTGTGGCATCTGTACAGCATTCCCAACTTTTGGGAGGCAGCTTTAGCGATGTTAAGGATGTGTGATTTCCAGGACATATTGGAGGAAATAGTGAGACCTAGCATATTTATTTCAAAATGTGGCAGAATCCCACCCTTCCTTCGGCTCCACCCCCCTGCTATTCCTGATGTAGGTTTTGGAAGGGAATGACCCCTGAAACAAAGTCAGGTACGCCATAGCACGGCGCAGGCAGCCATGAGCCCTTTTGCACAGGTACCCATTTTCTTAAGTTTCCTGATTTCTTGTACTGCTAGGTGCAGCCTAGTGTAGTCTAGATGTGTTAAAATTTTGCCCTGTCACCTGCTAGGTTCCCACCCAGGGGCATATCTTATGAAGTCTAACAGCAAGTAACTGCACTAGCTCTTCAGCAGGTTTCAAAGCCCCTATTATATTCCACACAATAGCTGTTCATTGTGCTTGTTAAAAAAAGTAGCTCAAGTGTAGGAGGTGGGCGCCTCGAACTGGCTCACAACGGTACCGAGAAGTCCAAAAGGCTTCATTCACCCTTGACAAACAAAAATGTGCAGAAGCTATGGTATGGTTAGCCAGTAGAAGGTTTGCCCTCCCAATGTGTGTGCGAGTCATCCGATGACGTCGACCATGGTCGACCACGCCATGTCGTATAAGGAGGGGGGGGGGGGGGCTTCGTGTGCATGAGGCATAAGGAAGTAAGGGAACTCACAGCAAATATGCTGAAGGAAATCTGCCACGATATCACAGTGCAACCGCCCATCCCTCTATTGGATGGTGAGAGTATCCATAGCAAGACCCCAAACACACCCAACAAGTCCGTGTGGACGTCAGTGCCCTAGGATTCTGGATTAGTGATGGAAAGAAAAAAAGGGGTTCGCATTTTTTATTTAAAACCATATTTTTTTACCCCAAAAAATAAAAACATGGAGCAAAAAAACTTTGTATTTTTTTATTTTTAAAGGGCCAAAAATGTATTTTATGTTTTTTTTACAGCAATTTTAGCCTTAAGCCAATCTGGCTTATATATATTTGAATTCGTAACATTTGAACTATACTTACAAAGATACAACTAAGTTCTATTTACTTACCAAGTTTATTAATTGAAATACAACTGATATCTACATGATTATTTTCTCTAATCTACCTTAGTGTAAAGCATTACTGTTGTTAAAAAAAGTTACTGTGTATGTGGGAGACCTGGAATGTGACACTGGCAATGGACCGATACTGCATGCGGTTAAACAGGTTCTAACAAGCTGCTAACCTACCTGCTAGCCTGCCATTATTTAAGCAGCAGCAGCACCACCAGCAGCAATAGTAGCAGCAGCACCAGAAGGTGTGCTGCACACAAGCTCATTATCACCAATACCTTGTTTAACCAGGCCGACAAGTTCAAGGGTTCGTGGCAGCACCCACGATCCAAACACTGGCATCTCATTGACTACATCATTGTCAGAGAAAGAAATCGCCGAGATGTCCTCATCACCCAAGTAATCTGTGGCTCAGACCACTGCGACACTGATCATCGGCTCGTCAGAGCCAAGCTCTCACTTCACGTCGCCCCAAAACGGAGAAGGCAACAAGCCTGGAGAAGAGGTTTTAACAATTAAGCGTATGGGGGATCCAGCGATAGCACATGATTTCAGAGAGCAGCTCGAACATGGGATAATAAACAGCCCAACAACAAACAACACAAATGCCAGTGCCGAATGGAGTATTCTTGACACTGTCATTACAAAAACCTGCAGAGAGACCCTCGGCCACGTCGATAGAATACACCAGGACTGGTTTGATGAAAATGACCCGGTAATTGATATACTCGTCGATGATAAACGTGCTGCTTTAACAGACTGGCAGAACAACCCTCGGTCTCCGACCGAAGCTGATACCTTCCCCATGAAGAAAGCGGGGCCCAGCACTAGCTTTGCAAACTAAATAACGACAGGTTTTGAAATAAAGCATGTGAAACGCAAAAACTTGTACATCAACACAAGATGCACGAATTGGTCAATTGAAACATTTTATTGGTAAATTATTAATGGCATAGCTCCCCTCCACTCATCCAATGATAACTCCATAATTAAAGATGAAGAAGGCATCCGTCGACGCTGGAAAGAGCACTGCCATTCGCTGCTAAACTGAAATACCAATGTGGATGTCCTGACTACCCAGCAGGTCCCTCAGCATCAAGAGCTGACCCATCTCAGCTATCCTCCATCTCAGGATGAGGTAGCTACTGCCATTAAACACATGAAAAGTAACAAAGCCTCAGGGCCTGATGGAATCCCAGCCGAGGAGTATAAAACAGGAGGGCCTCTGCTTACTAGCCATCTCCACTCTCTCGTGGAAAGTAGAGTGGAAGAGGAGGAAATCTCCCAAACAGTTAAAGACGCCTCCAATCGTCAATATTTATAAGAACAGGGGTGGCCCGTCAGACTGCGGCAATTACCGTGGGATCTCACTACTATCCGTAGCTAGCAAGATTATGGCCCGAGTCCTCTTAAGTCAAAGTCAAAGTTGTTGAGGATTACTGGCCTCTTCGCCGTTAGGCTATTTCGGCCGAAGCTGATTGGTTGGACTTCCTTCTTGTTGTTTTGTTGTTGAGATTGTCGGACCGTAGTCCGACACGGGCCTTTGCCTATAGGCGGCCCGTTTGGTGGTTCCGGCTGGAGCTCCAGGAGCAGCCAGACCGGATGGGATAAGAGGTGGTCCCACCTGCAGATTGGAAGGATACTGCAGGTTGCAAGTGTGAGCGGACCCCCGATCAGTGGACGCTTACCACCAACCCCCACTCTTGGACGTGGTCAGTTTCGGAGTGGCGCGCCCCCCGAACTGGGGTCCGCACTTGCTGGGAGAGGATGCTTTCTAAGCTATCTGGGTGGTTGGTATCGTGTGATGACCCGGAGTAGGTGGTGAATGTGGTCTGTATGGGCCTTTCGGGTTAGGGTGGCCGCTGGTGTTGTGTGTGTTTCTTGGGAGATTTGAGTTCTGTTTCGGAGGCCTTGTGTGACCTCGCAGTCGAGGAGATAGTGCTCAAGTGGGTTGGCTGCTGGCTCCTGACAGTAGGTGCAATCCATGACGTCATTTCCGATCATTTGCCAGGAGCACTTGTACCCTAGTCGTAGTCGATGAAGGCTGACTTGGGTTTGTCTTGGAGTTTTCTTGTCAGCGAAAGGTGGTTCACCTTTTGTGGCCGCCAGGTACCATTTGGCTGATTGGGAACCGGCGTTGAGTGCATGAAGGAAGCTCTTTTTGATGTGGAGCTTGCTAGTCTTTCTGAGGTGATTCTTGATCTGTTGCACACTTGCTGGAACTTGGATGTGTACGCTACTAGAACGTGTAGCTGCCTTGGCTGCTTCGTCTGCCACGTCGTTTCCCCCGATCCCTACATGACTGGGAATCCAGTGTAGGACGACTGGTCGGTTTTGGCTTTGAAATTCCTGTAGCTGTGCGAGGATCGAGGTGATGATGTGGACGTTGTCTCTTGGTTGACTGTGTTGCAGCGCCTGCATGGCCGATTTCGAGTCCGTGTGAATTATGATGGACTTGTTGTGTTGTGTTGCAGCGTGTTGTAGGGCCTTTGAGATTGCTACCAGTTCTGTTTGTAGGGTGGAGCAGTCATTGGAAAGTCTCCATTGGAGGGTCTGACCTTGGGTGTAGAAGGCCGCTCCGGATCTATGATGTTTTGGGTCCACCGAGCCGTCTGTGAAGTATGATGCTGCATCAGCCGGTGTCTCGGTGGCTATGGCTTCGAGAATTATTTTTTTGAGGTCCTCCTTCTGGAGGTTGGCTTTACTATCGCCTAGGTCGGTAAATTTGAGTGTGGTTGGTGGAGGGCTCCATGGTGGAGGAACAGCGTAACCATTGTCTCGTGTGTCTTGGTTGTTCTTGACGAGTGTCTCTGCTTGCAGGTGTCGGATGACCTCGCTTGCCTCGTGCGACCAGGTGGCCCCTCGCACTGTGTGGTCGAGGTGGAGGGAGGCACTGATTCGAATCTTGGCAACTGTGGGCTTGTCTGCTCTACAGATTTTGGCGAGGAGACCGGCTGTCACCTGCTTGACTCGTACTGCCAGGGGTGGTAGCTCGGTTTCCATTTGCAGATTGCAAATTCTGGTCCACATGGGTGCTCCGAGCATGGTCCTGAGAGCATTGTTTTAAATGACTTCTAGCTTAGCTATTTGGTCTTCTCTCAGTCCAATGAGTGCTGGAGCACTGTAATCTACCAGCGATCTGATGGCGGCCGTGTAGTAGGCTTTGAGCACATGAAGGTTTGCTCCTGTGGATTTGCTGGTGACCGACCTCCTTATATTGTGTCTGCTCTTCGTCCTGTGCCTGAGATACTCGAGTTGTGGCTTGAAGGTGAGTTTCTGGTCAAACCAGATTCCATGACACTGGTGGGCGTTGGTCCAGACTACCGGCGTGTTTTGTATGGAGAGCATCTTGTCTGGTGTGTCTGTGCAGATGGCCATCGCTTTCGACTTGGCTGGATTTATCTTGAGTCCAAGTCTGTTGCACTCCTCTTCTATAAGTTGGAGTGCGTGTTGCGTGTTGGCTAGTCTGTTCGATCCTCTTACTATGAGCTGTAAGTCGTCTGCATAGCAGAGGAGCTTGGCTGTTTGTCTGAAAGGAAGCTTGACTAGATTTTCCATCAGGACATTGAACAGCATTGGACTGAGGATGCCTCCTTGTGGGGTTCCGTTTTCATGGACCCTGTTGCTTGAGGTTGTTCCCTGAAAGCGTACTCGTGCTTCTCTCTGTGTGAGGTAGTTCTGGATCCACCCCAGCAACCTTGCTTTGACGCCTTTTTTAGCGAGCGTAGTTGTAATGGCCAATGGATTTGCTAGTTCGAAGGCTTTCTCCAGGTCGAGGAAGACCACCAGAGCTGGTTTGTTGTCCACTGTGCTGAGTATCTCGGCGATGTTGTTGCCTGTGCCGGTGTTCTCGGTGTAAGCAAAGATGTGAGGGTGTGGGCTGCCTACTTTCCACTTGAGTCGGTTGAGAGCCATTCTTTCTCCCGTCTTGGCTATGCAGCTGAGAAGGGAGATGGGCCTCGGCTTGTCTGGTTCTCTGGGCTTCGGAATGGGCTGTATATCTGCCTTCTTCCATTCCGGTGGGAGTCTTTGTGCTGTCCACGAAGCATTGATGGCTTGCAGCAGAGCCTCGTGTCCGGCTGTACCGGCATGAGAGAGCATGGAGTAGGTTATCCTGTCTGCCCCTGGAGCTGTGTCCTTGCTTCGTTTTAGCGACTTTTGGAGTTCTTGCTGGTTGAATGGTCTGTCAGTGTCATCTTCACTGTTGCAGGCCTCTTCGATCGTCTGGAGTCTGACCTGTCGCAGACGCCGTTGTGTCTCCTCCGCCTGTCTCGGGAGGTTTTTCGTTGCTGCTCGGTCAGCGAACAGTTTTGCAAGTCTCTCGGCTTCCTCTTCTGGGTTGGGATGGGTTGGTGGTGGTGGTGTTGCCTTCCCAGATGCCCTTCGGATCTGGGCCCACATCTTGCCAAGGGAGGTGTGCTCGTTCAGTTCGGAGCACCACTTGAGCCAGCTTACGTTTTTTATTTCTTCCTTCTCTTCCCTGGTGTCCTTAACTATGACTTGCAGGAGATGTCTGTTTGTTGCCGTGGGATGTCTCCTATAGTTTCTTCGGGCCATGTTCACTCTGTGGTTGAGTTCTTTCACCCTGGGACAGTAGTACCAGTAATCATTGTACTGTCTTGATGTGGGTTTTGTTTTTGGGATGGCCTCTTCTGCCGCTTGGTGAAACGCCTCGACCAATTGGTGGTGGAGGGTTGTCTCATCCACGGGTGCTGCGCCGGAGTGCTGTGATTTTTCGCGCCACTTAGCCAGGTGTTTCTTGAAGAGTCCCCAATCTGCCTTTTGGGTATTGTATCTCCATCTCGGGGGGGGGGGGGTGGAGTGGGGAGTTTGTTCACCTTCAACGTTGTTAGGGTGGCGAAGTGGTCGCTGGTCAGCGTGGGGTGTATCTGCCAGGAGGCCGAAGGCTGTAGTGAACTGGAGACGAAGGTTAGATCTAGCCTTCCTCCCCTAGTGTGGGTGGGCTCTCCGGTGTTCAGGAGGCAGATCTCGGGTGTATCTTGAAAGGTGGTGTATAGGTGTAGGCCGTCTTCATTTGTGGGGCTTGCCGAGCTTAGGAAGGGATGATGTGCGTTGAAATCCCCTCCTATGAGTGTGGCGTGGTCAGCGGCCGAAGCAAATAAATGAGTAACCTCCAGTGAGCCCCTTGGGTTCTTGTAGATGTTGTGAATAGTTAATTCCCGTTCTTGGAGGGTTACTTTGACGGCCTGTGTCTCGATGTTTTCCCCACATGGAAATTGCTGCGTGACATCGGCGGAGGGTATGCTTGACTTGACCAAGATCATACATCCTCTTGTTGATGCCTGCGTGAAATGCCTCCTATATGTCTTGTAACCGCTGAATTTGAAACAGTGGTGTTCTTGTAGAAGTGTTTCTTGTAGCAGTATGATGTCAAGCTTGTCCTTGGCTGCTGCTTCTTGTAGGAGGTGTTTCTTGTTTTTGATGCCCTGAGCATTCCATGTTAGGATGTTCAGGGTGCTGATGTTTTCCACCACTGTTTCATCGGGGACTTCTAGTGGCCCTCGATGGAGATGTCCAAGTTCGATTCCAACTGGATCAGGTCCATATCTTCGTGTTCTGTGGTTTTTGCCTTCTGGGCCGTGGTTCGGTTCAGGGGAGTTGAAACGTCCAGTTTCTTTCTGGGAGCTGTCGGTATCTTGGGTTCTCTGGTGGCCTTCTTCGGTGTAGAGTGTACCTCGGCTGTCACTCGTGTGAGGACGGGCGTGGCTTCCTCCACTGAGGTGGCTGGAGCTGTGGCGACTTGCCCGAGGACGCTCCCCATGAGTATTTGGAGCTGTGTGGGTTGGATCTTGTGGCCCAGTAGTCCGGCTAGGCCCTCCGCGAAGGTTGTCAGTACCTTGGCTAGGTCTGATACGTGTATCATTCCTTCTGGTGCCTTGGTGTGTGCTTCTTTTGTCTGTCTCGTGGTTGTCTGCTGCTTGGGTGGCTGAGGTGTGACCGTAGTGAGGCCAGGAAACTGGGCTGCACTTTGGGTGTTGACTGGCTGAGGAGGTTGTCTTTGTTGTTTTGGCCTTTGGGTTCCCCACACGAAGGTACTTGGTGGGGCTGGTGTGTAGGCGGTGGGTGCCGGTCTTGCTGCTGGTCGGTTTGCCTGGACACTCTTTGTTCTCTCGGAGCATCCAGGATTCCAGGCGTGGTGTTTGCCCCCGCAGTTGGCACACTTGGGGGCAATTTTTTCCCCATTTTTCAGTTTGGTGAGGCAGGAGTGTGTGCCGTGCTTCTGTGCGCAGACTGCGCAGATCTCCTTGTACGTGCACCGTGTCTGATGGTGCCCGTATTTCTGGCATCTGAAGCACCGCAGGGGCTCTGGGACGAAGGGCCTCACTTCGTAGGTCCACCAGGTTTTGAGGTCTATGGTGCTGGGGGGTGAGCCGTAGTGCGTTATGAGCACTTGTTTCGTGGTGGCCGTCTTGTCGGACAGGGGAGAGCATCTCTCGGCTTTTAAAATCTTCTGGTGGTTCTCCAGGGGTTCGAGAGGTAGTTCCTTTGGGTACCGGAGGACTACCGACTTCATCAGTTTCTGGGCGGGGTCTAGCTTGGTTGAAGTAACGGTGGTGGTGTTTTGTAGGTAAGTGTCGAGGGTGGTGGCGGAGTTCTTGTCTTTGGGGTAAACGATCATCTCCCCCTTTAGGTTGGGCCGCACTGAGAACTTGGCCAGTGGATTCAGCTTTTCCATCTCTGTGACGGCGGCATATGTTGTTTTTGCGTCCGTTTTCGTGATCCGGAATTTTGGCAGTGTCGTTGGGGGTGAGCTGGTGGTGGTGATGAGTGCCTTGGGGGCTGCTTGACGGCATTCGTTTCCCGAAAAAGCACGCCGGCGTTTCTTGTTTTCTACCTTCGTCCAGTTGTCCTCAGTGGCGGTAGCAGTGGTGGTGGAGTTGTTGGAGGTGGTGGTATTGTTCTTACTTTTCAGAGCTTCATTGAAGGCGCGTAACTGGTCCGCTTTCTCTGTGCGGAGCCTGTCGTAGTTCGGATCGTCAGGCTGGCGGTTCAGGCGGGGATCGCGGTTAGGAGGGCGTACGCGCTCCATAACCGTTGTTGTTGTTGTTGTTGTTGTTTTTTTTTTTTTTTTTTTTTTAGATCCTACCTATTCCGTTTGAGTAAAAAGCAGAGGAATTACAGCACTCCCCACTGGCTGGTGGTCGTAGAGTGGTTCCTGAGCTTCTCTCCCGGAGCCCCGATTGGGGAAGCCTACTTCCTAGTGTATGTGACTGCTCACTTATAGACGTGAGCTAAGTGTGCCTATTTGGGAAGGATAAGGATTGCTACCCTCTTTCCAGGTGGACCCGCACGATCACGGTTTTCCTGGAAAGATTCGGCTGGGGAGGGTTTTGCTCCGACCCCCTTTCGTGTTCACAATCTCCTGGGAGGGAGGTGAACAGTTACAGGGGGAACCGCAGGACGAATACACTTTTGAGGGTGCAGGTCCCTAGGCCAGAGCGAAAAAGGAAGAATAGTAGTAGAAGGAAAAGAGCTCAAACCACGCCGGGAATATCGCGCTATAACTGCTCTCCAGCTGGAGTGTGGGTCACTCACACCACCAGTGGGGAGGGCAAGCTAATGCTCGATAAACCGAGAACGCTCGTGAGGAGTTGTTGTGGACGATGACAGTCGTGGGTGGTCCGGTCCGGGAAGGTGGCCAACAATGGCACAAGGGAGAGGGCGGTCTTCACAGTTCCGGGTCCAGCAGGAGGTCTTGTTGAGAGGTCTTTTTGGTTCAGGAGCGATGAGAGAAGTGACTTCCTTCTTTTCTTGTTTCTTCTTTTGCTTTTCACTTTCCATTCTTCTTCTTCCCGGTCTTCTTCTTTCTGGTCTTCTTCTTTCTGGTCTTCTGTTAAGATATTCTCGTGCACATCAATAAGCGATGTCAAAGATAGTGTAATGTTATCGGGTTCTTGGTTGTTCTTGTCTTGGTTGTTCTTGTCTTGGTTGTTCTTGTCTTGGTTGTTCTTGTCCTGCTTTTTCTTTTCTTGATTTTTCACTACAAGGAGGGCCTCCTTGTAGCTCAATTTTTCTTTAGCCCGCAGCCTGGCCACCCTGCACTCCTCCCTCCACTTGGGACACTCCCGGTCGGAGGAGGAGTGAGGGCCACCACAAGCTGCGCACTTCTTCGCGGCCGCCTGGCAGTCAGCGTCAATGTGGCCGGGTGTCCCGCAGCTCGAACACACCTCCCGAGCACGACACTTCCGCGCCAGATGGCCGTACTTCTGGCATTTGTAGCAACGGGTAGGTCTTTGCTGGTATGGTTTTACTGGGATTTTCTCCCAACCCAGTAAAACGGAGCTAGGAAGTTCTTTTGGGAAGCCAACCAGGGCAGCTGTGCTGGTCAGCTTCCTAACAGCGCAGATCGGATCACCGATCAGCTCAAAAATTTCTTCTTCTTCGAGATGTTCAATTTCTGTGTGGGAGATGACTCCCATAACCACGTTGTCCAAACAGGAGTATCCAAGTTTGATCTTGATTCCATTGATTTCTTTAGTATATATTAATTGCTTGGGCCCTCCCCACTCCGCGAAGGTGACTTTAAGGTAACCGCTGTCATGGCGGACGACCCTGGTCACCCCCGTGATTCCCGAGGAGTCAAAAAACTTCCTCAGGACAAGGAGGTTTAGTTCTTTGGGCGAAGGGCACTTGACTGGATACAGTCTAACGACCTTCGCCTGTTCAAAGGTGAGCATGATCACGCGTTACCTCGGGAGAAAGGAGCGTAGAGCGAGAACCTACCTCGCCGAGGTTCAGTTCTCAAGTGAGTCCTCTTAAACAGACTTTTTCTTAAGGAGGAAAACTTCTTTCCAGAATCTCAGTGTGGCTTTAGAGCATCACGTGGCACCACTGACATGATCTTTGATGCACCCCAGATACAGGTAAAGTGCAGAGAACAGTGTCGTGACCTGTACAAGGCCTTCATCGACCTAACCAAGGCCATCGACTCTGTCAACGGGGAAGCCCTCTGGCGGACCCTCAGACGGTTTGGTTGCCCACTGAAATTCATTGCCATTGTAAGGCAACTCCACGACGGCATGAATGGCTGTATCCTGCACCACGGTTCTCAGTCTGAGTTCTTCCCCATGCAAACAGGGATAAAACAAAGATATGTACTGGGGCCAACTCTCCTTTCCATTTTCTTGGCTGCCTTCCTTACTCGTGCCGGCTGGGTGGACATAGAGTACCGGATGAAGAGATCTTTTCAAAATAAGACGATTCCAGGCAGGAACAACGGTGTCGTCAGCTTCCATTATCGAACTTCAGTATGCAGACGACCTCACCCTTGTCGCTCACACTGAACGTGACGTACAGGAGATCCTGAACACCTATGTAGATGCGTTTTCATACTTCGGCCTTGAGTTGAATGTGCGTAAGACTCAGATTCCCTTTCAGCCTGCCCCTGGTTCAGCCACACCTCCACCATCAATCGAGCTTATTGGTACTTCCCTCTCTAATGTTACCCACTTTCAGTATCTCGGCTTCTACTTGTCCACTACCGCGGACATCGATGAAGAGATTCAACATCGGATCAGATGTGCATCTCAAGCCATTGGCAGACTCTGCAGCCGTGTCTTTAGCTGTAGGGAGACGAAGTTATCTACAAAGTTGCACGTACATCGAGCAGTGGTCCTCCCCACCCTGCTATATTAGGGTGTGTGATACGGAGGCGAATTTTTTTTTTTTAGTTTGAAAAGTCGGCCCATGGTATTAATGATGTAGTTCTATGTGCAGAATCATGTGATATCTTCAGATTTGAAAAGTTTTTATTTTTTGCTAGGTAAATTTTAACTTGAAATCTTATGAAAATTCAGTATTCCCACCCTTTTACCAACACCACTAAATAGCTTATTTAAAGTAAAGTAAATGTATCAGGTTAATTTATTAGGATGAAAATGATCCAGAATAGTGAAACGAATGATCTTGACACATTTATTAAATTTAATATTCCTTTAGAAAACAAAATCATCAAATACAAAAACCGGTTTTACTACTACGACCCGGTGTTGCTGCACACCATAGCGAACATGTCTTTCTTGCGTCTGTTTCTACTCATCACCTCCCTGCTGACGACCTGAGCTCGGATGTAGCCTTCCCTCCTCTCCTGGCTGTACACGTGACTGCTGGCCTCGCTCACTTGCTGTACACAACGCTCTATACTCTGGGTGGGCGAGGGCCAGGCAGGGACATGCATGGGGTTGTCCAGGAAAGCTCTGACTTGAACATTGGTGAGGCTGCAGGTAAGAGGGGGCTCACTGCCAGCCTGGATGTTATCCAGATCTATGAGATCAGTGAGGGTCTTGGCACCTACATTGACTTCAGGAGTCTTCCTGACCCTGAAGGAATCGTCATCAACTGATTCGTCATGCCCAGATCCTCTCATAAGTCTCATATCCAAGATCTTTTTGACTGCCACTCTTCTCTCCTCCTCATCCTTACTGCAGAGCATTGTCTGCAGAACTGCCTCGGGATGAGCATACCAGGAAGATCTCCTCACAGTCTGCTCCACAATCTGAACATCCTTCCATGGCTGACACCTCAGGAGCTCAAACTGGAAGAGACCATGCCTCGGACCTTCGGAGAACGATGACTTGACCTTGGTGTTGAACCAATTTGGCAAGTAGGCACTCACGATGAATTGGACAATAAGTCTCAGGTTGTGAAGCTGGTTCCCTTTCAGTTTATGATGAGCGACCCAAATTCTGCAGAACCTGAGAGCCGTTGTGAGCCACCTAGAATGTGAGACTGGACCTATCTGCAGGTAAGCAAGTCTATCAAGCATGACCCCAGTTTTGATGGCGCTGCAAATCATGTAACCATAGTACTGGTCAGTACTCAGGTCGTCAATGACAGTATGTGCAAGCTGAACGAGTGGAGGGCCAACTGTGATTTTTTCAAAGCTCGGATTTATTTCTAACTCAGTGGCAGAGTCCAGCATCTTGCCAAGAGGACCAGACCATCTGTTGTTTGAAAGAGTCTTGCCATCCAGCTCCTGGATCAGATGTCTGAGTGGCAACTCGTTGGTGTGGAGGTCACAAACAATCCAGACCAGCTTCCTCCCAATCTTCCGCTCTATCCACTGTATGACCCCCCCCTTGCCACCCTGTGTTCGTGTTGGTGCTGTCCCCTCCAATGGCCTGCAGGGTCTGGTCTACGTTCCTCTCTCTGAGCCAGTTCACAATGTTATCTGCCACTATCTCAGCTGGTTTCCTGATGTCATCTTTCTCTGGAGTGAAATTCCACAAATACTTCCCTCCTGGTTCACTGCAGCAGGAGTAGTGTTCCTCCTTCATCATGGCAGGGAACAACTTGTCAGAATCTCCAACTTTCATGAACACTTTAGTGTCATCCCTTCTCCCATCAAAGAACAAACAATTGATTCCATTTTCTCTTATCCCCTTATCAAACTCCTCTTCTAGGTTACTGACAAGTTTCTCCTGAGCTCTCTTTACTTTGTTATGATCTATCACCAGGTGAAAATCATCAGGTGTTATCAAACCACCGTCAATCCAGGCAGCTGTTGCTATCTCTGCAGTTTCTCTGAGACCAGTGTGGTGTCGCATGCTGGCCAGAGCTTTGCTCAGGATATCTTTCCTATTTCGAATGTTATGCCTGGAAGGTTTGGGATCATTATTTTCTGGGTTAGGGACAAAGCCACCATTCTCCTGGTCAGCACTCGGATCAGCCATTGGGAAGTCATTAAACTCTGAATAAGCTTGACTCCAATCATCGGCCTTTTTTACCTCACCCTGGGCCTTCTCAAGTCTGTTTTCCTCGGCAACTCTTCTCCTCTTCTGTCTCTCTCTGGCAGCCTCCTGTCTCTTGGACTCCGGAACATCTTGGCTAGAAATCATGAGAGCCCCTATACTGCCAGTCTTCTCTCTCTGTGCTTTGACAAATGCCAGTTCGATCACAGGAATCTTCAGTTCACGCTTGCAAATACAGGAGATGTGGGCCTCGGATTTACAGTCACGATCGCATCCAAACTCAGGACAGAGAACAATTGGGCACTTGCAAGTAATTATGTCAAATAACTGGTCCAGTTGCTTGGCAAAGCTGTTCTTAACTGCAAGTTTTCCTCTCCCAAGAGAGATATCTCTTTCCTTTTCCCAACTGGCTACCAGTCTCTCACTAATCTTCTTCTGACTTGTTATGACTGGAGGCTTGAACTGAGCGTTAGCCAGAGTGTACTGTGCCAAGACAGCTTTGGTCATATCACTGGCAATGTCTTTGTTTGTGAAAGTTCTTTGGTTCTTTTCACTGATTTGCCTGATTAAAACACCATATCTCAAAGCATCTCTCAATGTAGGCAACTCCGACTTCAGGAGCTCTCTCCCAGACCCAAGATAGTGACTGAGATGGCTGGATTTTTGGTTCCTCGTCCTGACACAAGCAGCCATCGCAAATATTATCAACTTATAAATGCATCAGAATCTGAAACAGAAAAAATTTTGTTAGTTGGGTTGTTAAAGAATGAAGTCAGAAAGCAATTTTCACTATTTAATTGTAATGCACTAATGCAGCTGTACGTTAGATTTTCGATAAATTTCACGCTACAATTTACCTAGCAAAAGGTTGCGCAATATTGAAACTGAAATTATTTTCTGTTTATATACACTAAAATCTACCAAAAAAGTGATGGGCCATTAGTTTTAGCTGATCTTCCCTCCTATGACACACCCTACTGCTATATAGCAATGAGACATGGGTTACATAAATGAGGCACCTCAAGGAAATTATAAACTTTCACCAATGTAGTCTACGTTCCATCCTCCGAGTTTGCTGGGAAGGCAGCATAACAAATACCAGTATTCTCGCTGACACCTATTGTAAGAGCATCGAGGCTACCAATATCCATGAACAACCACATTGGTCTGGCCATGTTACCCGCATTTACGACATTAGACTTTAAAAGCAGCTACTTTACAGTCATCTAAAGAATAATAAAGGTAACGCTCTCGGGCAACTGAAAAAGTAAAAGGATAGTTGATACAGTTTGAAACAGTTTATTTAGCCAGAAAAACACAGATACAGAGTGGATAATAATAACAATATTAACATGGCTGAGCCAGTTGAGAACCTGAGCTCTTAAGACAAACCTAATATAAATGCCAAATCGACCCCCTCACCTGGAAGACGATCACTCCACACTGTAACGCTTTGAGATCACTACACGAGAAAGTGTAAATACTTTTGAATTAGCCCGACTGCAAACTAAGACATACAAGCGCCAGCGACGGAAAGACGCTGCCGCCGCCCCTTCCACACTGGAAGGGGCCATCCACATGTGCAACATCTGTGAACGACTTTACCGGTTCCTTATCGGCCTCTTTAGTCACCTTAAAACTCACCTACCTAGGTGACATCCTTAATAACTCATATCATTGTATCATAGCTGGATGATCGTCTTACTCGATTCCAAGTGACAGCAAAGTAGTAGTAGTATTAGTGTGTGTGTGTGTGTGTGTGTGTGTGTGTGTGTGTGTGTGTCCCTTAAAATAAAATAAAAATGTTTCATCCTTACTTACACAATGAACAAAAAACACAAATAAACAAAAGGTTGCGTTTCCCGGACTGGAATTCTACTCTTGAATATTTTAGTTATTGAAAATTTGAAGACTAGCAGAGGCAGAGCATCTGGCTGCCTCTAAAAGTCCTCGTACATAAAGGGGATGGACTGCCCCAGCTCTTATTGCTGTGTTGCTGGTGGTGGTCAGGCTACTATGTTGCTTTGGAATATTGCTGTTGTTGTGATGCTGTGATTGTGTTGTAATGTATTGTGTTACCTTGGTCATGTTGCTGTTGTTGTGTTGCTATGATTAAGTTCTTATGTGTTGTAATGCTGCGATGGTGCTGTTGTTATGTGCAGTGTTGATGTGATGGTGTTGTTATGTACAGTACTGCACTACGTGCTGCATTGCTGTGATGGTGTTTTTTTATTCTGTGTGGATGCTATGGTGCTGTTGTTGTGCTGTTTTTGCAATGGTGTTTTTGCTGGGTTACTGTGAGTATTATTTTGTTGAGTTGTGTTGCTATGATGGTGATGTAGCTGTGTTGACGTGGCAGTGCTGTTGTTATGTTACTGTATGTTGATGTATTTGCTGTTTATTTTTTTAGTGCCGTAATATTGTTGTTAGGCATTGGAAGTTGTTCTGTTTTTGTCTTGTTTTTGTTGTTGTTGTTGTTGTTGTTGTGCTTTTGATGTAGCAGTTGTTGTTGTTCTATTAAACTTTTAATGTTATTACACTAATGTTATTGAAATATTGTTTTTGTGTTTGCTTTACTGTTATTGTTGTACTGATGGTGTTACACTGTTACCGTTTTTGTTGTTGCTTTATTTTTGTTGTTGTTGTATTGTTATTATTGCAATTTGGATGTTCTTGCACTGTTACTGTTGTAATGTTACGTCTGTACCCTTGTTTTGTTATTTTACGTTTGTTTTATTTCTTTGAGTTTGTTATACTATTTTTTTGTTGTTGTTGTTGTTGTAATTTTTATTCTTGTACTGTGTTCTTGCACTGTTATTGATGAACTATTGAGGTGGAATGTTATTGTTGTTGTTGTGAAACTGTTGTTTTTCTATAGTTGTTGTTATTGCATTTGTTGATATACTTTTCTGGTTGTACTAGTGTTGTAAATTGTAATATTATGACAATGTGATGTTTTTGTTACCATTCCGCTGCTCTTCATTGTTTGTCGTTGCTATTGTACATTGTTACGGTATTGTTGTTGTTGTTGTTGCTGCTGTAATTGTTCGCTGTTGTTGCTGTTTTTCACTGTTGTTTACTTAATGTTTTTGTTTTACTGAGTTCCCTGCTGCCCTGTGTAATTGCAAAACTAATGTTATTTTGCTTGTTTTACTGTTTTTGTTTACTTTGTTCTTTTTGTACTGCTGTTGGCATATGTTTTTCATGTTGTTGGTGTTCTGTTATATTTGTTTCATTGTTGCTAATTTTGTTATTATTACACAGTTTTGGGCTATTGTATGTTTGTGTTACTTTGGTGGTAATACTCTGGTTGTTGTTTTTGTTGTTGTTGTTTTTACTTCGTGTTGTATTTGACTTCTTCTGTGTGTGTGTGTGTGTGTGTGTGTGTGTGTGTAGGGAGTTAGTGTGGGTGCGTTTGTGTGTACTAGGAGTGAGTGAGAGGGTATTTGTGTGTGCTGGGAGTAAGTGTAAGTGCATTTATGTTTGTCTGCTGGGATTGAGTGTGTATGTGTTTGTCTGCTGGGAGTGAGTGTGACAATATCTGTGTAAGCTGGGAGTGTGTGTGTGTGTGTGTGTGTGTGTGTGTGTGTGTGTGTGCGCTGGGAGTGAGCGTGAGTTTCTTGGGTGTGTTTGTTTGTGTTTGCTAGGAGTGTATGTGAGTGTGTGTGCGTTGGGATTGAGTGTGAGTTTGTTGTGTGTGTGTGTGTGTGTGTGTGTGTGTGTGTGTGTGTGTGTGCAGTCACACACAGGGTCGTGAAATGCGTCTAGTGTGGGAGCATTATGTTAATGTTAAGGTGCAAGCACTGCTTGCTCCCTCTCGCTTTAAGCTGCCGCTGCTGGCTAGCCCTCGTGGCGAATAGGGAAAAAACTTGCATAAACCTTCCCCTGCCAATACACAGCCTCCTCACCATCAAGACTCCTGCTGTGCCTCCTCGTGGAAACACACGGTAACTGGATGCCTCGTGAGCCAAGGCTAGATCAACAGGGGATCTCAGAGTCGCAATGGGCCCCAGAGGGACGGCGTATAGGCTGACTGGCATGAGGACAGGTCCTGACGCCTACCAACCCCCGCTCGGCGGCATTGAGGATTAACCTTGGCAAGTATAAGGCTACAGGAGTAAACCCGGAACGAAAAATCTGCAGTGGTGCCCCGAATCAGGCAGATATGATTAAAGAGCTCCAACAAGCCCCCAACGGTGGTTTAGGCGGAAGAGGTTGCCACCATGGAAACCCAAACACTAGGACGACAACGGCAATGCCTGATGGACAGGCTACTAAGGCAAAACCCAACACACTGGGCTATGGGCAGTCCATTGCAAATCTCCCTCTGCCCAGTCGTTGAAACAGAATGGATCAGGAAAAGGGAGAGCCAAGATGTGTTGTTGCAGCCTGCGCTCCTGCCTCACCACATAAATCAACTCATGAGCAGCCATCACCCAGGTCATCATACCTCTCATTATCATCAAAACCCCTTTTACCCCCCAAAAGTCCTATGGCGATGGACGAGTGGCGAAGGGAACAAGCAGAGATGACGGCCGGGAGCCTCTAGTCACAACTCTTCACATGGGGGGTCACAGATATGATGGACGTTTATGTACTGGGATTTAGGCATCAGTGCAATCCGGGACTGTCTGTGCGACTAAGCAGCCCTTCTGAGGACCCACCCCACATGGGGAGGGGGCTAGAAAAGGTGCCCTATACATAGCCTGCCTAAAAACCCAATCTGACTTGGCAACCACACCCAGTAAGGTCATCCTTATGCTGTCTTAAACCCAATAAAAATCACCTATCCAAACAAAAACAAACCATACAACCTCTTATGTTCCGTGCATGGAATGTCAGGACCCTCATGGATACTGGCACAAATCCGCATCCTGAAAGAACTGCCCTTGTGGCAAAAGAGCTGGCAAGGTATATCATCGACAGAGCAACCATCATTGATTCCCGGCTCCCAGAAGAGGGCCAACTCACAGAACGGGGAGACCCCGCAGCAGGGTAAGCCTGCTGCGTAGAGAAACCTCATTTATGGAGTAGGCTTTGTCACCCGCCTATGCATCCTACACAGACTAACTGAAATGCCTATTGGGATCAACGAGTGCCTCATGACGCTTCGAGTCCCACTTAATCACTCACGTCATGCCTTCTTAATCAGTGCATACACCCCAACACTGGATGCAGAGGATGACATCAAGAAGGCCTTTTATGCCGACTCCAACAGAATGCTAACCTCTATCCCCAGAGAAGACAAGGTTGTACTCCATGGCGACTTCAATGCCAGAGTTGGCAGAAATGAAAACATTTGGCAGGGAACCATAGAGAAAAATGGAGTAGGCAAGTGTAATCCCAACTGCCTACTCCTCAGCAAGTGTGCTGCTCACAACCTCACTATCACCAGTACCTTGTTTAGGCGGGCCGACAATTTGAAGGGTTCGTGGCAACACCCATGATCCAAACACCTGCATCTCATTGACTACACAGTTGTCAGAGAAAGAGATCGCCGAGATGTCCTCATCACCCTTTGCTATGCGTGGCTCAGACGACTGTGACACCGACCTTCTACTTGTCAGGTCCAAGCACTCACTTCACAGCGACCCAAAATAACGATTCTAGCAGAAAAGGTTTAAATACTAAGCGTCTGGAGGATCCAGTGGTAGCACATGCTTTCAGAGAGCAGCTCGATCAGGGGCTTATAAATAACCCAACAGAAAACAATCTGAATCACAGTGCCAAATGGGATACTCTTAATACTGTTATGACAAAACCTGCAGAGACCCTCGGCCAGATCAAAAGAATACACCAGGACTGATTTGATGAAAATGACCTGGCAATCGTTTTAATCAAAGTATTCATCGAGAATAAATGTGCTGCTTTTACTGACTGGCAGAACAACCCTCACTCTCGGACCAAAGCTGATACCTTCCGCAAGAAGAAAGCGGCAGCCTAGCGGGAATTTGGCAATCTAAAGAACGCTTGGGTTAAGAATAAAGCATGTGAATCACAAAAACTTGCAAATCAGCACAAGATGTGCGAATTTTTCATTTCCACTAAAGCATTTTATGGGTCAGTCACACGTGGCACAGCCCCCCTGCTAATCTGACGGTAACCACATAATTAAGGACGATGAAGGGCCTCCCTCAATGCTGAAAAGAGCACTACCATTCATTGTTCAACTGAAATGCCGGTATGGATGTCCTGACTACCCAGCAGGTCCTTCAGCATACATAGCTGACCCAACTCAGCTATCCCCCAAACCTGGATGAGCTAGCTACTGCCATCAAACAGATAAAAAATAAGAAAGCCACAAAGCCTCAGGGCCTGATGGAATCCCAGCCAAGGTGTATAAAGCAGGAAGACCTCTGTTTACCAGCCGTCTCCACTCTCTCCTGAAGAATATATGGGAAGAGGAGGAAATCCCTCAAGCGCTTAAAGACGCCTACATTGTCATTATTTATAAGAACAATGGAGACCGGTCAGACTGTGGCAACTACGGTGGGATCTCGCTGCTCTCCATAGCTGGCAGAATCTCAATGTGGTTTTAGACCATTAGATGGCACCACTCACATGATCTTTGCTTCCCTCCAGATATAGGAAAAGTGCAGAGAACAGCATCGTGACCTGTACATTGCTTTCATTGACCTAACCAAGGCCTTTGACTCGGTCAACAGGGAAGCCCTCTGGTGGACCCTCGGTCGTTTTGGTTGCTCACGAAAAATTCATCGCCATTGTGAGGCAAATCCACGACGGCACCCAGTCAGAATTCTTCCCCACCCTAACAGGAGTTAAACAAGGATATGTACTGGCACCAACTCTCTTTTCCATCTTCTTGGCTGCCTTCTTTACTCGTGTCAGTGCCAATTTAGCCAGCGGGGAGAACATCAAGTACATATGACGGCTCCAGACAAGAACAAAGGTGCCGGAAGCTTTGATTACTGATCTTCAGTATACAGACGACCTCACCCGTGTTGCTCACACTAAACACGACCTACAGGAGATCTTGAACACCTATGCAGATGCGTATGCACACTTCGGTCTCACCACATAAATCAACTCACGCGCTGCCATCATCCAGCTCATCATACCTCTCATCATCATCAAAACACCTACACCCTCAAAGTCCTATAGCGACGGAGAAGTGGCTACGGGGACAGGCAGAGATGACTGCCTGGAGTCTCTAAGTCACAACTCTGCACTTTTTTTTTTCCTTGGATTAGTCCACCCGGGCACAGGTCACTGACCCACGTCGGGGCCTGGGGGGAGGCGAAAATAATAATAATAATAATAATAATAATAATAATAATAATAATAATAATAATAACAATAATAAGAATAATATCATCGTCGTCGTCGTCCTCGTCGTCGTCATCAATGTCATTATTATTATTACAGTGTTAATAATAATAATAATAATAATAAAGAACAATAAAGAAATACAAAAAAAAAAAAACAATATTGAGAAACAATATATGCATGTTGTGCTGTCAAAGTAAGAGAAACAATTGAGACCCTACAATTGTGTGTAAATGAGGCAGAAAGTCAGATAAGCAACCTGGTACTTGGTCACAATCTTCGTGATGCCATATACCAGCAGGATATACCAATACACAACACATTAAGTAAATTTAAGTGTTTTTGTGCTGGTTCGGGTTTTTTCTACAAGGGTCGCTTCCAATGCAATTACCATCTAATAATAATTAATAAACCCCAAGTGTCAGAACGTGCCAGTCCTGCAATAAAACTTTTTACTCACCTATCATCAGGTAGCAGCACATACAACAACGAGATTAAATTCTTTACTTAAATAATAACTGTTAATCTTCAACATCATTTGCATATACAGAAAAATAAATAATTAAATATAACTTGAATAAGTAACAGTACGTGAACTGTACACTACAACCGCCATAAATATAATACTTGTAAAAAGAAAACATTCTGCGAATTTTCAGCTTCCTCGTGCAGAATGCGCTTAAGATAAACAAGCAAGAAATAAAGTAAATAAATAAAGAGACCGAACAACCATTGAGTACCCTTTGTTGACAGTCATATCCTCGGGGCACAATGTGAAATTTTCAGGGGGAATGGTGAAAGGAGGTGGTGTACAACTTAAATTTAAATTAAACTCCACCCGAGCTGACCTCGTATCATTTTGTTACAACTGAGAGTCGCTTAGACTGACACAGGAAAAGTAAATGTCAGCAGAGACAACATCATGAGAGTAAGGCTGTCACTACAACCTAAGTATATCATTTAATTAATTAAGGTTGTTCTCCCCAAGTCCACAAGCTTTCTAAAATATCCAATTTTGCACTATGAAGAAGTAGACTGTAAAATGCTTCTTATATGACAAGAGTTCACATCATAAATTGTCTTGGCCTTTTTTCTTCTCACTCTTACAACACGGTGTGGATTTCTATTTGCAGGTCAATTTATTCTCGGTTTGCCACTGATTGTTGTTAAATCGCAGTCTGTTTCATTGGCCACTAGAAATATCTTTCTTTTACAAGGGTAGAAATATCGCAAAATCTCTGGTGATTGCTCCATTTTTCCGAATATTGGAAAACACAGGCCATTCATTTTGTGTTTTGTTGGGATTATATGTGTTCCCCGTTAGCTAAATAGTTCTGATTGACGGTGGGAGTCTTTTTACCCTTTATGGACGGTGGGGTGTATTTAGTCTCTGAGTCATTCTTCTTTCATATTTCACGGAGGATGAACGCTTTCCCATACCAACCAATCATCGTGCCACTCATACAGCACTCCCATGGGGATTCAAACAACCCACGCTTATTCCCACACCATCACTGCTATGATTGTTGCACATGGTCCATTCCGAACTGTGTATTTGGACTTTCCACCTCCGCCTGCGTCTAGTTATGCATGTTTTCGGTTTTCCATCTTCTTTGTATGTTTTGTACAGTAAAATTTCCCCACAATAACCACATTTAACTAAAGAAAACAGAAAGCTAGCAGATTCTTGGTCGCACTGACTATGTATCCTGGGCATAGACTAGTTAGTTAGTGCACTGCAGGTGAGGTGAATCACTTATGGACACTGATGTCAGCACTGCTCCTTCCAGCTATAAGAATATGACTAGCCTTCAGATGTGTTGGCTTTAACTTCTGAGCACATAAGGGAGGCCTTATCTATTTGTTATTTAGTATAGACATAGTCAACTAGTATAGACACAGTCAACTGGTATAGACATAGTCAACTATAAATCACAATTCGACATTAAACACATACTGTATGGTCGGTGGGATTCTAAAAGGGCTGAACACTCCCAAATTGTTATGATCAAATGGCAGAAATAATGTAGCGTAATGTTCTCGAGAAATGTTTAAAAGTATATTATCATTATTATTATTATTATTATAATTAATGTTGTTGTTATCACTACTACCAATATTACTATTTCTAATAATGTTCTCTAGCAGGATGATGAAAAGCATCAATTAGATTGTATCACCCTGTTAGGATCATCAGTTTAGTAACGAAGCATCACATCACTCGCTGACTCGTGATACAGGAGAAATAAAAGTTTCATCCTTCCATGATATATGATTTGAAAGTTTATGAGGTATATATGATTTGTTTGTATAGTTAACTAATATATATATATATATATATATATATATATATATATATATATATATATATATATATATATATATATATATATATTTTTATATATATATATATATATATATATATATATATATATATATATATATATATATATATATATGCTGATAACCACAAGGAAAGAAGAAAACACGAAGTTCCCAAGTGCTTTCGTGTAATTCACATCTTCAGGGGTGAGCACCGACTAGTCTGTGCTCACCCCTTAAGATGTGAATTACACGAAAGCACTTGTGAACTTCGTGTGTTCTTCTTTCCTTGTGGTTGTCAGCATATACCTAGATCACGCGCACCTACCGTGATTTACTTGCATATATATCTATATATATATATATATATATATATATATATATATATATATATATATATATATATATATATATATATATATATATATAGTCACGTCACCCCCTTCTCTTAAGCTCCTCTACGTGTTTGTTGGTGTGGGGATTGGTGGATGACATCATTATGACCTGACCTCATGTTTTATATGGTCACCCTGTATAGTTAAGCCTCTCTCTGTCCATGTAATCCAGTTGCCTCTGAAGATGTCATGAATAAAGACGAAAGCTAAGGTTTCCCTTTTCCCTGTGCGATTTTATCAAGATTTATTTTAACCCCGTTTCCATTGTGGATCTACGTGAAATATATATATATATATATATATATATATATATATATATATATATATATATATATATATATATATATATATATATATATATATATATATATATATATATATATATAACTTCGGACGGTTTAGTTCCTGAGAAAGAGAGAGAGAGAGAGAGGGTATATATAGAGAGAAAGCGTGTGTCTCAAGCTCTGGGTGGTACGTGTTATTCTTAAAATATTTTTTTTCGTACAGGGGCAACGTGTCCCTGAGAGAGCGACGCACCCATTCAAGAAGAGGATACCTCCTCAAAACCCGCGTGCCCTTTCACTAGTGGCGCGTCTCAACCTCAGAATGATGGCGCTTCAAGAATGAAGGCGCTGCTTCAGGAGCTCGGTATTCCTTCAAGAGTAAGATGTCGTCTGAACGAATAACGTCCCCCATACGGAGTAACGCAAGAGGGAAGTCTTCTCTCAGAAATGACGAGTTCCTTTAGAGATGACACATACATTCCCTAGTTAAAGCCTCGCTTACTAGTCTCTGTTTGTTTTATTTTCTATAGAGTCGTCCTTTCTGTACACCTCGACCATCATCCCTGTTGACTTATCTTATTAGTACATCAAAAATCGTTCAAGCAAGCGCCAGTTCCCGAGAAATGAAACCAGAATAAGTAGAATAATTATGAGTACAAATGTTCATGCTTTAATAAATTAATGTAGAACAAGAAGCGAGCACTGCATCCACTCGGCCGCCGTACCCCATTGAAAAATATGGAGACGGCCTAAATTAATTTAAGTATAATTTAACTTACACTCTTGATAAAGTGAACTTACGAAATGGACTCAGGTCCATTTCGTAAGTTCACAGACTAAACAGACTTAATATATTTGAATGAAACTTAACCAAATTAGCCTTTCATAACCTAAATAGAACCTGGTGTAATCACAACACACAACGTAATATTTTTCTTAGTCTTGTGTATAAGTAGTTAACATCATACGATGTAATATAGATAAGAAGGTATGTGCAGACAGCATTGCTGGGGTTATACTCGGTGGTATGAGTGCATTTATCCTATCTTCTACGAAAACTTTTACTTTACAAACATGATCGCTCCTGTTCTCTTGCATGATAGAGAGAGAGATAGGGCGTATCAAGTTATGAAACTATCTCCTTCTCCTGTTACTCACTCCTCTTTCATAACTTCTAGGAATCGTTGTAAGGTTATTCTTCGTCGAGCCAAGCGGAATTTTATAAAGAAGAAAGACCGCTCACCTGCCTAACTCTTCTCAAGTAAATCTTTCTGAACCTTAACCAAATACATCTGTAACAACTTCTGCACTCCCTCTTTTCCTCCTCACTTCCGTCCTGATAACTCTATAGCCAACTCTCCCCAATCTCTTTGGCACCTTATTCTCTTCTAACTCCACCTTAGACGATTCCAACTCTACCTACCTACTCCTGCTCCTCCTACTGAACCTATGCACTTTCCTATAATCTCCACTTGTAAGGATGCTGGTGTCTTATCCACGTTGAATGTAAGTAAGGCACATGGACCGGAAGGAATACCCACTCCTGTTCTGAGGGAGTATGCTGAAATTCTGGCCCCTGTGCTTGCTCGCCTCATTCACCTTTGTCTCAAAACCATACTTTTCTTTCTTCTTGGTAGTCTGCCTCGGTTCAGCCCATCCCGAAGAAGGGTGACCATTCTAATCCTCCTAACTATCGCTCTATTGCTCTAACTTCATCCCACTTTAAGATTTTAGAAACTACAGTATCTTAAACTCTCTTTTTCTTTGTTGCCTCTGAACACCATTCTCTTTTGTCGGACCACCAGTATGGCTTTCGCTAGGCGAGATCTACTGCTGATCTGCTCTCCTACTGCCCCCCATCTCTTGTCATCCCCTCTTAGGGATTATGGGGAAACTTTCGTCGTGGCTCTCGACATCTCTAAAGCATTTGACAGGGTATGGCACTCGTCTTTGCTATCTAAACTTCCCTCTTTTGGTTTCTCTCCCCCACTTTGTTCTCTAATTTCTAGCTTCCTTGAGAACCGATCCATGACAGTTGTCGAGGGATCACTCTCTCCCCTCTATCTCTACAAATATTGGTGTCCCACAGAATTCTGTTCTTTGACCTACTCTCTTCTTTCTTTATATCAATGATTTACTTTACACTACGACTAATTCTATCCATTCTTACGATGATGATTCAACTCTTCACTCTTCTTCTCAAACTAGATCTGTTTCTAGAGCTGATATTATTTAATCTATCAATGCGGATCTGTGAAGCATCTCCGAATGGGGAGGTAGAAAATTGGTTAAAATCAATTCTAATAAAACACAGTATTTTCCAATTACACCTTTTTTAAATAGAAGATCACCCACCAATCACATTTTAGGACGCAGTCATTCTGCCAAATTTTGAAAAGAAAAATATTCCAGGCCTCACCATTTCCTCTAAAATGTCATGGAAGCCACACATCCACAACATTGCTAAAGTTGCCTCCAGAAAGCTGGGAATGCTATACAGATGCCGTAGCTACCTCACTCCTGAGTAGTTGTAGCTACTTCACTCCTGAGCAGTAGGTTCAAGTTTATAAGGGTTTCATTCGTCCTAACTTGGAATACTGCTTTCATATCTGGGGTGGTTCTTCTTCTGCCCAACTGTTAGATAGGGTGAAATCAAAGGCATTTCGTCTTATTGACTCTCCTCCTTCAGTTGATAATCTTTCTTCCCTTTTTTTTCGCTGCAATGTTGCTTCACTCTCTTTCTTTTACAGGTACTTTAACGGGCAATGGTCGGTGGATTTGGCATCCTGTGTACCGTCGGCTAGGCCGAGGGCTCGTAACACTCGTCTTGCCCGCGGTGCCCACCGTTTCTGTGTGGATGTTGGTCACACTAGAATAACCCGTTATAGCACAGTACATCCTTCTTTCCTCACACAGCCAAACTGTGAAATGCTCTGCCTTCTTCTGTGTTTCCATACTCTTACAATCTGTTTCACTTCAAAAAGCTGGTTTTCCGGTATCTTCGTGGCGTTGATTAATAGTAATTTTCTCTTCTATTTTTAATTTCTTTTTACTCTTATTTTTGGTTTTTGCTCTCCAGGCCCCGTTGTGAGTCGATGACCTGTGCCCTTGTGGTCTATTCCCCGTAAGAAAAAAAAATACGTGTTTAACTATAATAAGAGATTTAAGGTTCGAAACTCGATAGTGCTTCACCACACAATTTTTGTCTTTAGTGAAAGGACAGTAAGATGTAACGTGCAACAGTAGCTTACCTGATACAATATATTCCAAGCAGCAGTGAATAGTCGAGTACACACACACACACAGTAGCAAAAGACACACATATACAGTAGCAGAAGACACACACACACACACTGCCAGAAGACACATATACACACAGTAGCAGAACACACACACACTAGCGGAAGACACACGCACGGGAATTACATGATGGTTGAGATCAAACAGTTGACTAGTGGAGTGCAGTTAAGCCGGGCTGCCTGCAATCACTGATGCAGATAAGGGTTGACCACCAGAGTCCTACTTGTGCGGTGACGATCTCCACCTGGCTGAGATTACTGATTAGTCTTGCTTTAGGTGATTAAGGTCTTCTCTTGGCTAGAATTACTACTTTGCTTGTATGGTCTGTCTACTTGCTAAGACTACTGCTGAGATATGATTATTATAGAACTGCTAAGATTACTACTGAGTTCTGTATCTTCAGGAGTCCGTTATGAGTGATCACACCCACCAACATGACTACCCGTTCACATGCTCAGAGTTTTCAATTCTCGGTAAGACCAGCAACGAGACAGACTTACCCATCACGGAAGCTCTCTTTCAATATAAACTAAATCCTGCTATCAGTGATATGGCCTCGTGTGAACTATTGTGTTTATCACATTAAGGTTTGTGTACCACTTTTTTCTTCTTTTGCTCTTTTGTGTGCTTATCTTACACTTGAACTTCTTCACTTTTCTTTATTTATTATTTTAATCTTATTGTCTCAATCAATTAACGAACACAATTTTTTCCCGACTTTTAATTTATTGAAATGTTGTTCGTGTTTATCAAATAATGTTAAATCCTCTATTTTATTCTTATCTATATACACTTGTAATTGCAGAAATTAATTAATTAAGGCTTTCGTAGGCTTTGTTGTATTTCACATAAAGCCTAGTCCTTCGTCTCATTCATAAGCAGCAGGAGCCTCCACAGGAGATACCCATGCCAACTATGGGGTTGTAGTAGCATTGTACCAACTTCAGTTAGGAAGTGCAAGGTTATTTATTTATATTTATATATATATATATATATATATATATATATATATATATATATATATATATATATATATATATATATATATATATATATATATATATATATTTTTTTTTTTTTTTTTTTTTTTTTTTTTTTTTTTCTCATCCCCCTACATCCTTGTGTAAGGTGAAGCGCAGAAGCGTTTACAGCGCCCAACAGGGAAGCATGCTAAGTTCATGCTTGCCTTTATGGTATCATGAGTTAAGGGCGTAGAAGCCTGAAGAGTCAATGGTTTTTATGCCTAAACAAGTTGTTGGAAGATCCAACAACTTTCCCTGAATACGAATTCGCAACTTTCGATTTACAGCAGGTACCTACTTACTGCTAGGTGAAGAGGGACCATGGGACGCTGGGAAGTGAGTCCAAACAACTTTCCACCGGCCCGGGAATCGAACCAGTGACATCTCTCTTGTGGGCCGTGGGTTCGAATCCTGGCGGGTTGAGGTGTTGATTGTATGTAGAAGTCTGCGTGCTTTATTGGGCTAATGAAATATATATGGATCCTCGTGTTTCGAAGCCGGATTTGGTAAAACGTTACTCTGACCACCTAAGTGGTGCGGGTGGTCCCCATTAGAGGTTCACGGCGCCATAAGCTCGTTGAACAGGCTTTGTGTGAAATATAACAAAGTCTAGGACTGCTTTTAGCATCCTGGTGGTCCAGCGGTTAGCGTTCCCCGGTCACAGTCATAGGCTTGTGGGCCGTGGGTTCGAATCCTGGCGGGTTGAGGTGTTAATTGTATGTAGAAGTCCGCGTGCTTTATTGGGCTAATGAAATATATATATATATATATATATATATATGCAAGTAAATCACTTGTGGTTATTGTTAGGTTCTGAATAATAAGTTCTATATACAGGAGAGAACACAAACACCTGTATAGTTTTGTAGGTTCGGTTTACTGGATAAGAGTATGTACACAAAGGAGAGCAGCGGTCTCCCTGGCTAGGCTCCCGGTCAACTGCTATAGGCGACGTATGGCAAGTGATACATTAGCAGCTTCCATACGTCGCCAGGCACATTAATTAAGCGTGTGGGATATGGTAATAACATTGCCACACGCTGCTAGCTAGGCTGAATAAATAATACATAAATGGAGCACATACATAGTATACATACATGATATATAATCCAGCATACATAATATACATACACCTCCCTCCCCCCTATACGCTCATGGCAAAGTCTTGAGCGGACCTTTTCTTTTGGATCCGTTCTGAGCGTCGAGGGACTTCATCACTGGGAAGGGTATGGGACTCAACACTGGTGGCGGGGCCAGCAGAAGGCATTGTTACGGGTCGGAGAAAACGGCGGTTCCTCCACCACACACGACCACTGGGTAACCGCACCTGGTAGTCCCGTGACCTGCCGAGACCCATGACTACGCCTACTTTGTCCCAACGTAGGGAGGTCGGGTCCTGAACACGGACTTGGGTGCCGACACTCAACCTGGGGAGAGAACGGGCGTGGTCATTGTAGCGGGCGACGACGTCCTGAACACGTTCGGCGGCTCGGCGATCACAATCCTCTGTCTTGGCCTGCCACTCCTTGGAGAAGGATTGAGGGTGAGCAGGGACACAAGAACGAAGGGGGCGTCCATACAAAACCTGGGCAGGAGAGCGTCCGGTGTAGTTAGGTGTGTTGCGGAGTTCAAGAAGACCCCTGTCGAAGGCCTCGCAGTCAATGTTCCCAGAAGGGGCCACCTTAAGGATGAGGTGCTTCAGGGATTTGACAGCAGCCTCAGCGTGGCCGTTGGACTGCGGGTAATGGGGCGATGACAACACATGCCGGACTCCCCATCGGTCGAGGAACACAGCAAAGTCCCGGCTTGTGAACTGAGGCCCTCCGTCGGTTCGCAGGCGTACAGGAACGCCCACGTCACGGAAGTAGTGGCGGAACTTGCTGATGGTGGCGGCAGACGTCGTGTCATTACCGCACTTGATGACAACCGGCCAACCAGAGAGACGGTCGACGATAACGAGGAAGGACTTTCCTGACACACAGAAAAAGTCGGCCGACACAGACTCAAAGGGGCGGGTGGGGTTGTCGTCACTCATAAAGGGTTCCTGCTGCTGGCTGGGTTGTAATACTTGGCAGGGCTCACACGCACGGACAACATTGGAGATGTCGGAGTTGATGCCGGGCCAGAACACAGTCTGTCGTGCACGTCGTTTGGTGGCCTCAGCTCCACGGTGACTGTCGTGAAGGCGGGCCAAGGCGTGGGGACGTGATGCAGCAGGGACAACTACACGTGCTCCGTACAGAACAAGGTCTCCGTCGCAGTAGAGTTCATCGCGGAGTTTCCAATACGGGAGCAGGGTGTTGTGAAGATCGTAGCGGTTGCTAGGAAATCCATTCCTCACACACTCGACGAGTCGGACATAGGAAGGGTCATCTCGGGCCGCTGTTCGAAGGTCCTCCATTGCCTTGTCGTCATCTGGTGACAGGTCCGAACGAAGGGATTGGACGGCATGGAGAGTGACCACAGTCCTGACGGAAAGAGCGAGGTCGGCGTCGAGTACATGGTCTTCTGGAGTAGGGCGGCTGACAGGGGAGCGGGATAAGGCATCAGGGATGCAGAGCTCCTTACCAGCACGCCACACTGCAGTGAAGATGTACGCCGAGAGTTTCTCTTTCAGACGCTGGAGGCGAGGGTTCTCAACAGCGTCTAGCGTGTAGTGGTTGAGGATCGGGACAAGCGGGCGATGGTCGGTCACTAGGTGAAAGTATTGCAGGCCTATGAGGTAAAACCTGCACTTGGACATCGCCCAAACCGCAGCCAACAGCTCCAACTCAATAGTGGCATAGCGCGTCTCAGTGTCAGAGAGGAAACGCGAGCCACACTGGACGAGCCGGAACTGCCCTCCACCATGATCCTGCAGTAGGGCGTATCCCACGCCATACAAGCGTGAGGCATCTGTCTGCAGAACTGTCGGCAAGGCTGGGTCAAACGTGGCGAGGACAGGTGGACGAGACAGGGCCTGTTTCACTTGCTGGAAGGCCTTGTCGTGGTCGGGGGTCCACAGGAATGTCCTCTTGGGGCTCATCAGGGGGCGAAGTGGTTGAGCAGCTGCGGAGATGTCCGACGAAAACTCTGCTAACTGGTTGACGAGACCGATGAAGGACCTCAAGTCGGTCAGGTTAGCAGGGGTGGGAAAATCCGTAATGGCGCGGACCTTTTCCGGGTCAGCTGCGATACCATTCCCTGAGAGGGTGTACCCACAAAAGTCAACTGAAGAGCTGGCCAGAACAAACTTGTCGGCATTTAGGGTAATGCCGTGCTTCCGGCACCTGTTGAGTACCTCGTAGATACGGCAGAGGTGATCCATATAATCCTCGTCGTACACGAGTATGTCGTCGACCACTTTCACGCAGTTTGCCAGACCTTGTAGAGCCATATCACCTCGAAGACAGAAAGCGTCTCCTGTAGCGGCGAATCCCATGGGGCCACGGCAATAACTGTAACGTCCATGCGGGGTGATGAACGTTGTGAGTGGTCGGTCTTCCTCGGCAAGCTCTATCTGCCAGTATCCACACAGGGCGTCCATCGTCGTGAAGAAGCGCGCCTTCGGGTTCACGCTGCGTATGGCTGCAAAGGGCGTGGGAGAAGGGTGCGCAGGACGAGACACCTGGTTGTTGAGCTTGGAAAGGTCAGTGGTGATCCGAACACCACCTTTAGGTTTTGCGACGACAACCATCGGGTGACACCATGGAGACGGGTCATCGCCGGTTGGTACAATAATTTCTTGGGCGACCATGGAGTCCAGCTCGTTTTTGACCGCCTCGCGGAAGGCCAGGGGAACCAGTCGAGGGGTGTAAATAGCGAATGGCTTCGCGTCGTCCCTCAGGTGGATCCTCATGGGGGGGCCTGCCATCTTCTTGAGAGGCTTGGATTCCAGAGCGGACTTGGTCACCAGAACGTCGCTGAATTCCTTCAGGAAGTACTTCCGAGCATCCGAAGGAGAGGTGTCACTGGCAAGAGGCAGGGGTAGGGCGGCAGCAGGGTCGTTGCTGCTCCCTTTTTGCACCCTGTTGGCGTGTTTTACCTCAAGAATAGGTTTGGGGAAGTCCTGGGAGATGATGGCCAACTCCTGACAATGTCTGTAGGACAGCAAAGGAGTCTGGACACCGTTATGCACATCAATCCAGGCTTGACACGACCTGTTGCCAAAGGTGACTTGTGCTTGGAGTGAACCCAGGGCCGGGGTCATCTGTGAACCATCTGCCATAAAGCGGAGATCCTTGGGGGGCGGTCCTAGATCACTTGGAGAGAGCCCCAAGCATTGCAAATGCTGGGGGCCGATGACTGTAGCATCAGCGCCGGTGTCGGGCAACATCTGAAGGCGGGATGACACACCGCCGTAGGTCACGATGACGCTGATGTACTGGGGGACTTTGGTCCTGGGACGCTGGGGGGAGCACACATTCCTAATGTGGCTCGAGCGTTGTCAAGAGTCGTCGTACCTCTGATTGGAAGACTGTGGGCGGCCCTCTCTGGTGGAGGGGGGCTGAAGCTTCCGCCGACGCGGTCCCTTGGGTATGTTGGAAGGGCAACACTTGTCATAGTGGCCCAGACGACCACACACATTGCACTGGACGCGTTTGGCTGGGCACCGTACTGTGAGTGACCAGTGGCCCTTACGGTCACAACTGTTGCAGGTAGACTGAGCAGCTGGACACACCTGTGTTCCGTGCTGCTTACCACAGTTGTTGCAAAATAAACCAGGCGTGGACGTGGTGGGCGAAGGCGTAGGAACAGACTTCTTGTCCTTCTTGTACCGGGACACAGCGCGTACAGCTGTAGGGGGAGCACGGATGGCAGAGGTGGCACACCTGGCAGCCTCATAGGAGCGACATATCGTCAACACATCCTTAAGAGAAGAGGAAGAGTCGAGGGAGGTGAGGCGTTGGACAAGTTCCTCGTCCTTAACACCCATCAGGATCACCTGCCTCAACTGGGTCTCCTCGCACTGCTGGTGGTGGCCTGGACATATATCTACCTCTTCCGAGGCTCTCTTAAGACGCACGTAAAAGGCATCAAAAGACTCACCCTCCATCTGTCTGCAGCTAAACAATTCCCTCCTGCGCAGAGCTTCATTCTGCTGTCCTTTGATGTGCCGTTGTAGAACGTCCAGTACCTCCTCTACAGACAGCAAAGAGGTTGGGGGTACCTGCAACGTATGTTCCAAGACACGCTGAATTTCCAAGGACAGGCACATGCGCAGCTGGATGAGTTGTTTAGGCTGTGACAAACTCTGGAGATCCACCATTGTAGAGTAATCAGTCCACCGTCGCCGCCATTCACGAAAAGTCTGGAAAGTCTCATCAGGCTTCAAGATGGGCGGCGTTTGAGCTGCTGCTTTAGGTGGGGCTGGGGGGTGTGAAGGAAGCATGGATGAGGTATCTGAACCAGTCAGTACCGAGGCAGTGTTAGAGCCAGGGGCTTGGTTAACAGTGAGGCGAGATATCAAGGCTTCAAACCGTTCACTGTCTTCCAATCTCCGTTGGTTGTCTCGTTCTGCCTCTGCTTGCCTTCTGTGCTCATCCGCCAAACGTCTGTGGGCTTCATCCTCGCGTTTCTCATCTCTCATAAACTTCAGTAAAGCAATTATCTCTGGAGACAACGCTGAATATTGAGGTGAGGGACTGCGCGATGTGGGGGCTGAAGCGTCGTGGCCGGTCTGGTCATCCTTCTCTGCGGGGCTATCACCCGCCTGGGTCATCCAGACGCTGGGTCCACGGCTACGTAAGGCGTGAGACATAACTACTTCCTCTGTGTACTATGTCTTAAATCAGTGTTGACCGGTCAGCCCGTCGTATCAACAAGATTTCAGACAAAAAATTAATTAAATACACAGATAAGTAGGTTATATATATAAAATATATATAAGGAAGCCGCGCGGTCAGCGAATGTCGTGTGCGAGTGAGTGTGTGTCCTGGGCGGGTAGAGCGTCTCGCCCCAGCTGTGAGGGGGGGTGGAGGCGGCGCTGTGAGGGGGGGTGGAGGGAGAGGCGCGGCGACTCCCAGTCAGTCTAGTTACCCTCAGGACGCGGTCAGAGACGGGTGCACTGAACTTTACTCCTTACAAATGCCCAGAACGTGCCGTATACCTTGGGAATCCTTTAGAACAAGGTCACACATGAATGGCACGAACACACAATGCACTAAACACTTCACAGAAAATCACTGTCACTGACACTGCTCAAAGTTGCTGAAATTCTTCAAGGAGAGATGGCGCGGGAGTTGACCCAAGGCTTGACCCAAGACGGGAGGGGACCCTAGCCGGCTTTCTACAAACTTTGCACTATCACTCGTAATTATCCAGTAAGACTACGCACTGCGCCATGTTAGGTTCTGAATAATAAGTTCTATATACAGGAGAGAACACAAACACCTGTATAGTTTTGTAGGTTCGGTTTACTGGATAAGAGTATGTACACAAAGGAGAGCAGCGCTCTCTCTGGACTAGGCTCCCGGTCAACTGCTATAGGCGACGTATGGCAAGTGATACATTAGCAGCTTCCATACGTCGCCAGGCACATTAATTAAGCGTGTGGGATATGGTAATAACATTGCCACACGCTGCTAGCTAGGCTGAATAAATAATACATAAATGGAGCACATACATAGTATACATACATGATATATAATCCAGCATACATAATATACATACAGTTATCAGCATATATATATATATATATATATATATATATATATATATATATATATATATATATATATATATATATATATATATATATATGTGTGTGTGCGTAACGAAAAAGCTAGCATTTTCGTACCATTAAGAACGGCTATTGTACATGGCATCAACAAAAAATTTTAAATATATTAATTGCATCCGAAAAGAACTAATAATAAAGCATTACTACATACACCAGAACAGACACCAGAGCGAGGAACTCATCTGAAACAATACCTTCATACATCCTACATCACTTAGTGGCACACAAAACATTAAAACAAATATTACTTGCACCGATGAAAATGCCTTAAGTGCATCCGACAAAATTATATAGCAATCCCTGAGGAATAGAAATCCTGATTTAGTCATAATATACAAGAACATGGATGACTCATAGCCTGTCTGGGATGACCCACAAAATACTATAATCCTAACTGTCCTAACTTCACAGAACCCGAAGGTTGTAACTACTAACCTGCCAAGTGGCAGGCATTTACAAGAAACCGAGAAAATCACTCATGACCCATCAGGCAGGCGGGTGCTCCACTGTTTTTTCATTACTCTTTCTAGGTTCAGGAGTCACGAGTGCATTTATCTACGAACACCCATAACATGCTTCACACCCAAGTTCAGAATGCACCCATACTTTAAAGTGCTACAGCATCCACCAATTCTTGAAGAGGAAAACCTACGTCCCACGTATGCAATCAACCATGGTCCTCATGGTTGATTGCATACCTGGACTTGGCTATTCTAATCACATTTCACCACCATCACCCGTAACATGCTTCACACATGTGTTCAGAATACACCCGTGTTTTAAGGTACTACAGCATCAACCAATTCTTGAAGAGGAACTCCTACGTCCCACGTGTACAATCAACCATAAGGACGCTGATTTTACACGTGCACTTGGCCTTTTAATCAGCTCAAAGTACAACAAGGTGAACCCTTCCCAGCTGAGGGAGGGGTCCTACTTTCCCGTTAGTAAGATTTTTGACTGACTGACTGAGGAGGTGTGTGGGTGGTTCTTTTGGTGTTGTATGAACTTAGGAGGGGAGATTCGATGAACCAGATAGAACACATCGAACCTCTGTGGTCAGTCACGGTAGTTTGGTAAATAGGGACACCTGTCTGCTCGCCGGCCGGGTGGGTATCCACCCCGTGGGTAGCCAGCTATATCTTCCAAACCACCAACCAAGTGGGGTCTCGTGACCCTGCAAGAGGAGTACTTTGTTAACTACTGATAAATTCTTCTCTGCCCTATCTAAACACTGCCTGAGATCGAATGAGGACTTACTTGCAACACGGATGAACGCGCGGGAAGGGACGAGGCCACGTGGTCGCTTTTCTCTTGGAGCACGTATCAAGACGTCCGTCTAGGTCACTGACCTTGAACTTCTGAGGCCCGGTCAACTGTCAACGCCTGCATACCTCAGGGCGCTCGCCTGCCCCACCCCCTTCCATGACGTCATCGATTCTCGCATTTCTTTTAGTTTTCTTGGGACACACGTAACATAGTGTGAACTGGATAACTATCCACAATAGCTTTAAATTTTATGATTTTCCCTTAACTTCATAAATCGTGTCTACATTAATTCGATAAAGTCATTCAAATTTCTATAGGCCTAGTTCAAAATGCTTCCACCCCCTGACTGAGGGCGTTGCTTGGAGGCTTCGTTTTAACTCGCCACGAGTTAATCAAGAACTCCCCCAACAACACAATTGGTTGCATTTATAAAGTTCCTTGCAAGGAATGTAATATGTTTTACTTAGGCCAGACAGGTAAAGATCTTGTTACTAGACTTAAACAACATAAATATAGTGTTAGGACAGGCCAGGAATCCAATGCTCTGTTTGTTCATCTGAGGGATAATTAAGAAGATTTGTAACCAGGTGAGAAGGTTGGGTCACCTTACCCTCTGACCTGACTACCGACAATTGCCGTGCTTTTTAAAAATTAGTAGGGTCATTACCTAATACCTGACCATTGTGGATCTGATCTCACCCTCCTCTGTATATATACACCTTGTTTAGTACTTCTCCTTAGTCTGTACTCACCCCTGAAGATGTGAATTACACGAAAGTGCTTGGGAACTTCGTGTTTTCTTCTTTCCTTGTGGTTATCAGCATATACAGTATATATATATATATATATATATATATATATTTCATTAGCCCAATAAAGCACGCGGACTTCTACATACAATCAACACCTCAACCCGCCAGGATTCGAACCCACGGCCCACAAGCCTATGACTGTGACCGGGGAACGCTAACCGCTGGACCACCAGGATGCTAAAAGCAGTCCTAGACTTTGTTATATTTCACACAAAGCCTGTTCAACGAGCTTATGGCGCTGTGAACCTCTAATGGGGACCACCCGCACCACTTAGGTGGTCAGAGTAACGTTTTACCAAATCCGGCTTCGAAACACGAGGATCCATATATATTTCATTAGCCCAATAAAGCACGCGGACTTCTACATACAATCAACACCTCAACCCGCCAGGATTCGAACCCACGGCCCACAAGCCTATGACTGTGACCGGGGAACGCTAACCGCTGGACCACCAGGATGCTAAAAGCAGTCCTAGACTTTGTTATATTTCACACAAAGCCTGTTCAACGAGCTTATGGCGCCGTGAACCTCTAATGTATTTGGTAAAACGTTACTCTGACCACCTAAGTGGTGCGGGTGGTCCCCATTAGAGGTTCACGGCGCCATAAGCTCGTTGAACAGGCTTTGTGTGAAATATAACAAAGTCTAGGACTGCTTTTAGCATCCTGGTGGTCCAGCGGTTAACGTACCCCGGTCACAGTCATAGGCTTGTGGGCCGTGGGTTCGAATCCTGGCGGGTTGAGGTGTTGATTGTATGTAGAAGTCCGCGTGCTTTATTGGGCTAATGAAATATATATGGATCCTCGTGTTTCGAAGCCGGATTTGGTAAAACGTTACTCTGACCACCTAAGTGGTGCGGGTGGTCCCCATTAGAGGTTCACGGCGCCATAAGCTCGTTGAACAGGCTTTGTGTGAAATATAACAAAGTCTAGGACTGCTTTTAGCATCCTGGTGTTCCAGCGGTTAGCGTTCCCCGGTCACAGTCATAGGCTTGTGGGCCGTGGGTTCCAATCCTGGCGGGTTGAGGTGTTGATTATACATATATATATATATATATGCATATATATATATGCATATGTATATATATTTTTAATTGTCGTTTTATCTCTATTCTAGGATTTATACGTTTTCATTCATAACACGGAATATGTTTTCAATAGACTAAATCGTTTCTTCCTACTGCATTAAAATAACCTGAAAGGGAAAGAAATGGGTAAATAGAAGAATATTGAGACATAAATATTCTCCCTTCCTGGATTTTTAACACTGACTTTAGGTATGTAGACCAGAACTGAGTCGGTGTCTGATCTATTTGTAAAAGATCTGTGCAACTTAAGAGACAGTGCAAAGATGAGCAAGTGAAGAACTCGAGAAGCAAATGGGTATCGGGTTTGTGTAGGTTTCACGTCTATTTTGTTTTCATTTTCACGGACTTACACATAACTGACGGAGTACAGTAACTTCATTTCAGCTTATTGGTTACTAGGTTGTATGAAAGTTCAGAGCTATTATTCCCTCCTTTCCATTTTCCCATTTTTTTGTCAAGATCCTCTCTTTCTTGTGGTAAAGCTATTTTTACAGCTTACGTAACTTCTGCCATTTAAAAAAAAATCATTAATTTATCTCTGGCTATAGTTGTATGCGCCTGCTGTGTTGTGTGTCTATTTATTCAACTTTTCCACTACTCTTCTTGTACAGTACAGGGAATCAGTCTTACAATTCCAGGTACATATGTTAGTATATGTTTCAAGCTGTATTACTGTGCTGTTAAGTGAAGCTGTGAAGAGGCATTCACAGCTTAAGCAATGAAACTAATAATAAAGTCATATGGAGTATTTTAATATGGTTTTATGGAACCAAAGTCGTAAACATAGAATAAAAAAACAATAAGTGTCGGCTGTCAGAGTAATGTCATGAATAGTACGCCGCGGGAAGTTTATGTATCGGTCTAATAAGTATCCCACACCTGACCATTCATGAATATTGCTTCCCCGGTTGTTCACATAAAATAAAATTCAGACTTTACGTGGACCCGTTGGCGTCATTCCTACTCCTGAAACTCCGATTATGATCCCATGCTTGGATTTTGAAATAATAGATCATTTTGACTATTTTTCCTTGACTCGTCCGGTTATTGCAGCATGACAGGCTACAAATGATGATTCTAAAAACTTTCATCATGTCCTTTTATTTAAGTGGTAATTTTCGTTTCTGTGTAAGTAGATTTATTAGCCAGCAACAGCAAAAACACACAGAACGAAATAGGAAAATGATGGAATATGTAGAAAATCTGATGTTATTCCACTCACACAATTTGACACTTTGTTGGGATCAATAAACATGTGTCATCATTTGTTTCTTAGCAACGGTAATTCAATGTTAAAATAAATATGGCCAAGACAACTTTTAGTAGTCTTTTGGTACGATGAGTTGAGGGAAAATAACTTACTCCTCATTGAAGGTTCCAAGTGTTCCCTGAAGAAGGCAGTGATGGGTAGGGAAACACCGGGGAGCATTGAAGTCCATTTATTAACGGATAGGAGAGATACAAGTAGTGAGCAGCGTGCTTATGACGTCCATGCACGACCCACGGAGGCAGGCTGAGGCTGCATTGCCATATGGCAGCCTCGGGGCAATGTTGCCACATAACACGTGCATTGTTGCCACGTAATTACATACATAGATGCTATTCGGCACAGTAGCTTATATACAAGGTTGCTACTCGGCACAGTAGCTTAGATACATAACCTACATCTCCCTCCCCCCCTCACGCTCATAGTCTTTGTCTTGAGCAGTCTTCTTAGTCCTAAGTCGCTCCGAGCGTCGAGGTGCACTGTGGGGCGGATCCTCGTGAGGTGTAGGGGACTCGTCCTCGGTCAGGGGGCCAGCAGCAGGGGGTGGGACTGGCCGGAGGAAGCGGCGGTTCCTCCACCAGACGCGGCCGCTCGGCATCCTGAACTTGTAGCCCCGCGACAGGCCGACGCCCATCACTATGCCCACCATGTCCCAACGTGTCGTCGTCGGGTCCTGGACGCGGACAAGGGCACCAATCTCCAGCTGCTGAAGAGTTCGGGCACGGTCGTCATACCGAGCCTTGGCGTCCTGGGCACATGTAGCGGCGTGGCGGTCGCAGCTCTCGGCTCTGGTCTGCCACTCTTTCGCAAAGGCCTTGGCGTGTGCAGGAACGCAAGTGCGGAGAGGGTGACCATACAGGATCTAGGCAGGGGAGCGTCCTGTGTGGGTGGGAGTATTACGTAACTCCAGGAGTCCTTTGTCAAACGCTTCACAGTCTATGTTGCCTGAAGGGGCCACCTTGAGGATGAGGTGCTTGACTGTCTTGACCGCAGCCTCAGCATGGCCGTTTGACTGTGGGTAGTGGGGTGTTGACACGATGTGGCGGACTCCCCAACGCTCCAGGAATCCTGTGAAGTCCCGGCTGGTGAAGTGTGGCCCACCGTCCGTCCGCAGACGTACGGGGACGCCCAGGTCTCGAAAGAGGTGCCTGAAGTTGGCAGGTTTGGCAAAGTCCGCTATGGCACGAAGTTTCTCCGGGTCTGCAGCAATGCCATCCCTTGAGAGTCGGTAGCAGCAGAAAGACACTGCAGGTGCGGCCAAGACTAACTTCTCGGCATTCAGAGTGATGCCGTGCGTCCTACACCTGGTCAGTACCTCGTCGATGCGGCGAAGATGCGTCAGGTAGTCCTCATCATATAGGAGGACGTCATCCACTACCTTCACGCAGTTGGTCACGTCTTAAAGTGCCATGTCACCACGGAGACAGAAGGCGTCCCCCGTAGCAGCGAATCCCATAGGGCCACGGCAGTAGCGGAAGCGTCCGTAGGCGTGATGAAAGTGGTCAGTGGCTGATCCTCCTTCTTCAGTGGGATCTGCCAGTAAGCACAAAGGGCGACCATTGTCGAAAAGAACCGTACCTTCGGGTCCACATTCCATGCAAAAGTTGTGGGTGAAGGGAGAGCGGGATGGGACTCCTGGCTGTTAAGGTTAGACACGTCGGTAGTAATCCGCACTCCACCGTTAGTCTTAGCCACGGCGACTAGAGGGTGGCACCAAGGGTACAGGTCGTCACCAACGGGTACGATGACACCCTGGGCCACCATGGAATCCAGTTCCTTCTTGTCTGAATCCCTGAAGGCGAGAGGGAACAACCGGGGAGTGTGTATGGCAAACGGCTGCGCATCTTCCCGCAGGTGCATCCTCATAGGCGGACGCGCCATAGCCTTCAGTGGCGCAGTCCGTAGGGCCTCCTTCGTCGCCAGCACTTCCGAGTACTCCTTCAGGAAGTAGGCCCTTGCGGCTGAAGGAGACGTCTCGCCGTGAAGAGGAAGCAGCCGTGACTTGGGTGGAGGCGGGACAGGAGTGGACTCGGGTTCTGGGCAGCTCTGTGTGGTAGCGCCAGGCGCGTCGCTCATTGACTCACGCGCCCTGCTGGCGGTGTTCCGAGCAGCTGGGATCTGCTCGTAAAAGTCTCTGGGCACCACGCCTAACTCCTTGCAGTGCTCCCACGACAACAAGGGTGTAGCGAGAGTAGGCTGCACGTCCATTCATCCGTGACACGAACCTGACGCCATAGGTGATCTCCGCTTGAAAGGACCCCACAGCGTCCGGCATCTGGGAACCGTCCGCATTGTAGTACAGCAGCTGCAGCTGTGGTCCCAGGTCGCGTTTGGTGAGGCCCAGTTTCTGGAGGTGCGCTGCTTTCCTCCTCGCCTCGGGCTTTTGGGCTTGGGTTGGCGGCAGCACTTGTCGTAGTGTCCATAGCGACCGCAGGTCTGACACTTGTGGCCTCGTGCAGGGCACCTGTCTGTGTTAGACCAGTGGCCCTTACGGTCACATCCAAGACACAGTGCGTCGGCGGCCGGGCATGTCTTGGGGCCATGCAGCTTTCCACAGCTGCCACAGGAAGCACTAGGCGGAGGCGTGGAAGAACGTGCGGCAGCCTTCACGTTGTTGGCCGCCTTCTTACCCTTCTTGTACTGTGAGATAGCTCTCACAGCAGGTGGGGCCCATAAGGCAGAGGTGGCGGACTTGGTGGCCTCGTATGACCGACATTCAGTCACTACCACCTGGAGTGTGGAGGAAGCGTCCAGGGGGATGAGTCGCTGCACCAACTCTTCTTGCCTGACACCTGTCAAGATCCCGTGTTTGATCCAGACTTCCTCACATTCCTGGCTGTGCGCCTTGCAGACGTCAATCTCCTCCGACAAACTCTTTAAATGTACAAAAAAGTCGTCAAAGGATTAATTCTCTGCCTGCTTGCAGCTGGTGAAAGCGCGGCGACGCAAAGCCTCGTTATTCCGACCTTTAACGTGCTCCTGTAAAAGGTCGAGCACATCCGTCACTGAAGACGTAGAATCGGGAGGCACTTGCAACGAGTGCTCCAAAACTCTTTGGGTCTCCAGCGACAAACACATCCGCAGTTGGATGAGCTGTTTGTTTGGAGGCATGCAATCAAGGTCCACCATCGTGGAGTAATCTGTCCACCGCCGCCTCCACTCAGGAAAAAGCTGAAACGTAACGTCTGGTGAGAGGGCGGGTGGGGGATGAACAGATGCCTTGGGAGCTGTTGGAGTAGCAAGAGTACCTGGAGGAAGCTGGTGTGGTGAAGGAGGGAGGGTACTGGCGCCTTGGTGCGCGAAACCTGCGAGTGAAGGAGGGTGGGTTAGCGCCAGGGTCGCCAATATTGCATCAAAGCATGCCTTTCCCTCCTCTCTTCGTATCTCCTCCCTCTGAAATTCCTCCTCCCTTCTTATCATCTCCCTCTGAAATTCCATCTCTCTGCTTCTCTCGTCCCTGTCGTCCATCCACCTCAGAATTGTGGCAATGTCCATCGCTGGAGGTGGAGGATGAGAGGTAGTGGGCGCAGAAGCTCCATCTGCACCCCGTAGAGGGGAAGGTGGGGAGTCGTGTCTCCGATCTTGACGTTGTCCCTTCTTACCGCCCATCTTAGTATGCTTGAACTGTGCTGTTTAGTATATAAAGTGGCGCCTCATCAGCTCGAACCACATATATATGATGTAAACAGCGCAGAAATAACGCATAGAGTCCACTGTTCTGTCCGTGAATGCGTGCTTGCATATGTGTGTGTGTTTGTGTGTGTGTGTGTGTCTGAGAGAGCAAATCGTTGAGGCTTTAATGCGGGTGGCTAGAGCCGCCGCGGAGGTAAGAACATTAGTGTCTCCCCGGATGTCACACAAGAGGGGTGTACGCCTGCGTGCTCCGTGGGTACCACAAAAAACAGGCCAATGCTCAACTCTCAGCTCCAGACACAGTAATACACTGACACTAGCACTGCCACCGTCACTAAAAGGCACTGTGACTGCACAACACTGCACATCGCGGCGAAACACAACGCAACACAACACAACACACTAGAGTCGACACACACGTCACCGGCGTCTGTCGGCATTGTTCACAACACTTGTAAGTCCACAGATCCTACTCACTGTGCCATGAAGGCTCCAAGTGTTCCCTGAAGAAGGCAGTGATGGGTAGGGAAACACCAGGTAACACTGAAGTCCATTTATTAACGGATACGAGAGATACAAGTAGTGAGCAGCGTGCTTATGAAGTGCCATGCACGACCCACAGAGTCAGACTGAGGCTGCATTGCCATATGGCAGCCTCGGGGCAATGTTGCCACATAACACATGCATTGTTGCCATGTAATTACAAACATAGATACTACTCGGTACAGTAGCTTATATACAAGGTTGCTACTCGGCACAGTAGCTTAGATACATAACCTACACTCATAACCTCAAGCCTCTTTACTCAGCTTGATTATCGTAATACAAGAAAGCTACGGCCAATTGACCGTTGAATCCTGCTCGACCAACAAAAGGCCGTCGTCCACAATTCTTGCTCAGCCCTTTCAGTCAGCAAGGATCTCAATACAGATAACATAACCAAATCGATGATCATGAAAAAACGCTTTAAACATTGGTCTGAGAATTCCCCGCATCTTGAGTGACTATGAAACATGTGAATGACTTACTTCCCTCAGCCCCGTACCAGATAAGAATATATGTTTCTAGTGTGCAGGATTTGCTAGGAGTCAGCCTGCCGAGATATAGAAGAGTAAGAAAAATATAGGCAAAAAAAGAAGTCAGGTGTGCTGGAAAGAATCTGAAATGGTTGACAGAGAGAGTGAGGGAAACATAATGTAGTGATTTTGTGTGAGTGAGGACAAAGATATATGTAGACTATCTAAGTGAAAAGCTTGCTCTTGTAGTCACACACACACACACACACACACACATACAGTTACATAAGTGCATGTAAAGGAATTAATGAAATTATTAAAATTTTCTGTATTTCCAACAAGTATGACTCAACTCATAAATCAACAAAAGGAATTATTGTACAGCGTCAAAACAAGATCAACAGGTCACCATAGACATCAGTTGAGCTACAGATCCTTTGTGACAATATATTGAAATTACTTTGACAGGCAAATATATTTCTCGTAGAAACCAAAAGCTTTTCAACTCATAACTCTAACATTCTGACTGCCTGCAGAAGTTGGGATTAAAATTCCCTTGACATTTGAAGACGCAAGAGAGGAAGAACGACGCAACGGTCGATAATCCTTGGAACGGGAATTACGAAAGTTTGATAATATCTCACTAAGACTATTTAAGGTTGCTCTCTTCAGTCACTATTTTTCACCGTGAGTGATTCGTGAAGTGGTATGCAGTGTGTGGGCCAGACTAGTCCCCACAATCGAAATTTTGACATTAAAAATCGCGGTTTTGGCCATTTTATTGTAAAAGTTATCTAATTCTCGTAACTAATTGAAATTACAATTATAATTGTAAATAGAACGAATTGCATAAAAGATTATATGCGAAATAGAGTAACTGTTACTACTTGTCAAAATTACTTAAATAAATTCATCAATGCAAATACCCGAAAAATAATTAAAGGAAGAACAGTGGCAAAAATATATTTATTTCTTAAGTATTGTTACAGTACACAAGTTAATACACGTGTTTACTGTTTTCTTATAATTTTTACTCTAGGCTACTGCTATTTTTCTTTTCGTTAGGAATAAGGTATTTTAGTGAGTTTATGTTTGACTACCGGGGTTAGGTTACATTGCGTTAAGGTTAGGTTAATCAAGGTTTGGTATTGATAATGATATTGAAACATTTTATTTAGCCAGAGTCAATAATAATAACAATATTGACATGGCTGAGTCAGTTGAAGGCCTGAGCTCTCTTGGTGTCACCTGATATATACTGTACATTTATCTCAAGGAAGTATTATGTAACATTTAGTATCATCTGTAATAGTACACGTAACATAGTGGTAGCATGAACATAATAACAAAATAGGTAGTAGGTAGGAGGCAGCTACCAAACACGGAGGTATTACCGCCTGGGAAGATATTGGAAGCATAATGTGTTGTCTAATGGAAGACCCTGCTGCCATATGGCATCAAAAAAATTGTGACCAGGTCCCAGGTTGCTGGTCTGACTTTCTGCGTCATTTACACACAATTGCAGGGTCTCAATTGTTTCTCTTACTTTGACAACACAATATAGTACATATTATGTTTCATATTATTGATATATTTATTTAATGTTCTTATCATTATTATTATTATTTAATTTTTCAATAAAATTTATAAAAATTATTATTATTATTATTATTATTATTATTATTATTATTATTATTATTATTATTATTACTATTATTATCATTATCATTATCATTATCATTATCATTATTATTATTATTATTATTATTATTATTATTGTTGTTGTTGTTGTTGTTGATGCCCCCAGGCCCCAATGTGGGTCAGTGACATGTGCTCGGGTAAGCTATACCCCGTACTGTTTATATATATTGTTACGAACCACGCCATCAATTGTCATGATCTACCTACCCAGCACTACGAACCACGCCATCTCTTGTCATGATTCACCTACCCAGCACCACGAGCAACGCCATCTAGGGACGAAACCCGAGTATGACTAGTCTTAGTTACAACTCCGGGGTTTCCCTTCTCCATATCCTGGTTGTTGCGTCACCTGCTCCAAGTCTTCCTCATCAGCTACAGATCGAGGAGAGTTCAGTTCACTCTGGGAAGTGACCACACTAGGATCACCTATCCTGGAAACCTACGGCACAGTGACTACCTACCATCTTCTTCAATACTCAGCCTTACTCGTCAGCCATCTCAGCACTGCACTTGAGTATTTTGTAATCTTATATTGCCTCCCCACCTCCACCTTGATTCAGATTGTTGTATGTTGTGTAAATATGTATATACTGTTAAGCCAATGTTGTGTATGTTTAGGTTAAGTATGGTTAAGGGTAAATTATAGAAAGCTGAATATTTTGTTAAGGAATTTATGGTACTTTATTATAAACAACAAAAACTCGCATCCTTTGTCTACCCTTTTATAGTCCGATTGTCTTTGTTTTTTTATTGTTGTTGCCTGTTGGGATCTGGGTAGACTTTTAACTATATTCTAAATCCCCAACTCGTAACAATATATATATATATATATATATATATATATATATATATATATATATATATATATATATATAATCAACGACCTCACCAGCAAGGAATCGAACCCTCGGCCTACTGGGTGGCCCTAGGGAACGCTTACTGGCTAGCCCACAAGGACACTAAAAGCAGTTCTAGACTCTGTTATATTTCACACAAAGCCTGTTCATCGAGCTGATGGCGCCGTGAACCTCATTGGGAAACTGCCCGTGCCTCGTATGTGGTGTCAGTAGCATTTTACCGAATCCAGCTGGTATGAAACGCGCCATCAGCTCGATGAACAGGCTTTGTGTGAAATATAACAGAGTCTAGAACTGCTTTTAGTGTCCTTGTGGGCTAGCCGGTAAGCGTTCCCTAGGGCCACCCAGTAGGTCGAGGGTTCGATTCCTTGCTGGTGAGGTCGTTGATTATATGTTCAAAGTCCGCGGTTATCACTTCGTTATATATTTATTTTATTTACATGATTTTTTTTTTACATTTGTATTTTAAGTATACCGTATACATATTTTACAGTGTTGATAAATAACACTGGGGAACAAAATTCAACTTTTTGTCAGTTGCATACGTTTTGAAACCTGTTTCTGGGTAAATTGAGGTCACTGATTTCAAATATGGCACCGGTTTTTTTCTATTGGGTTTAGTTTTGTTGCGGTGAGTTACCTACCATTTACTACTATATATAGTTAGACTACCATATACAACTGCTAAAAATCTAAACCAGCACACAGAGAGGAATTACCAAACACGTAGAATTAATTTTTAATTACTTTTATTTACCTTGACAAGCATATTTTGGATTCATCAGTTGCTTTTGTGAACTATGCCAGATTTATTCAGGCACAAACTTGCGTTTAATGGACTGTCTTGAATATCGCCTCTCAGTGCAGTCTCGCTGAATGCTCCAGCAATAGTCCGCCATCATGTGAATGTCCCAGCGACCTTGATACCTGTCTTCCATGACTTTGATATCCTGGTGAAAGCGTTCACCTTGCTCATCACTCACGTCCCCCAAGTTTGCCGGAAACAGTTCAAGATGACTGTTCAGGAAATGCATCTTAATGCTCATGTTGCAACCTAACACATGGAAACTTTCCATCAAAGATTCAACGAGCTTTTTATTGTCCTCTGATATCCTGTTTCCAAGAAAGTTCCTTACAACAGAAACGAATGCTCCCCATGCATTTCTCTCAACATCAGTCATGGATTGAGTGAAGGCTTGGTCTTTAATCAGCGTCCTAATTTGAGGGCCGTCGAAAATACCTGCTTTGAGTTTTTCTAGCGTTAAACCAGGGAACGCTTCACACAGATACTTAAAACAGTCACTGTCAGTATCGAGCGCCTTGACAAACTGTTTCATAAGGCCCAGCTTGATGTGAAGGGGCGGGAAAACAATTGTTTCACGTTCCACTAGGGGTTCATAAATGATGTTCTTTTCCCCAACATTGAGGCTTTCCCTAACTGGCCATTCCTTCTGAATCCAGTGTCTGTCTTTGGCTCTGCTGTCCCAGAGGCAGATAAAGCAAGGAAATTTTGTATACCCACCTTGCTGTCCTAGCAAAAAATTGACCATATTTAGATCAACACAGATGATCCATTTGTGTTCTTCATATTTGAGTAGCTCCAAAACCGTTTCGATGTGTTCATATTTTTCTTTCAGGTGTACTGAGTGTCCTATGGGAATTGCGCCAAAGATGTTGCCTATATGTAATAAAACACACTTCAGACTCCGCTTAGAGCTATCTATAAAGAGGCGCCACTCTTTCGGATCATAACCTGGAGCTCCCATCGCGGTGACTAATCCAGAAATAAAATAATAATGCACACACTAATGCACACACAAATCTATATTTGACGCACTGATGTAATTAAGAATTATATTTGATGAATGTAAACTAATATGCTTATTACCTCCTTTGCTATTTTCAGAATCTGTGACCTGATATGTAAATTGCCGCGTAGCATCAAAACTAGACCTGATCTGCACAAACGAATGCCATTTTCAGAATTTGTGACCTCAAATATACCAGAATCAAGTGTCAGAACTCCTGCAACCGAAAGTGTGTTCCCAGTGTAATTAATATGATAAAGGAAGGAGGCAAGACAACATGGGTTGCATTAAGGTGCAACAAGAGGACAGAAGCTGTCAGTATCATGTCTTTTGGGTAAATATATAATTAATGCAATGGTAAATTCTGATATAATGATTTTGGAGGTACAGTAAAAGTAGGATTGTAAAATGCGTATTGCAAAAATATTCATACTTAGACAATAGATATCTTTTTAGAGATGATTTAAAGGAAGGCAGCATAGTCTGGAGGTCTGGGACTAAGAGGAGTGCATGAAGGGCAGTCTTAGTCGCTCTGGGTGTCTTAAGTTGTATCTCTGCTTATTCCGGAACTGGAAATAATTATTGTCAATCACATGATCGACAGATTTGTAAACAAATAGGCCACAGCAGTAGGTGGTAATATTCTCGAATTTTATCATTTTTAATTTAGATAGGTCATTTGTCCTCATAACTCTCTTCTGTGCAGTAATTAGGAGTTGTATTTTTGTAGAGCCAGCGGCCCCCATTGTGTGTGATAATGTATCAAGCTTTGGTAAACAAGGTCATAATAGATTTCTTTCATTGCTGCAAGAGTGAGCGACTGACGAGTGTGATACATGATACCGCACTGTTTATTGATTTTACTATGAATGGCCTGTATGTGGTTTCCCCAGCTTAAATTTTTCATCAACGGTAACCCCAAGGAATTTAGTATTTTGTCCGCGTTTGAGGACTGTCTTACCAAGGTATAGGGGGTCCAAATCTCGGGGTAAGTTTTCCTTCTGTGAAAGATTGTGTAGTGGGTTTTTCGAGGTTCAAAGTCAGTTTATTGCGTATTTCCCAGGTCCTGACTTTAGTCAATTGAGTGTTCATAGTTCTCATCAAGGAATGGAGATCTGGGTTGCTGGCATAGAGATTACTATTGTCTGCAAATAAGTTGTAATTGAAGGGTGTGCTGGAGTGGACTATATCGTTTATGTAAGACAAGAACAGTACAGGACCGTGAATGGAGCCTTGAGGGTTGCCATACAAAATTGGTGAGGAGTCAGATTGATGATTATTATAGCAGACTTACTGCTTCCTGTTAGACAGATATGAGGTAAACCAATTGTAGGATAAGCCCCTATCGCAGTAATGTTCAAGCTTTAACAGGGGGATGGTATGGACGACAGCATCAATGGCCTTAAAGGGATCCAGGAATATTCCAACTGTGAGTTTAAGATGTTATTAGTAAAGGATAGCAGAGCACTCAGTGGACCTTCCAGGTCTAAATCCACACTGAGAGTCTGTAAGGATGTTATTGACACTGCAGAAGGAATTTAGACTATTACATGCTAACTTCCCCACTTTCTTACTTAAGGATGGAAGGACTGATAGGTGACGGTAATTCTTGAAAAGACCTGTATCCCCATATTTTTCATATGCTGGGTGAACTTTAGTATTTTTCAGTTTATCCGGAAAGACACCAGTAGTGAAGGAGGAATCACAAATGTGTAAGATAACAGGTAGTTATAAGTGGACTACTTTCTTAAGGATGCTCATTGGTACTGTATATTGTCTTCGCCTGCTGCTGAATCTTTGGACGGTTTTTGATGGTCAATAATTCATCTGCTGTGACAGTGGATAAGAACAGCTCATTTTCCTGTCTGTTTTGTAGGTAGGCTCTCAATTACTCATGGTGATCAGGGATGCTCACTGCTAGATTTTTGCCAACGCTGATAAAATAATCATTGAAATAGTTGGTAATGACTGATGGTTCCGTTACAACTGTATTTATTTATAATAAAGGCTGAGTGGTGAGACCTTAGGTTGTGTGTTCCTGTTCTGAATAGAATGATGATACTCCAGGTTTTCTTACTGTTGCCTGATGTTCAAGGAGCTGATTGAGTTACTCTATTTCCAATACTTCGGTAAACATCACCGAAAGTTATGGGTCTTTTTGCAAATTTTCATTGGAGTTTGTGTATTTATTTTTTCAATGCCTTGATTTCATTTGTAATACAGGGTTTGGAGATAGATACAGTTTTTACGAACTGAGTCTTGAGGGAGAAGTATTTATCAAAGCAAGCATTGAAGATGCAAGAGAAGTTGCAGCAGTTCACGTTAGGACAAGATCCCACTTAGCATTCATTAAGTTGTTTTCACACAGGAGCATGTTGTCGGCGCAGTATTCTTTGTATTTTACTGTAACTTTACTGGACTTTTCAGATTTTGTGGCTATTTTATACATGGCAAAAACTGGGAAGTGATCTGAGGTATTGTTATAAGTAATTCCACTTGCCAGGTTGCAAGGAGAATTGTCTGTCCAAATATGATCTATCAACGTGGCAGAGGTGGCGGTTGCTTTGGTGGGTTTGGTTATTGTGTTGAAGAAGAGCTTAGGATGACAGGTAGCAAAAATGTCTGTTACTGAGGTGTCCGTCTCTGATTTTAGTCGATCAAGGTTAAAATCTCCTGTAACTTACCAAGGTTTCCTCTCTGAACTTATGATTGGGTTAAATTATTAAGTTAGATTGTGCTAAGGTTAGATTAGGTAAGATTAAGTTAAGGTTAGGTTGTGTTAAGCTTAGGTTATATTAGACTGTGGTAGGGTGGGGCTAGTTTTGGTCAGGTTAGGTTACATTGTGTGATGTGAGTTTGTGAGTGTGTGTGTGTGTGTGTGTGTGTATACACAGGGTGGTCAAATGCGTCTAGTGTGAAAGCATCATGTTAGTGTTAGGGTGCAAACACTGCTTGCTTCCTCTCGCTTTCACCTACCGCCGCTGGCTAGCCCTCGTGGCGAAAAAGGAAGCAACTTACATAAGTCTTCCCCTGTCAGTACACAGCCTGTTCAACATCAAGACTCCTGCTGTGCCTCCTCGTGACAACACACCGTAACTGGGTGCCTCGAGGGGCCCAAGCTAGACCAGCAAGGGATCTTGGGGTAGCAGTGGGCCCCAGAAGGAACGGCGCATAGGCCTACTGGATTGTGGACACGTCATGGCACCTACCTACCATTGGGGCATGCGGATTAACCATGGTAGGTATAAGGCTATGGGAGTAAACCCCGAACGAAAAATCTGTGGTAGAGCCCTGCGTCAGGCAGACATGCTTACAGAGCACCAACAAGTTGCTGCTTACTCCTAGTTGGAGACTTTGATTACATAGAACTGAATAGTGTTAGCTTGTTGAGCTTAATAGTGTCACCAATAGGCTTAGACTTGTCTTCAAGGAATTGTTCTCGTCCAAGCTTGACAACATTTTACACACTCTTCACGGCTTCTGGACACAATATTTTCTTTGTGTGAAGAACCATTAGGTCAGCACTTTCTTCTTCAAATGGATTTCCCATTTCTTCCATGACAAGTGTAAGTGCTTTCACATCCTGAAGAAACTGGTCATGCGTCGTGTTGGTTTGCTCATGATGGTGGAAGTTAGCCTTGGTTTGCTTAGCTTTCTGCGATGAATCAAATTCAGCAATGACCTGTGCTACTTCTGGACCTGCAACCATCCACCGTCGAAGTGCACTAGGGTTTCCAGTCAAACCGACTGCACCACCATCACCTTTGATGCAGGCATTGTTCTGCTCATGGGCCTGGTCTAGTGCCATTGCAGAAAAACGGCGGGCTGTCTTTTTTGCAGTGAAATGTCCAGCTTGAAACTTTGCAGCCACATCAGGATGCTTGTCCGAGAGCTCTGTCATGTCCTTCCGGTGGACTGGAACCCACCGAGAATTGAGAGTATGATCCAAGGCGAAGAACCACTGACACAGTTCAGCCACTTAGTGATCTAACAAACATAAAGATACTCTGCTCTAGGTTGAGGGTGGTTGCCCAGTACTGAAACTGGGGACAACATTCAGCCCTTTGCCGACACCAGACACCAAACACTAGGGGCTCAAGACCATCACTTTGGGCATCTTCAGTGAATTGGCCTTAAGCCTTGTGCTGTAGGATGTTCAGGGTTGCTGCTGTTATCTGATGGTCTCACCTGGTGCGTGTGGCGTGAGCAGACTTTAAGAAAGAGTTCGCAGTTCCCATTTTCTTTCTTCCTATAGTCTATTATTTCCCTATGCTTTGCAGTATTAGAAAGTGACGTGGTGAAACCTGAATTTTTTTCTGTATCCGCCCCTGATTTATAGCGGCCACTCAAATCCAGTAATGAGTGGCTCCATATCTGAAAAAGTTCATATACCATTACTCCATTGCTGTGCCAAATTTGGTACTTTCATCGTTAAATGCACAATTGTTATGAAAATTGTAGCTATACCTCTCCACTACCTTTCCACTACAACCAGCGCCTCATGACACTCCGAGTTCCACTAAATCAATCACGTTATACATTTTTCATCAGGGCATACGCCCAAATACTGGATGCAGAGGATGACAAAAAGGAGGCCTTTTACGCCAACCTTGACAGAATGCTAACCTTTATTCCCAAAGAAGATAAGGTTGTGCTCCTTGGTGACTTCAGTGCCAGAGATGGCAGAGATGCTGACATTTGGTAGGGAACCATAGGGAGAAATGGACTAAGCAAGTGTAATCCCAACGGCCTACTCATTATCACCAATACCTTGTTTAGGCAGGCCGACAAGTTCAAGTGTTCGTGGCAACACCCACGATCTACACACGGGCATCTCATTGACTACATCACTGTCAGAGAGAGAGATGACCTCGATGTTCTCATTACCCGAGCCATGCTGGGCTCAGACCACTGTAATACTGATCAACGGCTCGTCAGCGCCTAGCTATCATTTCACATCGCCCCAAAACGGCGAAGTCAGCATGCACCCAGAAGAGGTTTTCACACTGAGCGTCTGCAGGATCCAACGGAAGGACATGCTTTCATAAAGCAGCTCGAACATGGGCTGATAAACAACCCGACAACAAATAAACCCAAATCTCAGTGCCGAATGGGATATCCTCGACACTGTCATGACAAAAACCTGCAGAGAGACCCTCGGCCTGATCGAGAGAATACACCTGGTCTGATTTGATGAAAATGACCCCGCAATCAATGTTCTCGTCGATGATAAACGTGCTGCTTTAACTGACTGGCAAAACAACCCTCAGTGTCGGACCAAAGCTGATACCTACCGCAAGAAGAAAGCAGCGGCCCAGCCCGAAATTCGCAATCTAAAGAATGACTAAAGCAAGTGAAACACAAAATTTGCAGATCAGCACAAGATGCATGAGTTTTTCAAATCAACCAAAACATTTTTTTGGCCAATCACTCGTGGCGCAGCCCCTCTCTGCTCATCCGATTGTAACCCCTAATTAAAGATGAAGAAGGCATTCGTCACCGCTGGAAAGAGTACTACGATTCACTGTTCAACCGAAACACAGATGTGGATGTCCTGACTACCCAACAGGTCCCTCAGCATGCAGAGCTGACTCACCTCAGCTATCCTCCATCCCTGGATGAGGTAACTACTGCCATCAAACGGATGGAAAATTAAAAAGCCTCAGGGCCTGATGGAATCCCAGCCGAGGTGTATAAAGGAAGAGGACCTCATAAAGCTCTTAAAGATGCCTCCATCGTAAATATTCATAAGAAAAAGGGGGACAGTGGCAACTACCTCGAGATCTTGCTGCTGTCTGTAGCTGGCATGATTATCTCCCGAGTCCTCCTAAATAGTTATTCCTGAGACGGAAAACTTCCTCTCAGAATCTCAATGTTGCCTTAGCTCATCATGTAGAACCACTGACATAATCCTTGCTGCCCGCCACATACAGAAAAAGTGCAGAGAACAGCATCGTGACCTGTACAAGGCTTTCATTGACCTAACCAAGGCCTTCGACTCGGTCAACAGGGAAGCTCTCTGGTAGATCCTCAGCTGTTTTGGCTACCCACCAAAATTCGTCACTATTGTGAGACAAATCCACAATGGCATGAACGGCAGTGTCCTGCACAATGGCACCCAGTGTGAGTTCTTCCACATCCAAACGAGGTCAAGCAAGGGTGTGTACTGGCACCATCTCTCTTTTCCATTTTCTTGGCTACCCTCCTTTCTCGTGCCAGTGGCAATTTAGCCGCAGGGTGGATATTGAGTACCGGATGAAGGGTCTTTTCAACATAAGACGACTCCAGGCAGGATCAAAGGTGTTGGTAGCTTCCATTACTGGACTCAGTAGGCAAACGAACCTCACCCTTGTCGCTCACACTGAACGCGACCTATAGGAGATCCTGAGCACCTAGCCAGTTGTGTATGCACACTTCGGCCTTGAGGTGAATGTACGTAAGACTCAGATTCTCTTTCTGCCTGCTCCTGGTTCAGACACACATCCACCATCCATCCAGCTTAACGGTAATACCCTCTTTAATGTTACCCACTTTCGTTGTCTTAGCTCCCAGCTGTACACCCACGGACATCGATGAAGGGATTCAGCATCTGATCAGATGTGCATCTCAAGCTTTTGGCAGTGTCTGAAACCGTAGGGAGCTGAAATTATCTACAAAGTTACACGTATATAGAGCAGTGGTCCTCCCCACCATGCTTTCCGGCAGCGAGACATCGGTCACATACAGGAGGCACCTCAAGGCATTTGAAAACTTTCACCAACATAGTCTACGATCCAGCCTCTGCGTTCGCTGGGAAGACTAGAGAACAAATGCCAGTATTCTTGCTGACACCAACTGTACGCTGGACTGGCCATGTTATCCGCATGTGCGACAGTAGACTGTCAAATCAGCTACTTTTCCGTCATCTAACGTATAGTAAACCTAACGCTGGCGGGCAACTGAAAAGGTATACGGATAGCCTTAAGACAAACCAGAAAAAGTGCCAAATCGACCCCCTCACCTGGGAGACGATTACTCCACACCATGTCAATACTTTCGCGTTTGCCCGACTGCATAACGAGGCAGAAAAGCACCAACGCCCCTCTCTCACTAGTTGTAGCCCCCCACATGTGCAACATCTGTGAACGACCATGTCGGTCCCGTATCGGCCTCTTTAGTTACCTCAGAACTCACCAACATAGGTGACATCCTTAATAATTTGTACCATTGTATCATAGCTGAATGATCTTCATACTCGATTCCAAGTGACAGCATAGTAGTACAGTAGTAGTAGTAGGATACATTATATCAAATTGTACCAGAGTTAAGTTAGGTTATGTTAAGATTTGTGTGTCAAGTTAAGTTAGGTTTGATTTCCTGTTCGTATCCTGCCTAAAGTCACATGACGCCAGTCTTAAGAGCTGTATCGGTTGAGACTGAGTGTTCAGTGGTGACTCAAGTATTCTGTCGTGACTCAACGTTCAGTAGTGACTCAACTTCAGTAGTGATTCAAATGTTCAGTTATGACCCTAAGTTAATATTTAAGTATCCTCTGCTACAGTTCAGATATTTTCTCGAATTTTTATTTATCATTTATTTTTGCCCAAGTTAAATAAATAATTTTTCACGTGGCACATTATGAATTAGATTTTTTTAACAGTGTTGAGTTAGGATAAACTAATTCATATTCCCAGAATTATTCTATATTTGTTTCCTTTTATAGTAATAAGAATGTTTATAAGTGCGAAGTGTTTCATGTTTCGGTGAATGTTACAGTGAGGAATTCAATGCTGTAATTGGTCCATAAAATGAGGATTCAAATTGTTACACAAATTTTTAATTAGGATTTATTTTCAATTAATTAGAACAAGAAATTGTATTTAATAATTTTGCTTTGCGAGATTATGCAATTTTAAAAGGTACTACGTGATTTATTGTTTGTATTGTTTATTTATTTGTGTAAATATATGATTGATTAATTTAATTATGTTTTAAATTATTTAGTATTAATAAGTATAAAAATATTATAGTTATTATTACAAGTATTTTGTATTATATCGTAAAGTGTTGTAATTATGTTTGTAATGATGCTTTTCTAATTCAGTAATGTTAATGATTGTTCTAAATATAACTTACGATTTCATTTGTTTATTTTTTTTTAATATTCTTGTAAGCATTTTTTAGCTTCCACTGTGGCAACAGAAACATCTCTGTTGTTAATAATAGCTAAATCTTATTGTAAATGCTCTTATTTTTGTTTAATGATGAAACATACAGGCAAGTTGATAGTGTATCAATGGTAAATCCACTTGGACCAAACCTTGCATCAAGGAAAAACTCTCTAAACTACTCAAACCATATACCACTGCCAGCAAAGCCATATTTTATATTCCAATACAATACCAAGGATCTTATAGCTATACTCTCAGAAACAAACTGGTCAAGTTATTATTAGACTTTATCCTTAAAATTCATTGGGTGTGGTGCTCGGATCTGAAAACACACTGCGGAGGTGGTTTAAATTTAAGTATGCCTGAGATATCGCCCGGACGAAGGAGAGAACAATCATACTCAGCACCCCTCTTCGGAATTCATGTGCTCGGGGTCGTTTGCATCTGGCACATTCTACTTGTAAATGATTCAGGTGGAGGATCCATGTGTGCATCGAATAAAAGTATTCGTCGACATAATGCAAATTCATTATTTTTTCTGAATAACGTTGATGTGTCAGTGTGTTTCATAATTGGACGACTGTAACTGGAATTCTATATGCCAACCAACCGTCGTGGTCGTATTTTACCTTGGTGTAAGCCGTAAGCAATAACTAAATAATTTGGTAGTCTGTGTCTTTGACCATTATACAGAGGATAATGATAAGTAAAGAGTTGTGATTTTTTGAGATTCATTATTCCGTTGCACCTTAACCATTTGATTGGGCGTAGTTACAGAGATATCTTGTTTCAGACCCCAATTGGCAGTATAGATTGATATAGTGTCTTTCTTGGCCAATTTACATGGTTTATAAGATACCCAATATACATAATAATACTGAGATTGAATATGGGGTAGGGGGGTAAAGTGATAAGTTTGGCTTCTTGAATGTTAATAACTTTATGAACAGTTTGTATTGACATGCAGAACGGAGTTCAGACTAAAATAAAATAAAAATTGCCCAGCATTTGTTTTCTGATGAGCTTTAGCAGTAATTTCAAACTCAAACGTAAGCTGTAAAATAAATTCCTAAGAAATATTAAGACGCTAATTAAAAGGTTGAAAATATGGTAATTATCATGACCAATGAAGATAAGAACATAAGACCATAAGAATGGAGGAAACTGCAGAGGGGCCTATTGGCCCATACTGGGCAGTCCCATTTACACCCAATCCCTATTGCTCATATATCTATCCAACCTATGTTTGAAGCTATATAGCTTATTTGAGTCAATGATGATATTTGGTAACTTGTTCCAGTCGTCTACTACTCTATTTCCATACCAATGTTTACCTATTTCTTTCCTAAATCTAAATTTATCTAATTTAAAACCATTGTTACGAATTCGCTCCTGGTTGGATAGTTTGAGTACCATTGTAATCTCCCCTTTGTTCAGCCCTGACTTTCATTTACACACCTCGATCATGTTGCCCTAACTCTACGTCTCTCGAGGGAGTGCAATATAAGATGCTGTGACCTGTCTCTGTACTCAAGGTTCCTAATGCCCGGGATTAGTCTTATCATTCTCCTCTGAATTCTTTCCAAGGATTCTATATCCATTCTGACACTGTGACGTCAAAATTGACATGTGACCATAAGAAGAAATAGTTAGCTTTTTTGCGTGCTTAAGGATAACAACAAGGTTTAAAGAGTTTTAAGGAAAAACAAATAATTATTTCACCTTTTTTAAACGCTTGTAGTTTACACTGTGTTTCATGGAAATACTTTAGATCTTCGGGCAATTAGTTCATACATTCATTGAATTTGTTCATGCCTTTAGGGAATTAATTCAGACCTTCAGAGAATTAGTTCAGACCTTCAGATAATTAATTAAGACTTTCAGAGAATTAGTTCAGATCTTTCGGAATTAATTCAGACTTTCAGGGAATTAATTCAAGTATTAAATAATTAATTCAGACTTTCAGAGAATTGGTTTAGACCTCCCGAAAAATAGTTCTGACTTTGTGGTTTTATCGCCAGGGTCTTATTATATTTCTGCCAATTTCAGTCGATTTCATAATTCAAATGCCTAATTTCAGTATTCATTCATTTGGTCTAATTGTACTCCTTTATGTTCTTTTCTCGTTAACAAGGATTTTATTAGCGTATATATTCACAACTTGTGTGGAGAGAATATCATGTTGGAAATTCATTGTAAGAAACTTAAGCATCAAGTCTACCTGGTGCTAAATACTTGACAACTTGAGCTTTACATATCATAGTCAGTCTCTCTCATCTATAACACAACATCTGATCATCTCGGACTAGAGGTGACAAGTAACATCGTATTGTTATTCATGGAGCGGCTAAGTACATTTTTATCTCCTCTTTTTTTCGTGTAGAAAGTAATTGTCTATATCCAAGAAGTGTAAATATCCATAAACATAAAACCTGGTCAAGTTCATAAGTGGTCATTCATTGTAGCCACATTTCAAAGCAAATGGGTCGGGAAGCTGTTCAAACCCCGCCGTCGAATGATTGCTTTTCTTCGTAACAAATTTTCATCACATCGCTTGATTCCTTTTACGTAATCATAAAATTTTGACGAATTCTCTAATATCAGTTGAGGCCATGAATGCCATTGGTTGTTTTTGTTTTTACACAAATAGTTTTTCTTCATATGCGCGAATATGGCGTTTTTTTTTCTTTAATAAAACAATGAAAGGTGATGCTAATACCGTGTAGCTTTCACAGAGGAATATTAGAATCCTCCTTCAATGGACGAGTTGCCGGTCGGAATTTTTTCGTAAGATGGCAGGTCAATGGGTAAAGAAAACGCTTCAATTCACTGTGGTAATGATATTTTTAAATAAATTGGGCTAAAAAGTGTAAACAAAAAATAAGAGTTGAAGTAGCTATAAAGTCACATGACTGCGAAACGCTCTGTGATTGGTTGTGACGTCACAGGTTGGCTCGAGCCTCCGAGCAGGAGTCTGGAAGCAGCCAGCCGTGGTATATGTGTTGTTACCAGTAGAAATACAAGACCTGTGGCCATATTCAATGCTGATATATACAGGCATACCTCATTTAGTATCATCGTGTGTATTTACTTGCTGGACGCCAAAATGATGCAAAAGACCGATAACTCCAACATGGAAGTTTTCATCACTGTTCTCTACATGTATTTCATGTCTGGAAAATGTAAGTTTTCGTCACTGATGTCTATATTTAATGTTGTGGATGGACTAGGGATGACCATGACCAGGGAATGGGCTGAGATGATCAGATGACAGATATAATTTAACGTGCTGCGTAGCTGGATGGCGGAGTTCTTGGTAACAAATGCTCTACAATCATAAAGACATCTACTTTGGGTAAATTTCTTTCATCTCCCTTGATGAACCCTGGAAGTAGTTGTCCAACCTTCTCGGCTGAATGGCTCTGTAAATAAATATTACTGGATAATTAATTGTGCTTTACTGTGCAACACAGTAATACTATTTTGAATATATAAATATTACTAAGCACATTTACTAATTCAATGGATATTAGCTGCCCATACTACAAAGTTCATCGTATATACATTCCAAACACTATTGGTATTGTTTTGGTGTTGGTTATCTGGGGAACCTAAAGATTGTAACTGTGGGATTAAATACTTTAAACATTAAGATACGGGATTTCTCTACGGGATTTCTGTCACAAAATATTTTACGATCTCATAAGAAAATAAAAGGTCATATGTTACGTTAGGTTAGGTTAGGGTACGATAAGTTGTATTATAAGTTATAAGATTCGCTTAACATACACTGGTAAGGGGGGGTAGTAACTGAAAACTAGTGATTTCTGATAGAAATGAAGGTCAAAATTGTTCATAACACATCGCAAACCATCAGAAAAAAGCATAGTCTGCATGTCTAAGTAAAGGGATGACCAAAACTTAAAATTTACCCAATATAACCGATCTCGAATCTAAGCATCCAAATACTTATGGTAGTTAAAGTAAAATTTTACCCATTAATTAATATAAATTATGATATATCCCAATGATTCATGAGTGACTCATCAAAACAATAACAGCAATATGTTGTCATGTTTACCTAGCATCAGACATTCACAAAACAAAGTCCAGACAATGTCATTACCTCTAAGTTCACTCGTATCTCCATCTAGTACTGATATACTCTGTAAATACACTGGAAAAAAAAGTCTACCAGGTAACGAATACATGATAGCTGAGCTGGTGTGAACATGTTAGTTTTTTTTATGTCCATAAGCTGCTCTTCACGGCACATTTGTTCACTTACAAAATGTCCAAGACTTAGATCATAAAAAAACACCCTTAAATCTTACCTGAACGTGGCATTTGGTGTCTCAAGAGGCCAACCTTTGTACTACCTCAGACTGCAGCGGTGAGTTTGTTGGAGAACGACGTCTGCGAGGAACGTGGTGACGTCATTGTAAATGGCGGCCCTGTTTCTAGAGAAATAAACTTATCTCGACTATTATAGAAGGACTTTAAACTTTTATTAAAAATTATATCTACCGTATCACTCTACGAGCGTGGCAGAGTGTATTTCTTGTGTTCACTCAAAACCGACAACTCGTCCATTCCAACGTTACACGGAGTCAAAATCGTTTAGGGATTTGTTCTGCTGGCAACTACACAAAAATTGAATATATTGCGCCACGTTCAATAGCGAACATTTACTTAAAACCGGTGGTGGTGAGGCCTGCATGGTGAGAGTAGAGTATTTATTACAACAGCCAATAAAGGGCGACTCGAAGTTCGAAGTTGTTGAGGATTACTGGCGTCTTCGCCATTAGGCTATTTCGGCCGGAGCTGATGTCTTCTTTCTTCTTTTAATCTTGGTCTTCTTTCTTGCTACAACTAATCTGATGTTCTTGTTTCTTCTTTTCTTGTTATTCTTGTGTTCTTCTTGTTCTTGGTATTTTGGTTACTTCTTTCTTCTTGTTGTTTTATTGGGATGAATTATGGTATGCATGAGTGATATGATGGTGAGTTACTGACAGACCAGATGAAATGGCTTGTCAGGTGACTAGTTTCTCTGTGATTTTTTTTTTTTTTTTTTTTTTTTATATTTTGTCTTTTGTAGCCCGTGTCTTTTTGTTTGAATATGTGTTGGTGGGTGTCAGTTTAACTTGATAAATGTGAGTGTTGTATGTAATGATAAGGTTTGTGATGTGTTTCTCATGTTGTATGTTTTAATTTTTGTTTTATTCATTTTTATTTTCTTTAGGCATGGTTACATACATATAGTAGATATAAAAAGAGTTAAAAAGAGTTCATGCGTGTGTCAATCATAACATGCCGATAAGATGGGTCTCCTTGAGGAAGGTTATTACAGCGCCACTTATGGTGACATCATCTTGCAATAGGTTGGGTACAGTCAGCACGAAGCCTTGCTCGTCAGCTAGGATCACCAGCTGCCGACGCTCTGGTTCGTACTGGCTGCACTCAGTCAGAATATGTCTGATGGAGAGAATTAGGTTATAAGTGGCACAGATAGGTGGGAAGGAATTGTCAAGATAGGCCCCTAGGTGGGTCAGGTAGGTACAGTTCAGCCTTAGTCTGGCGAGAACGACCTCTTCCCTCCTATTCTTTCTATAGGCTGAGGGCCAGTTTCCTATATTAGGCTTCCAGGTGTTGTGGAGATTCAACCTAGTCCACTCAAGTTGCCACTTTCCAATTGTATATGTCTTCCCCAAGGAGAGACACGACTGAGTCTCCCAGGGTACATTAGTTGTCTCCCCGAGACCCACAGTCGCTCTTGCTAATCTGTCTGCCCGTTCATTGCCCCAAATGTTACATTGCCCAGGCACCCACACCAGCACAATACTCTTGGCACACTCATGTAATTTATTAATAATGTTGCCATGTATTTCATTGCTGGTAGTATCACCACCTTGAATTGCTTTAAGAGCTGACATGGAATCTGAAATGACAGCAACATCACTGACATTGCTTGTTATTGCAATGTCAATAGCTTTACTAATTGCGAACATTTCTGCAGAGAATATGGTTGTATGCCGCGGCAGGCGGAAGCTCCACTCCCCGTCTCTGCTTCAGATACCGGCTCCAACGTTGTCGTCAGTCTTGGACCCGTCGGTGTACACGTGAGTATAGGCGCTGAATCCTTCGAGAAATTGATAGAAAAGTTGCCTCAGGAGCTCAGGATGAAAGTCATTCTTCGCTCCCGGAAGCCACGATGTTTCCACATGGAGGTTGGGGTTCTCCCATGGCGGACACAACGGTGGAACGTATCTATCAACATCTTCGAAATGGATACCAGCACCCTGGCACAAGGTCTGGAGGCGGACAACCGAGGACGGGGACCTACGCAGCTGCAGGAAACGGAATTTGGCAACAGCACACCAACCTGGGTGGCCTGTGCCGCGCTTCCTAGCCGCACTCAACCCGTACCTTAGCGTCAACATGTCCCTCCTGATGTGAAGTGGAGGGACGTGGGCCTCAATCTCTAGTTTACCTACACGTGTACACCTGTAAGCACCCAGACATAGACGAAGGCATCGGTTCTGTATTCTGGTTAGCTTTGCGAGTGTGGTGTCGCATGCCGAAGCATACAACTGGCATCCATAATCAAGTTTTGATCTGATCAGGGTCTTATACACCATTAATAAATCTTTCCTATCGGCTCCCCATGTAGTACCTGATAAAACGTCCAGGATGTTTGTGACTTTAAGACATTTACTTTCAAGTTCATTAATGTGGTTTTTCCACGTTAATTTCCGGTCAAAATGAACACCAAGAAATTTTACTGAAGTCTGAAATTTAATAGGAGTATCATTTAATTTTAATACTGGATTTCTAATGTTACGTTTCTTAGTGAAGACTACTGTTCCGCGGCTTTTAGGCCGGCTTGCACCCTTTGTGCAGATAGCCTCTCAATTCGAGAGGAGCGCCAGATTGCGCAATCGTCAGCAAACAAGGAGAATTTGAGGTCACTCAAGCTGGGGGCTGGTGATAGGAAATCATTAATCATAATAAGAAATAAAATCGGGCCCAAAACGCTACCTTGTGGAACTCCATTTTCTAAGACAAATATGTCTGACTTTACGTTACCTCTTAATTTGACGGAAAAAGTCCTGTCTTGCAAAAAATTACAAATGAAAATTGGCAAATTACCTCTCAGACCCAAGGCGAAGAGCTTCATCATGAGGCCAGTCCGCCATGTCATGTCGAAAGCTTTTTCTATGTCTAAAAATACTGCAATTAATGTTTCTTTACTGCAAAGAGCTTTTGAGATGTCAGTTTCAAGACTTATCAAATGATCTAGTGTGCTTCTACCTTGGCGGAAACCACACTGTCGATCATTCAATAAGTTGTTACTTTCCAAAAAATACATTAGTCTACGCTTTATCATACGTTCCATGACCTTACACAGACAGTTTGTGAGCGAAATCGGACGGAATGAGTTGGTGTTGTTCGGGCATTTGTCCCTCTTCGGGATCGGTACGACATGGGCAAAGTGCCATGAGTTTGGAAACGTTCTGGACGTCCAGATCTCATTGTACACTTCTAGCAATTTATCCAGGTTTCCCTGGTCAAGGTGCTTAATCATCTCGTATCGTATACCGTCAGGTCCAGGAGTAGAGCCCTTGCCCTTATTAATAGCAAAGGAAAGTTCCTCTGGGGAAAATGCTCGATTGTAGCCCTGTTCGTCCCCGTTCTCGAAGTCGAGATGCAAGAGCTCGGCACGATCACGGAACACGCCGAAGCGTGGATCATGATTGGTGGAGCTACTGGCATCTGCAAACTTCTGGCCTAGGGTGTTGGCAATGGCCTGGGGTTCGTCGAGAATCCGCCCTCCACTACTCACCTGTGGGATAAAACTCCTTCCTCCTTTGGATCTGACCCGGTTTATAGCGGACCATACCTCAGAGGAAGGGGTATCCGTGTTAATAGTGGAGACGAACGCCCGCCAAGACTCTCTCTTACACTCCCCGAGAACCCTCCTCGCCTTGGCTCTAGCTTTTTTATATTCAATTAAGTTAACAAGTGATGGAATTCTATTGAATAAACGGCAACCCCTATTTCGCTCACAGACCACTCGTCGGCAGTCTGGTGTCCACCATGGAACTCCAGGCCTGTGGGTTTTTGCAGAAGTCTAAGGAATTGTTAAATCTGCAGCGTGTATTATAGCTTGTTGTATGTGTGTAATTTTGGTGTTGATGTCTTGTCCAATGGTGTCTATACGAACGGCTCCTGAGTAGGCCCTCCAGTCTGCTTTCCTAAGGTTGTAGCGGACCTCGGGAGTAGCCGTTGGGGCGCCACACTCATAAGAAATGCAGATCGGAAGATGGTCGCTACCCAGAGAGTCGTCGTATGTAGAAAATTTACAATCTAATAGCAAGGCAGCATCAACTATAGAAAGATCTATAGCTGACGCTGTGCCAAATCGTTCGTCCACTCGAGTCGCACTACCGTCATTCAGAAGAGACAAGTTGGAGTTGAGGATAGCTGCAGCCACCTGCTCTCCCCTCCCGTCACTCCGGACACTGCCCCACCGCAAATGGCGAGCATTGAGGTCGCCGAGGATCATTTTCTTTTCTGGCAGTTCGTTAAAAAGCTCCTCAAGCTCACCATCAACAATGAGCCCGCCCGGAGGACAGTATAGTGAACAGATGGCAACATAGCCAGGCCGAATCTTAACTCTGCACGCCACAGCCTGCAGGTTCACGTTCAGACTGACTCTTTGCTGGGCGAATGAACTCCGAACGTATAGGGCTACCCCCCTTAGGTTGTCTCCCCTGTAGGACGTGTAGTTGTCAAATACAGGTGCGTCGTCATGACCCGCAAGTAGCGTCTCTTGTAGGCAAAAAACGTCCGGCCGGAATAATGACATTAGTAAATGAAATTGAGCATTTTTATTCCTAGCACCTCTGCAATTCCACTGAATGATACTGAATTTTAAGTCTAAGAGTTGATATGGTCAGCGTTTTGGGCTGTATATTTCATTCCTCTTGTTTCTCGGGGGGGAAAGGGTGCAGGGGGAGGATCCCCCTCATCAGATGAGCAGTCTCCCGGCTCCAAAGAGCCAGTACTCTGCTCAGCAGGGGCTCCCTGCCCCGGGTGTCTTTCAAAAATGTGAAAGAATGGTTGTGTTGTTGAGTCTTTTGTCAAGTTTTCTAGTGACTGCGTTCTCCTCCTTACGTTGGGGTAGATAGGGTCGCGAGTCTGTTTGGGTTTTGGGGTCAGGTATAGCTTGTTGTTAGTTTCGGTCTCGTTATTAGTCATAGTTGTATTAGTGTTCTCGTCTTTGGCGTCTGTGGTTGAATATCCGGTGATTGTGGAGTCAGTCTGTGTTGAGATGGTCCTGGTCTCAGTCTGGGTTCCAGTGGTGCACATTTTGGGAGGTGAGGTATTTTTGGATACAGCAGATGCAAAGGACATTCCAGGTGTTGGTGTCTGCAAGGACATCTCCACCTGCCTCTTAGCCTCCTTGTAGTCCAAATTGTTCTCTGCTCTCACCTTACTGATCTCATACTCCCTCAGGTAGGAAGGGCACTTCCTGTCTGAGGCAGCATGCTGACCCGAACAGTGGTAGCATTTTTCCTCCGTTTGTGTACAGTCATCTTCCCTGTGTCCGGTCTGAGCACATTTGGAGCATACCTGGGTGTTACGGCAGGCCTTACCAGTGTGTCCAAACCTTTGACAGTTAAAACAACGCATTGGGAATGGAATATATGTTTTGGTCTGGACCCTCTCATATCCTACCAAGACATGAGTGGGCCTAGCAAGTCCGTCAAAAGTCAGTACAGCTGTAGTCGATCGTTTGCGTTCACCGTCAGTGGTCTTCCTATTAAATACGAAAGCATCGACGACTCCTTGATCTTTCATGTGGTACTTAATTTCGTCATTTGTCATCCCCTGAAATTCGTAGCTGATAACTACAGCCTTACAGGTGTTGAGAAATGCTGGGATATATGGTTCCACTTTTGTTGAATGGAAAGTTTTAAGATTCAAGGCGTCCCTCATTTGCTGAGCGTCTTTAACAGTAACTTGGAGTTCGCCTTTTCTTGTCTTTCGGACTTTCTCCACGTCCCCTATCTGATCCTTAATGGCCTTCTGTATGATGAATCCATTAATTTTGTCAAACGAGGTAGACGTGTCAATAGTCCGAAAGTGGATTACTCGGGCCTTCTCAGTTGATACTTGTATGTTTCGTCTTTGTTGTGTAGTTTGGTCATTAGCCGTTACATTGTCTGGGTTTGTCGTTGGTCGTGGCAGTCGTGGGTCATGATTGGTCTCCCGCCTCTGCCTGTCCCTGCCTGGACGAGCAGAGGGGGGCTTGGTGTTTCCCCTCCCAGAGGGCATGGTTGGGGTGGCTGGGAACCACCCCTTGTGTACAGCTTTGGTAGTTTAATTACATATATGATTTTTGGTGCACTAAGGTTATGTAAGGCCCTTCGTGTAAAAAAAAATTACTTTTACTGAAGGACGACCCCCGAACAGTGGTGTGCCTGCACGATCACAGACGTCACTGCTGGATTGGCCCAGGTTTTTCCCCGACCCCCACTGGAGACACACAATCCCACTCAGTGAGGTGTGCACCACTGGGGGGGCTCTAGCACGAATACTGAATTTAGAAAATTCAGCAGGTGCCTCGGCCAGGGTAAGTATTAGAAAAAATGAAGTAATAGAGAAAGCCCTCGTACCACGTCAGGAAGGACAACAGTTAGCGCTTCCCTCGCAGTTGTGTGGGTCACTCACACTAACTGTGGGGAGGGAATGCTAAGGTTGTCAATCCTGAGCGCTCGTGAGGTGTCAAAAATTTTAAGTGACAAAGCCACTTTTAAAATGAATGATGGATGAATGGATGAATTGTTGTTTTGTTGTAATGCTTGGAATTACAAGAACAAGTGCAAGTGCAATCGCACAAGATGCAGCGGGCTATGGCGAAGAAAAAACCGTTACAGAGTACTGTTCTCGCAAGAACGTCTGTCTTCTCCTGTGTCCAATCAGCCTCTGGGCGACTCACTGCTCTACATCATAACTACCCCAATTTTGACGTATTTGCACATCAGTTCTGGGTGTAGAATGCTTTGTTTTAGGAAGAAATAATTCACCTCTTATATCTAACATATTGCAAACCACATTTTTTTTAATATATTTTATTTCATGAATATATCCCCAAAACATGATGTAATAATCTTGGAATCATTGACTGATGATTGGCCGTAGTGTCGTCAGCCTCCCTAAACTATCGTTGAACGGAGGAATCGAGGAGTACAACTGACAGGGGAGCTTAAGACAACCACGACCTGGAAGTGCACTTGCAAACCGTCGTGTCAAGATACAGTACACCCTGGCTAGTGTACTCGTATGTTTAGTTGGCCATGGCTATTCTGGCTGGTGTTATATTATCCTAGGGCTACACTAACCAGGGCTATGCTAGACGAGCTTTTCTGTCCAAAGCTGCCACACCTCGGGCTACAATGGCTTGGGTTACAGAACCTGGGTCTACATTACGTTGATCAGGAATACAGAGGCAGTGGTTACAATGGCTGAGTTTATTTTGGCCGGGACTACATCTCCCGGTACGAAAATAACAAGGCTTTAATGGTTGTGACTATACTGTATAAGGCTATACTTAGCATAGCTATACATAAGAACATAAGAACATAAGAATGGAGGAAACTGCAGCGGGCCTATTGGCCCATACTGGGCAGTCCCGTTTACACCCAACCCCTATTGCTCATATGAGCATCCAACCTATGTTTGAAGCAATTCAGCGTATTCGAGTTAATGATGATATTTGGTAACTTGTTCCATTCATCCACTACTCTGTTTCCAAACCAGTGTTTACCTATTTCACGCCTAAATTTAAATTTGTCTAATTTAAAACCATTGTTACGAGTTCGCTCCTGGTTGGATAATTTGAGTACCTTTGTAATGTCCCCTTTGTTTAGCCCTGCCTTCCACTTATACACCTCTATCAGGTCGCCCCTCGCTCTTCGTCTCTCAAGGGAGTGCAAATTAAGATGCTTTAACCTGTCTCTATACACAAGGTTCCTAATGCCCGGGATTAGTCTTGTCATTCTCCTCTGAATTCTTTCCAAGGATTCTATATCCATTCTGTAATACGGTGACCAGAACTGAACTGCGTAATCCAGGTGTGGTCTCACAAGAGCAAGATATAATCTTAAAATGACCTCGCTAGTCTTGTAACTAACACTCCTTTGTATGAACCCAAGTACTTTATTAGTCTTGTTGCGAGCAAAAACACATTGTTTACTTGGCTTAAGGTTCCTACTTATCATTACTCCTAAATCTCTCTCGCAGTCGGATTTCTCTATGGCATCGTTGTTCATCTGGTATCTGGTATCCCTGTTTACATCTCCTATACTGAGTACTTTACATTTGTCGACGTTGAATTTCATCTGCCATTTTTCAGACCATTCGAAAAATTTGTTTAGATCTTACTGTAGTTTTTTCGAGTCCTCGTCAGATTTGATAACACGTCCTATTTTAGTGTCATCAGCAAATTTACTTATGTTGCTGTCTATGCCGATATCTATGTCGTTTATGTATACAATAAATAACAATGGTCCAAGTACTGAGCCTTGGGGAACTCCACTTGTGACGTTGCTCAAATGGGACTTAGTGCCGTTAATGCTCACTCGCTGTTTCCTGTCCTGTAACCACGCCCTAATCCATTTAAGGATGTCACCTTTGATGCCATGAGCTTCTACCTTTCTAATTAGTCTTTCGTGGGGGACTCTGTCGAAGGCTTTGCTAAAGTCGAGATATACCACATCATAATTGTGCCCCTCGTCCACCGATTCGAAAACTGATGAAAAGAATGTTAATAGATTAGTTAGACAAGAACGTCCGCTTGTGAAGCCATGCTGGGAATCATTGATCAATCCGTGCTTCTCCAGGTGATTTCGAATAGAGTTTGAAATGATTGCATCCAGTAATTTGCCTACTATTGGTGTTAGACTGATTGGGCGGTAGTTAGAGGATAGTGATCTATCCCCCTTCTTGAAAATCGGTATTACATTCGCTATCCTCCAGGATTCTGGTACTACACCTGTTTTTAAGGACATGTTAAACAACTTTGCTAAGGGCATACTAAGCTCTTCCTTACATTCCTTTAATACTCTGGCAAATATCTCATCGGGACCAGGTGACTTATTAGGCTTTAGTTTGTCTATTTGCTTACTAGCATCGTTACTAGTCACAACTATCTCACTTAATTTGTTTTCTTCACTATCTCTGAATAGAGTCGGTGCCTCAGGTATCATGTTTAAATTTTCGGTGGTGAAAACTGTTGAAAAATATTTATTCAAATTATTGCTCATTTCTCCGTCGTTATCAGTGAGCTCGCTGGAGTCTGACCGTATTGGTCCAATCTTTTCTCGTGTTTTAGTTTGATACATTTGGTAGAATCCTTTGGGGTTTGTCTTCGCCTCCCTTGCTATCCTTACCTCATCATTCCTCTTTGCTTTCCTTATCTCGGTTGTAACCCTACTCGCCAATACCCTATAATAGTCCCGGAGGTGAATTTCGCCACGATTTATCCTTCTACCTATAGCCTTCCTTTGGCCAATGATGTTCTTTAAATAATTATTTATCCATTTAGGGTCATTGTTGTCTGATCTGAGTTTTTTGTATGGTATGTTCTGCCTTTGTGCATTAAGTAACTCACTATTTAAATTGTCGTGGAACTCGGCAATCTCAGATCTCTTTATCAAGTCCGTGTCATCTGTCAGGTTCACGGCCAAGCGCGACACCCCCTCTCTCAGCTGTCAAAGTTTGCCCTTCTGAAATCTGGTACTTTCGTGGAATTTTCCTTACGTCTGCCCTGAAAATCTAACTGAATTTATCTATATTTGCCTGGGCTATATTGTCAGGAATACACAAGTCAGGGCTAATGCAATTGCAGGACAGTGACGAACTTATACACTTACTAAGTTTATTTTACTCTGAAAAACCCTGTTGGTGACACAGTAAACCAACGTCGGTTATTAATAACAAATTAAATATAGTATAATCACACACACACACACAATATATATATATATATATATATATATATATATATATATATATATATATATATATATATATATATATATATATATGTAATATTCAGAAATTTCAGAGTAATTTCGAATGCCCCGCCATTAGCGGTACTGAGCGTTCAAGGTCGTCTGAGGGAAGAGAGCGCTCCCCGCACATAGTGGGAGATTGCGGAACTAGGCCTATATGATATTAAATGTAATTTGCCGGATTAATAATGATGCGATTCATGAAGTTAAGGGACTATTATTGAATTTGAAATTATTATAGATCGTTTAGCAGTCTGAATAATGTTAAAGGGTGTCCCAAGGAGTTATTAGTTAGGCGGAAAATAGGTCACGTAGGCCTAAGCTAACGCCTTGAGAGGACACGAAGCGGGCTCTCTCTCAGTCCCGGATAGCACTCACACGAACAAGACGTCCCTGCGCGTCTGTCCCAGAAATAGTCACGTGGCCTAGTCACCTGTGCTGAAATATTGCAGTATAACAAGTAAGTCTCATTCGATCTCAGACAGGGTTAGATAGGGCAGTGATAAAGTAAACTAGAGCTAACAGTGAGTTCATTTCAGGGTTTCCGTGAGAACCCACTTGACTGAAGTTGACTGGAGTTGACCTGAGATTGACTGCCGTTTGAGACTGCCGTTGAGGATTGAGGGTGGCGATTGTCGCCATTGGACCGATCAAAGTAGGCCTGTCACTGTTTAGCTGGGTAGCAAAGGATCTCTTGAGTGAACGAGTGCTCCCGACAACTAAACGACACGGGACGCTAAAGCTTCTCTCAACTGTACAAGGTCTGATTGGCTCACTCCCGTCCGCTTTATGGACGCACTGGGAGTACACTGAGGCTATCTGAGTAGACTAATGGTCACACACTGAGACCGTGAGTCTAGGTCTCTAGGAGATACCTGGAGGAACATTTTCCCTCCCTTATTACGGGTGTAATTTAATAGTTTCTAGATAATTTTGATAATATTGTTTTGAATGTTTGTGCCATCAAGTGGAACCAGAGTGATACTGTGATTTGATTCTTTTAATGCCTCTGATTGTTCTTCATAATTCTGATCTCAGGTATAACCTTGTTCCCCAGAGTAGTGGTTAGGTTAGGTTAGGAAGTGTGCATCTGTTGGGGTGCTATAATTTTGTTGAGTGCCCTTAAGGCCTATTCATTGTAGAATATTTAATTTCATGTTTTATTACCATTTCCTCAGTGACTGATATAATTTTGTTGAGTGCCCTTAAGGCCTATTCATTGTAGAGTATTTAATTTCTCATTTTTATTACCATTCCTCAGTGACATATAATTTTGTTGAGTGCCCTTAAGGCCTATTCATTGTAGAGTAGTTAATTTCTTTTTTTGGTACCTAAGTGACTGATATTATTGTGTGAAAGCCTTTAAGGCCTGTTTCATGTGTGCATGGAACAGTTCTTAATACTTCAAATTTATTGTTGCCTGAGGTTCTAATAATTTCTATATCATGTACAACTTTTATTCCCCAGAGTAGTGTTTTAAGTTCAAGTTAAGAGGTGCGCATATTGGTGTACCATTATTGGATTGTGTTTGTAGTGTTGGAGGGAATATAAGTGTCTAAATGTAACAGTGTGTCTCATTCATCCCAGTCACAGATGCTATCCTTCCACGGGTCACGGACAATTTATTTTGTTTAGTAGTTTTAAGTGTTCTTGTGCTGGTTCGGGATTTTTCTCAAAGGGGCGCTTCCACTGCCATTACCATCTATTAATTTTAAATAAACCCCAAGTGAAGTGAGAAATTAAAGTCCAGTAAATTCCGACCGGTTACATATATATATATATATAAAAATATATATATATCTTGATAAAATCACACGGTAAAATGAAAACAACGGAGCACCTTAGCTTTCGTCTTTATTCAAGACATCTTCAAAGGCAACTGGATTACATGGACAGAGAGAGGCTTAAATATACAGGGTGACCTTAAAAACATGAGGTCAGGTCATAATGATGTCATCCACTAATCCCCACACCAACACACACGTAGAGGAGCTTAAGAGAAGGGGGGTGACGTGACTAGTCCGGTCAGGTCAAAAATAAGGGACCCACAAAATAACTATCATACATCTAGATCAAAGGTTTTCAAAGCATTTTTAACCTTGGGCCACTGACAAATAAATTTATGTAACATATTATCAGTTTTGAACTGACCATCACTAAGGTTTATTGATTTTAATTCCTTAATCAAACTAGCTTCAACCAGAAGTCTTTCTGTGACATAAGATGATTTAAATACTTCTAAGCTTTTATTCCATGCAATGGAGTGATTATTATTCCTAACATGAACGAACAAGGCACTGCTTTCAGATGCTGTTCTGATATTATACTTATGTTGTTTGATTCTGAGCTGCCTTGTTTTTCCTATCTGTCCTACATAATTTCAATTACATTTGCTACATGGAATACAATAATCACTTCCATTTACATTCAAACTTGGGCTATTCCTTATTAACATATTGGTAATGGTTGAGTCATACTTGAAAACAACATTAATATTTAGAAGCTTGAGGGACCGAACTAACGGGACAAATTCATTACGATAGGGCAGAGTCAAAATATTCTTAAGTGTAGGAACTTGTCTGGTTTGAGAGGAGTGAAAGGATTTTTTAGCCCTTTTAAAACAACGATCAACAAACACAGAAGGGTACCCGAGTTTCTGTGTAATGGAACGAATGTGTTTCAATTCATCGTCAATAAATTCAGAGTCCTAAATACGCAGACATCTTAAGAACATCTCAGAAAAAACTGACATTTTGGTAGACTCAAGGTGATTCGATAAAAAGTGAATGAAACTGTCTACCTGTGTGGGCTTTCTATATACCTTAAATTTATAGTTTTGGCCATTTCTCATGATAAGCATATCAAGGAATGGAAGGGATCCATTTATTTCTCTTTCAATTTTGAATGTGATACTTGGGACAATATCATTAAGCTTGTCTAAAAATTCCAATGGGTCACTGTTTCTAGGCCAAAGACAAAGAACATCATCTACATATCTATACCATGGAGGAATAAAGTCCACTATATTGGGTAGTAATCTAGACTCAAAAAACTCCATATAAATACAGGCTAGAGGAGCAGAAAGACAATTAATTACCCATGTTCATGCCAAATATTTGCTTGTAGAACTTCCCATTTGCTCTAAACACATTGTCAGTTACGCATAACTATAAATTTCAGGAAAGTATCATGTTCAATAGTTAGATCTAACAGTTGTAATTTATCTTTAAGAAATGAAAGTAAGTCTTTCACAGGTACTCTAGTGAACAGTGAATTTACATCAAAACTTATTAATTCGCAAGGTTCATTGTGTTTCTTGAGTTTATCAATTAAATCACTGCTATTGTGTATATGTGAATTAGATATTTGGCCTGTAAGAGGGGATAGCATCTTTACCAGCCACTTGGATAATTTGTAAGTAACAGAACCCACAGAACTCACGATAGGACGTAAAGGATTGTTAGGCTTGTGTGTTTTGATCAATCCATACATGTAAGGTAAAGTGGGATTGATTTGAGAGAGCTGTCTGATGAGATCGGAGTTCTTTTTCAATAACATCTTCATTTTGGAATTAGATAACTTATTAATATTTTCCAGGGGATCTTTCGTAAGCTCACAATACGTGCTTTCATCACAAAGTAATGAATTCATCTTATCATTGTAGTCACTTTTATCCAAAATAACAATAGCATTAGACTTATCAGCCTTGGTAATATGGATATTCTTATTTCTTTTCAAGTTTATCAAGGCTGTTTCAAATCTTTTTGGAATGTTTGAAACAAATTTCTTATGTAAAACACTATGTATACAGCCTTTAGCTATGGAAATATCTTCATTTGTAACATCTGACGATTTATTCTTTTCCAGGTTGATTAAACCTTTAGCAATAGTAAGCGGATTAACACACCGTTGAGTGATAGAAAATATAAGAACATAAGAACATAAGAAAGTGGGATACTGCAGGAGGCCGACTGGCCCATACAGGGCAGGTCCCTTTCACACCCATCCCAGCACTTCCATGTGCCTATCCAACTTCGTCTTGAAGCTCCCCAGCGTCCCCGATCCTACTATAGCACTCGGCAGCCTATTCCACACATCCACAACTCTATTACTAAACCAGTGCTTGCCTATATCCTTTCTGAATCGGAATTTATCTAATTTAAAGCCATTTGTTCTAGTTATTTCGTTATTACTGAGCTTCAGAACATCTTCCATTTTACCCTTGTTAATCCCACTTACCTACTTGAACACCTCTATCATATCTCCCCTAACTCTACGCCTCTCTAATGAATGCAAGCCTAGGCTTTTCAGTCTTTCTTCATATGGAAGGTTCTAATATTATGGATCATTTTTGTCATTCTTCTTTGTACTCTCTCAAAAGAATCTATGTCCATTCTATAACAAGGACACCAGAATTGAACCGCATAATCCATGTGTGGCCTCACTAATGCTAGGTAAAGTTTCAAGATAACGTCAGCAGTTCTGTTACTCACACTCCTAGATATGAACCCAAGAATCCTGTTTGCCTTGTTACGAACGCTAATACATTGTTTTCTAGGTTTCAAGTCGTTGCTAACAAATACACCTAGATCTTTTTCACAATCTGAGTTTTCTATTTCCGTGTTACCTAGTTTATACTTAACGTTTGTATTCGTCTTCCCTATCTGTAGTACCTTGCATTTATCAGTATTAAAACTCATTTGCCAGTCTACTGACCACTCATGTAAGGTATCTAGATCTCTTTGAAGGTGTTCAAAGTCACTGTCTGAATTTATCACTCTCCCATTTTGGTATCATCTGCAAATTTACTAATCCTACTAGTTATACCTAAATCAAGATCATTAATGAATATAACAACCAGCAGAGGGCCTAATACAGATCCCTGGGGAACTCCGCTTTTGACCGCACCCCAGTCTGACTTAAATCCATTTATGCTGACTCTTTGTTTCCTATCAGTTAACCATGACCTAATCCATTTTAATAATGATCCACCTATTCCATGTGCTTCTACCTTCCTTATCAATCTCTCATGAGGGACTCTATCGAATGCTTTACTGAAATCTAAATAAATTATATCATATGACTTATCATTATCTACCGCTTCATATACTTCTGAGAAAAAGCTAAGCAAATTTGTGAGACAAGAACGTCCCTGGGTGAACCCGTGCTGAGAAGAATGAATTAAGTTGAATGTTTCAAGGTGGCTTCTGATTTTCGTAGCAATAATTGACTCTAGCAACTTGCCTATGATTGACGTGAGACTAATGGGACGGTAATTTGATGCAATTGATTTATCACCTTTTTTCAAAATCGGAACTACATTTGCAAGTTTCCAAGCTTCTGGCACTAGGCCCGATTCTAATGACTTATTAAATAAAACTGCTAATGGATTACTCAACTCATCTCTACATTCTTTTAATATTCTAGCATATACCTCGTCTGGACCAGGCGATTTATAAGGCTTCAGTTTGTTAATTACTTTAAGCACATCGTTACTAGTAATATTGATATTCATCAACATATTTTCTATACTGTCGTTATATACCTTATGAACTTCTGGAAACTGTGCTAGGTTTTCATTTGTGAATACGAAGCGAAAATGACTATTTAACATACTACACATTTCTAACTCATTATCAGTCATTTCTCCTGTCGTAGTTTTAAGGGGACCTATTGTATCTCTAACCTTTGACTTATACAGTTGATAACAAGCTTTGGGGTTATTTTTCGATTAGTTTGCTACCTTGATTTCATAATTTCTCTTTGCTTTCCTAGTTTCTGTTTTTACCTGTCTTGTTAGGTTCTGATAGTAACCAAGTAAGTGATTTTCGCCTTTCTTAACTTTTCTATATACTCCTTTCTTTTTCCCTAGAAGATCTAAGAGTCTATTACACTGCGCTGCATAGTTTTTGAGGTTTGTGTATTATTAAGCTTTTCTGGGTGTATTTTGCATGCTGATCTCAAAAATGTTATCCATTTTGCTCAATCAGGTCAGAATTTTGTGCTATAGCATTTTAAGCGGAGATTCAGGTAAAATATTGGCATTTTTCGCTCAAAATGGGGTCCTCATATTCCTTCGTTAAAAATTCATCAGAGACATTGGCAAGCCTCACAGAAAAGATTTCGGCCATTTTTAATGCCCTTACGATGCATTTAAATACACCCACCTGCTCGCCGGCCATTTAAATGTCCGCCGTGACGCAAAGGAAAAAGAGTATATGTCCGTGTTTTTTTACATATATTTTTTTCACAATTAAATTTCTTTTTCATCTGGTGGTACATGGCATGTACTAGCAACCACGCCTATGTGCCTCTAAAGTCTAGACCCTCAGTCAGTGTCTCTCGAGACTTCAAGAAAGTGGGAGTGTGTGTGTCTCTCTCTGTCTCTCTCTCTCTTACAAACACACACGCATATTTCTAATCATATACACACCTGTTTTTTCTTCTTACAGAGTTGTACATTTAATCATGAAACGGAAGTGCAAGAACGACCCGAACAGGTTTTGCTATGTGTGCGGTTGTGTAACAATGACAGACCGACAGTGCACCATTACTCCCCTAGTGAAAAACTTATATCATGCATACTTTGGAATGAAACTTGGAGACCAAGATAAAGATTTTGCCCCTCACATGTGCTGCAAAACATGTGTTGAAAATCTGCGGCGCTGGAGCAACAAGAAGATTCAACGTCTACCATTTGGCATTCCTATGGTATGGAGGGAAGGCAGAGATCATACCACGGACTGTTACTTCTGCATGACAAACCTTCAGGGTGAGTTATACTAATACATCAATACTAATATATCAAATGCAGTATGTTCATGCATTCTTAAATATATCTGTAAGTTAATATGTTATGCTATCTTGATACTAAATCTTTCGTTCACATTTCAGGTATAAACAGGAAGAACAAACATCATGTTAAGTATCCAGATGTACACTCAGCCATCAAACCAGTTCCTCACGGACCAGGAATGCCAATTCCAACTCCACCAGAAAACTATAGGGACATGATACTCGATGACGATCATGATATCGATGAAGACATAGAAGAGACTGACGCTTCTAGTACAAGTACATACTTGCCCACAGCTTCTGCAAACGAGCCCATACTCTTCAGTCAAGCTGAGTTGAATGATTTAACAAGAGACTTGTGCTTGTCTAAGTAGTCAGCTCAACTACTAGGATCACGGCTTTGCGAACACAATGTCTTAGCACCAGGAACAACATTTGCCTGGTACCTTAACCGTGACAAGGAATTTCGCAAGTTCTTCAGTTTTGACAAAGAAACTTCATTGGTGTATTGCAACAATATCAGTGGACTCATTGCAACTATGGAAATATCATACAATATATCAGAGTGGCGGCTCTTCATTGACTCATCAAAAAGAAGCTTGAAAGCTGTGTTGTTGTTCAATGGAAACCAGGTCGCGTCTGTTCCGGTGGGGCATTCAGTGCAGATGGATGAGAACTACAACAACATGGAGTATCTGTTAACTGCTCTGAAGTATGAGGACCACAATTGGAAGATCTGTGGAGACTTGAAGGTAATTTAATACACCAAAAACAGTTGCCTTCAAAAATTGATATTTTGTTGACAGTTTTTCTAATAGGTAATTATGTCTGCCGACATACTGTCATATTATGAAGTGTTAATATTTTTTAATAATAAAACTATTCAGCTAAGCATATTTTTAATCTGTTTTTTCCACAGGTTGTGTCCATGGTACTGGGCCTACAAGGTGGTTACACCAAGTTTCCATGTTTCCTCTGTCTGTGGGATAGTCGAGCAGACAAGCAGCACTACATGCAAAGTGACTGGCCTGCAAGAAGTGGACTTACTCCAGGTTCTCACAATGTTGTTGCCCATGCTCTGGTGAATCCGCAGAACATTCTTCTTCCGCCACTGCACATCAAGCTCGGTCTGTTCAAAAACTTTGTAAAGGCACTGGACAAAAAAAGCCAGGCTTTCAATTTTCTGAAAGAAAAATTTCCAAAAGTCAGTGAGGCAAAGCTGAATGCAGGAATTTTTGATGGCCCTCAGATCAGAGAGCTTTTCAAAGATCCCAAGTTTGATTGCAGCATGGATGTAAATGAGAAGAAAGCCTGGCATGCCTTTAAGTCTATTGTCTCCAATTTTCTTGGCAACTACAGAAGTCCAGAGTATGGACGAGTTGTTGAGGACCTACTTCTGAGCTACAAAGTTCTTGGTGCACGCATGTCCATCAAGATGCACTTCCTCAGCTCCCACTTGGACTACTTTCCAGAGAACTGTGGTGATGTGAGTGAGGAACAAGGAGAACGCTTCCATCAAGATATCCGTGTAATGGAGGAGCGGTACCAGGGTCGCTGGGATATCAACATGCTCGCCGACTACTGTTGGTGTCTGAAACGGGACGCCCCAGACACCAACCACCAAAGAAATTCTCTGCGACAGCCATTTATGCATGTCTAACTGTAAAGGCATCTATGTAGTTGACATATTTTGGTCCTATGTGTTGTGGTTACATTTCTTATGATATATTTTGCATAAAAATTTTGACATCATATTTAAGAATTTCGATTTTTTCCTAATTCCCATAGCATAAAAATCTGACCTGATTGGGCAAAATGAATGGCATTTTTGGAATCAGAACGCAAAATACATAAAGAATCAGCTAAGAAACCCCGCACCTCATGAATTTTTTTTTCAAATTCAGCCCAGTGTATAATTGGAGCCTTGTACTATGGTAATGATAGTATGTATGCAAGGGATGGGGTGCATTTAAGTAGGAAGGGGGTGGCCGTGCTAGCGAAGATAATTGACAGGGTAGTAAAGGTGGGGTTTTAATATGTCCAAATCCCATCAATGGTAAAGAGAGGAAAATACCATGTGAAAATAACAGCAGTGAAACAGAAGTAGATAATGCTGAAAATATAGTTAGCCATAATAACAAACATCAAAGTAATAAATGTAAAACAGATAGAAACGGAAGAAATATATTGAGTGTTTATTATACTCATAGTAGAAGCTTATGTAACAAAATGGACCAGCTCAGAGCCATTGTTAGTAAAGAGAACATAGATATAATTGCAATAACGGAAACATGGATAAATTCAAACAGCAAACATTTTTTAGCAGAATTTCATATTCCAGGATATAACCTATTTAAATTTGACAGAGTAGGAAGGAGAGGGGGCGGTGTAGCAGTGTATATCAGGGTGTCATTAAAAAGCTGCAATAAATCAAACATTAAAACAAATAGCGACAATGAAAGTATTTGGGTAGAGATTGGTGAGGGCAATGAGTCCGTAGTCATTGGTGTTATTTATAGACCACCTAATTTGAGTAGGAACGATGGTAAATTGCTTTGGGAGGAAATAAAGAAGGCATCTGATAGAAACAATGTATGTATTCTAGGCGATTTCAACTTTTCAGGCTTAGATTGGAAAAATCAACTTAGCGATAATGAATCTGAAGATTTTCTAGAAGTAGTACAAGATAGTTTTTTATATCAATTCATAAACTCGCCCACTAGAGATAATAATATCCTCGATTTAGTTCTCAGTAATAATGAAAATCTAGTAAAAGATGTTGGGATTGGAGACGAACTAGGAAACAGTGATCATAAAGCCATATATTTTAACATAATATGGGATGGCAGGAAGAAGGAAAATTCGGCCTTGATCCCGGATTTTAGGAAGGCTAATTACGGTAGCTTAAGGAGAGACCTAAGGGATGACCCTATGGTCAAAAGATTAATCCCCCCCCCCCCCCCCCCACACCTCCGGAAACTGTCAACTTAGGACGGGAGAACCCCGAATTTAATTTAGCAGCTACTTATGAACAATTTATTGGGACAATCCATAATGCTCAAAATAAACACATCCCTAAAAGAAAATTCAGATCGATACGGAACCAACCAAAATGGATGAATCACTGGGCTGCATTTGAAAAAGAAATTCATGAGGTGAGGGGTTTCTTAGCTGATTCTCTATGTATTTTGCGTGCTGATTCCAAAAATGCCATTCATTTTGCCCAATCAGGTCAGATTTTTATGCTATGGGAATTAGGAAAAAATCGAAATTCATAAATATGATGTCTAAATTTTTATGCAAAATATATCATAAGAAATGTAACCACAACACATAGGACCAAAATATGTCAACTACATAGATGCCTTTACAGTTAGACATGCATAAATGGCTTGCGCAGAGAATTTCTTTGGTGGTTGGTGTCTGGGGCATCCCGTTTCAGACACCAACAGTAGTCGGCGAGCATGTTGATATCCCAGCGACCCTGGTACCGCTCCTCCATTACACGGATATCTTGATGGAAGCGTTCTCCTTGTTCCTCACTCACATCACCACAGTTCTCTGGAAAGTAGTCCAAGTGGGAGCTGAGGAAGTGCATCTTGATGGACATGCGTGCACCAAGAACTTTGTAGCTCAGAAGTAGATCCGCAACAACTCGTCCATACTCTGGACTTCTGTAGTTGCCAAGAAAATTGGAGACAATAGACTTAAAGGCATGCCAGGCTTTCTTCTCATTTACATCCATGCTGCAATCAAACTTGGGATCTTTGAAAAGCTCTCTGATCTGAGGGCCATCAAAAATTCCTGCATTCAGCTTTGCCTCACTGGCTTTTGGAAAATTTTCTTTCAGAAAATTGAAAGCCTGGCTTTTTTTGTCCAGTGCCTTTACAAAGTTTTTGAACAGACCAAGCTTGATGTGCAGTGGCGGAAGAAGAATGTTCTGCGGATTCACCAGAGCATGGGCAACAACATTGTGAGAACCTGGAGTAAGTCCACTTCTTGCAGGCCAGTCACTTTGCATGTAGTGCTGCTTGTCTGCTCGACTATCCCACAGACAGAGGAAACATGGAAACTTGGTGTAACCACCTTGTAGGCCCAGCACCATGGACACAACCTGTGGAAAAAACAGATTAAAGAAATGTTTAGCTGAATAGTTTTATTATTAAAAAATATTAACACTTCATAATATGACAGTATGTCGGCAGACATAATTACCTATTAGAAAAACTGTCAACAAAATATCAATTTTTGAAGGCAACTGTTTTTGGTGTATTAAATTACCTTCAAGTCTCCACAGATCTTCCAATTGTGGTCCTTATACTTCAGAGCAGTTAACAGATACTCCATGTTGTTGTAGTTCTCATCCATCTGCACCTAATGCCCCACAGGAACAGACGCGACCTGGTTTCCATTGAACAACAACACAGCTTTCAAGCTTCTTTTTGATAAGTCAATGAAGAGCCGCCACTCTGATATATTGTATGATATTCCCATAGCTGCAATGACTCCACTGATATTGTTGCAATACACCAATGAAGTTTCCTTGTCAAAACTGAAGAACTTGCGAAATTCCTTGTCACGGTTAAGGTACCAGGCAAATGTTGTTCCTGGTGCTAAGACATTGTGTTCTCAAAGCCGTGATCCTAGTAGTTGAGCTGACTCCTTAGACAAGCACAAGTCTCTTGTTAAATCATTCAACTCAGCTTGACTGAAGAGTATGGGCTCGTTTGCAGAAGCTGTGGGCAAGTATGTACTTGTACTAGAAGCGTCAGTCTCTTCTATGTCTTCATCGATATCATGATTGTCATCGAGTATCATGTCCCTATAGTTTTCTGGTGGAGTTGGAATTGGTATTCCTGGTCCGTGAGGAACTGGTTTGATGGCTGAGGGTACATCTGGATACTTAACATGATGTTTGTTCTTCCTGTTTATACCTGAAATGTGAACGAAAGATTTAGTATCAAGATAGCATAACATATTAACTTACAGATATATTTAAGAATGCATGAACATACTGCATTTGATATATTAGTATTGATGTATTAGTATAACTCACCCTGAAGGTTTGTCATGCAGAAGTAACAGTCCGTGGTATGATCTCTGCCTTCCTTCCATACCATAGGAATGCCAAATGGTAGACGTTGAATCTTCTTGTTGCTCCAGCGCCGCAGATTTTCAACACATGTTTTGCAGCACATGTGAGGGGCAAAAGCTTTATCTTGGTCTCCAAGTTTCATTCCAAAGTATGCATGATATAAGTTTTTCACTAGGGGAGTAATGGTGCACTGTCGGTCTGTCATTGTTACACAACCGCACACATAGCAAAACCTGTTCGGGTCGTTCTTGCACTTCCGATTCATGATTAAATGTACAACTCTGTAAGAAGAAAAAACAGGTGTGTATATGATTAGAAATATGCGTGTGTGTGTGTAAGAGAGAGAGAGAGAGAGAGAGAGAGAGAGAGAGAGAGACGCACACACTCCCACTTTCTTGAAGTCTCGAGAGACACTGACTGAGGGTCTAGACTTTAGAGGCACATCCGGGTGGTTGCTAGTACATGCCATGTACCACCAGATGAAAAAGAAATTTAATTGTGAAAAAAAATATATGTAAAAAAACACGGACATATACTCTTTTCCTTTGCGTCACGGCGGACATTTAAATGGCCGGCGAGCACGTGGGTGTATTTAAATGCATCGTAAGGGCATTAAATCTGACCGAAATCTTTTCTGTGAGGCTTGCCAATGTCTCGGATGAATATTTTAATGAACGAATAAGAGGACCCCATTTTGAGCGAAAAATGCCAATATTTTACCAGAATCTCCACTTAAAATGCTATAGCACAAAATTCTGACCTGATTGAGCAAAATGGATAATATTTTTGAGATCAGCATGCAAAATACACCCAGAAAAGCTTAATAATACACAAACCTCAAAAACTATGCAGGGCAGTGTTATCAATGAATGGCCTCGACAGCTCTTTACACTGTTCTTCCATCCAGCAATTGAAACCGATTGCACGGGACATCCATTCACGACTGGCACCACGTCTAGGTAGGATAGAGCAAGCAATAGGAGTTCCACCCTTCACCCGAATCTTATCTAGAGCTTCCCTATACAGCTTTCGCAGTTCGACACTGGTAAGCTTACCTACGTCATTGCCTCCTGCACTGAGTAAGACTATGGGGTTGTCTCCACAGTCATCAATGACGTTCTCCACTCTCTCCAGTACTCTACCTATCCCTGCCCCGGGGAGACACTCGAGCTTCCTAACTTTAGTGCAGAGATTGTTACCTAAATACTTCACCATCGAGTCTCCCATGACAGAAACACATTTGACCTTACCTGAGTGTGGTGATTTCTTACCTGCGCTACTCCCTCTCTCCACACTAACAGAGGGAGTAGCACTCGTGGTGTTACTAGCACCTTCCTCACACTCGTCACTTAAGGTGCTGAACCTGTTGTTTAGGTCTACGGCTGAGTGCCTTTTTAGAGTGCATTTTGTAGCACTAGCAGCAATTACCTTCCATGAATCCACTTCAACTTCACCGTCCTTCACGACCAAGAACAAGTTTCTCATTTGTCTGTAGATCATAAGATGATAAGTTTATGAACAAATTTGGATCACTCAATGTGGTCCAGTAACTCTCGTCAAACAGAGCATTAAATTTGGCATTTAACCTTCTTTTTTGGGCTTTGTTAGTTTCACTAAGAAGTTGATATACATAATTACGAATGGTGTGCCACTTATCAACACAAACACTGTCTTGCAAAAGTATTTTACACTGAGCACTGTGCTTGAAGGCTAATTTCACACTATCACTTGAACTCTTGATAAGGGAATCTAGCAACACCTTATCCAACTCAGAGAATGCTTGATTGACCAGATTTCTTAGTCTACTTGGAAGACAGGACTTGGGAACAATTTTATCATCTCTGCAATCTTTCAAAAACTTCAACTTGTTTTTGAGACTATGAGCCTTCAGCAAACTCTTCTTGTAGTTACGGTAGATGGGGCGAAGATGAGGATGTTGTTGACAGATTAAAGACACAGCGTAAGAGAGACGTGTAAGTTCCATATTTCATGCAAATCCACAATGAAAACGTGGATAAGATAAATCTTGATAAAATCACACGGGAAAATGAAAACAAAGGAGCACCTTAGCTTTCGTCGTTATTCAAGACATCTTCAGAGGCAACTGGATTACATGGACAGAAAGAGGCTTAAATATACAGGGTGACCCAAGTATCACATTCAAAATTGAAAGAGAAATAAATGGATCCCTTCCATTCCTTGATATGCTTATCATGAGAAATGGCCAAAACTATAAATTTAAGGTATATAGAAAGCCCACACAGGTAGACAGTTTCATTCACTTTTTATCGAATCACCTTGAGTCTACCAAAATGTCAGTTTTTTCTGATATGTTCTTAAGATGTCTGCGTATTTGGGACTCTGAATTTATTGACGATGAATTGAAACACATTCGTTCCATTGCACAGAAACTCGGGTACCCTTCTGTGTTTGTTGATCGTTGTTTTAAAAGGGCTAAAAAATCCATTCATTCCTCTCAAACCAGACAAGTTCCTACACTTAAGAATATTTTGACTCTGCCCTATCGTAATGAATTTGTCCCGTTAGTTCGGTCCCTCAAGCTTCTAAATATGAATGTTGTTTTCAAGTATGACTCAACCATTACCAATATGTTAATAAGTAATAGCCCAAGTTTGAATGTAAATGGAAGTGTTCATTGTATTCCATGTAGCAAATGTAATTGTAATTATGTAGGACAGACAGGAAAAACACTGCAGCTCAGAATCAAACAACATAAGTATAATATCAGAACAGCATCTGAAAGCAGTGCCTTGTTCGTTCATGTTAGGAATAATAATCACTCCATTGCATGGGATAAAAGCTTAGAAGTATTTAAATCATCTTGTGTCACAGAAAGACTTCTGGTTGAAGCTAGTTTGATTAAGGAATTAAAATCAATGAACCTTAGTGATGGTCAGTTCAAAACTGATACTATGTTACATAAATTTATTTGTCAGTGGCCCAAGGTTATAAATGCTTTGGAAACCTTTGATCTAGATGTATGATAGTTATTTTGTGGGTCCCTAATTTTTGACCTGACCGGACTAGTCACGTCACCCCCTTCTCTTAAGCTCCTCTACGTGTGTGTTGTTGTGGGGATTAGTGGATGACATCATTATGACCTGACCTCATGCTTTTAAGGTCACCCTGTATATTTAAGCCTCTCTCTGTCCATGTAATCCAGTTGCCTCTGAAGATGTCTTGAATAAAGTCGAAAGCTAAGGTGCTCCGTTGTTTCCATTTTCCCGTGTGATTTTATCAAGATTTATCTTATCCACGTTTTCATTGTGGATTTATATGAAATATATATATATATATATATATATATATATATATATATATATATATATATATATATATATATATATATATATATGCAAGTAAATCACTGTAGGTGCGCGTGATCTAGGTATATGCTGATAACCACCAGGAAAGAAGAAAACACGAAGTTCCCAAGCGCTTTCGTGTAATTCACATCTTCAGGGGTGAGATCTTTCATAGACAAATGCTTAAACATTACTAAGAAAACTTTTTATAGAACTGATCCCAAGCCCACCCATGACCATAAGAATATCTTAATATTACCATTTCACAAAAATTTCTCACACATTCCGGCACAGCTAAAATCTTGGAACGTCAATGTGGCATTTAAAAACTCATGCACTGTTAAACAAATGTTAATCAAGAACTCCCCCAACAACACAATTGGTTGCATTTATAAAGTTCCTTGCAAGGAATGTAATATGTTTTACTTAGGCCAGACAGGTAAAGATCTTGTAACTAGAATTAAACAACACAAATACAGCGTTAGGACAGGCCAGGAATCCAATGCTCTGTTCATTTGAGGGATAACAAGCATTGCATTGACTGGGATAATGCCTCCTCAATATTACCATGTAATTCAATTGATAGAGGAACATCATAGAATCTAGTCTTATTAAACATACCGAAGCATTCAACATGAATTTGAGTAACGGCATGTACAAGCTGGACAACTTTGTAATTAAGAAGATTTGTGATCAGGTGAGAGGGCGGGTCACTGTCCCATCTGACCCAACCACCAACCGTTGTGTGCCATTTAAAGATTAGTAGGGTCATTACCTAATTATCTGACCACTGTGGACCTGGTCTCACCCTCCTCTGTATATATTCATCTTGTTTTGCATTACTCTATCTAGTCTGTACTCACCCCTGAAGATGTGAATTACACGAAAGCGCTTGGGAACTTCGTGTTTTCTTCTTTCCTGGTGGTTATCAGCATATATATATATATATATACTGTACTTGTGTGTAGACAGACAGACGGAGAGAGAGAGAGAGTTATTCTCTTATTTCAAAGCTCGAATAAGGCTTCTATGTGCCTATAAATTCTTCTGTCTTGAGCTTTCTAAGTTCATTGCGTGCCTCCAAACTTTCCAACATCTTGTATCAAGTGGTTGGTTTATCTCTGAGTCTCTCCTCCTCTCGAGGGATCTAGTCGGGATTTCCTCGGGCTATTGGGTTAGGGACGATTTGCTCAGGCAAGATTCCCCCATATGCACCCTGCAGTTCGGATTTGGATTCTTGTGATTTCCACTATTTTGGACCACCGAGTGAGTACCGAAGTAGGGAACGATCCCAACCTGACAACAAAGTTCAGGTTGAGGACGAGGGAGAATCGATGGATAAGAAGTGAGACTGATCACCATGATTTCATTTCCACCAACTTTTCTATGAGCAGAAACTCAATACTGACATGAAAAATATATGAGAACAACTTAAAAATGAATTATCTCTGTTAATATTTAATATACAGTACAGTTAATAAATTATGTGTTGTGATTGTGTTGGAGAAAAACAATTGGGGAAAGAAAGATTACATCACGGGCATACAATGTCGCCATACCTGTTTAGTATTCTCATGGTTGGGGTAGTAGAAGAGGTAATTATATGAATGGAGGAATGATCACTGCTCTCTACGGAGTCGATGTTTAGGAATGTGTTGTGTGTTATTATATTGGGTTACACGTTTTACTGGTATAGGTGGTGTTGGGTGTATGTATTGACAAGAAAAAATCTGATGGACATTTCGGGGATCTGTAATTTAAGAAGCACACCGTAACAGAAAATGTATATTGGGACATATTAATGGCATCAAGTAATGGGAGAAACACCGTTGCTCTTGTTTCAGTCACCCTGAGTCATACAAAAGTGAAATACACACACACACACACACACACACACTCTCTACGTCTGTCACGCCTGGATGTTCTCGTCCCAGCTGATGTGGCGGCATTATGGGTGCGTGATGTGCCACGTGCCCACCCTCGCCACACTGCCTCTATCAAATAATGTGTGGCGTACCATCCGCCTCGCTCACCCACCAGAGACACACTTATCAATAACCTCATTACCACCTCAGAGTTAGGTACCATGTGCCAAGCTGGTACTATGATGGGATTTTAACGAAATTGACACCACTGATATCGAGGACCAGCTGCTACAGTCAAAACACCCGTGACCTTATTTAACTGACTTAGCCGACCAGTACGAACCAACTCAACCAATGCCTGACATCGGGTGTAGTACACACCAATCAGAGTTTTGGTCTCGAACTCCCACTACCAGCCATGAGGGTTAGCTCTTACATCAAGACCTACAGACAGATTACTGACTATGCAAAGTGTCTCTTCTGGCATTGGATAGTTCACCATCCTTGGACTGAAGTACTAAGTGTGGATGACGTAGACACCAAATGGACAAATTACATCAACACCACCAAGGAAGCTCACACCACTTCTTCCCCGAGAAGTCTGTCAGATTACACCCAGCTGACTTACCCTCGATCACACCTCGGATAAAAAGACAGAGAAAAGACGCCTTCTATCTCTATGACAACAACCGCTACAGGTCCCTTCTCAACCAAATAATTCGTGAAATACGTGGTGCAAAAAAGTCTTTCTACCAAACCAAGCTATAACACCTGAAATAGACGAATACCAGTCAGTGGTATGGCAAGTTTAAAGAACTATGTGGACTAAACAATAAACCCTCCCCTTCCATAGCAATCTCACTAATGGTGACGCAGCTGCGCAATCTAACAACCATTTCGCAATTATATGCGAAACGCTCCCCCAGGTTGACAGAAGCAGTCTTCCTGCTTACCTACCAGCTTCTCTCCCACTGTTTTAGTGGAAGAATTTGAAGTAACAAAACTTTTGGACAAACTGAAGATAAAGCACTCCGCCTCATTGACTTACCAATGAAACTCCACAAGGAGAAGACCTCATATGTGTTGCCAGATCCCAAGTCAACGAGCCCAGAATCTTCATGAGTTAAAACCCATTGCCATCACCCCAATACCCAGCTTAATCTATGAAAGTTTCCTTTTTGAGTGTACTTATGCTGGTAGTGCAGGCGCCATCGATCCTCAGCAATTTGGCAATATGAAAACTTCCCCCACCACCCATTGTTTTGTTAGCTTTCTCGACTACATATACTGCCATCTGGAAAAAAAATGCAAGACGTCTGTGGTTGTCACCTTCATTGACTTTACTAAATCATTCGACCTAGTCTACCACAATTTAATCATCAACATATCTATCTACCTTGGGTTTTGGAGAAATCTTAGTCCTATACCATGGCTTACAGACTTCCATAGTGACCGACGCCAACCCGCACGCTTCTGTTCGAGTTCTACTTGGTTACTGGCGGCTCAATGAAACACAGTCTTCACAGATGCAGTTTACTGGAAGAGGTCTGTCCAATGGTGCAGCAGGAAACAATCGGTCTCACAGGTTAATACATCTCATCACGAAACCTCGTGCTATGTCTTATAACTACTCAGACATCCAACTTCATTCACACCCCTAGGTGGCAGCACTCATGTACACGTCAATTACGCCACCTGAGGACATCACTCGTGCACACGCTCATTCACACCGTGCAGTGGTTCATTTGCTCGGCTCGTTCGCATTACATAAACACCACACAGCTTCCGATGGGGTGTTTCCACTTTTCAGTCACTCACCTGTGGCGCCCCCCAAGGAACCAAGATGGTATCGTTCCGCTTCTTCATGTTTATCATTGATGCCCTGACAGAAACTCCCACTCGTTGGAAATATGTCGACGACTCCACCATTGAGAGCAGTATGAACAACTCAGCTCCCGACTACAGCGCCCTCCAGAATATATTGAATAGTCTCCAAAATTGGGGCAACAACAACCAACATTACCATCAACCATACCACAACCATGCTTATGCACAATTGTACATCAACCTCTACTCTGACGATGTCCCACCTCCCTACATTAGTCTGGGCCCCAACACATTCCACAATGTGGACTCCACCAAGCTCTTCGGCGTCACTATAGATAACAAACTATATTGGAATGCACACGTCAGTGCAACTGTCAAATCTTCCAATTTTCTTCCCAACCTCCTCCGTCGTCTCAAGTTCCTCGGAGTTCCTGTGCCCGAGCTCCTCAGTGTTTACTCAACATTCATACTTCCCAAGCTCACTTGTGCTCCCCTGCCTGGAAAAAATGCGGAAGAGGGCGTGCAAGATTTTTTCTCTCCACCCCGCCCCCCCTACTCCACATATCAAGAAGCGCTCAACACACTGACCCTCTCGGCTCTCTTTGATCATCACCATGACTTCATCTGCAAATTTGGGGAGAAGTTTCTGCACCTTCTTCAACACCGGCTTCTGTTTCTACCCAAGATCCCTCGTTCGCGAATTGCTGTTCGGCACTACAACCGTCCCCAGCCCATACGAGTTCGTACTGATCGCTATAAGAACTCAGTCCCAACAACTGTAAAAATTATAAACAACTCATAGTTAACTAGTGTGTTCACTCCCAGCCAATCTTACCCTACAGTATCACTTATGTTACTCGTATAATATTTGTCAATTAAGTAACCCATTACCCAGTTATATAACTGTATATTTTCAACCTTATGGCTGCCATACTCTTTCAAGAAACACTTAATCATTATAATTTATTATTATTATTACACATACACACACACACACACACATATATATATATATATATATATATATATATATATATATATATATATATATATATGTGTATATATATATTTATATATGCTGATAACCACAAGGAAAAAGAAAAAACGAAGTTCCCAAGCGCTTTCGTGTAATTCACATCTTCAGGGGTGAGTATAAACTGATCGCGCGCACCTACAGTGATTTACTTGCATATATATATATATATATATATATATATATATATATATATATATATATATATATATATATATATATATATATATATATATATATATATATAAATATATATATATATATATATATAATAGGGTGTGTCATACGGAGGCGAATTTTTTTTTTTTAGTTTGAAAAATCGGCCTATGGTATTAATGATGTAGTTCTATGTGCAGAATCATGTGATATCTTCAGATTTGAAAAGTTTTCATGTTTTGCTAGGTAAATTTTAACTTGAAATCTTATGAAAATTCAGTATTCCCACCCTTTTACCAACACCACTAAATAGCTTATTTAAAGTAAAGTAAATGTATCAGGTTAATTTATTAGGATGAAAATGATCCAGAATAGTGAAACGAATGATCTTGACACATTTATTAAATTTAATATTCCTTTAGAAAACAAAATCATCAAATACAAAAACCGGTTTTACTACTGCGACCCGGTGTTGCTGCACACCATAGAGAACATGTCTTTCATGCTTCTGTTTCTACTCATCACCTCCCTGCTGACCACCTGAGCTCGGATGTAGCCTTCCCTCCTCTCCTGGCTGTACACGTGACTGCTGGCCTCGCTCGCTTGCTGTACACAACGCTCTATACTCTGGGTGTGCGAGGGCCAGGTAGGGACATGCATGGGGTTGTCCAGGAAAGCTCTGACTTGAACATTGGTGAGGCTGTAGGTAAGAGGGGGCTCACTGCCAGCCTGGATGTTATCCAGATCTATGAGATCAGTGAGGGTCTTGGCACCTAGATTGACTTCAGGAGTCTTCCTGACCCTGAAGGAATCGTCACCAACTGATTCGTCATGCCCAGATCCTCTCATAAGTCTCATATCCAAGATCTTTTTGACTGCCACTCTTCTCTCCTCCTCATCCTTACTGCAGAGCATTGTCTGCAGAACTGCCTCGGGATGAGCATACCAGGAAGATCTCCTCACAGTCTGCTCCACAATCTGAACAACCTTCCTTGGCTGACTCCTCAGGAGCTCAAGCTGGAAGAGAACATGCCTCGGACCTTCGGAGAACGATGACTTGACCTTGGTGTTGAACCAATTTGGCAAGTAGACACTCACGATGAATTGGACAATAAGTCTCAGGTTGTGAAGCTGGTTCCCTTTCAATTTATGATGAGCGACCCAAATTCTGCAGAACCTGAGAGCCGTTGTGAGCCACCTAGAATGTGAGACTGGACCTATCTGCAGGTAAGCAAGTCTATCAGGCATGACCCCAGTTTTGATGGCACTGCAAATCATGTAACCATAGTACTGGTCAGTACTCAGGTCGTCAATGACAGTATGTGCAAGCTCAACGAGTGGAGGGCCAACTGTGATTTTTTCAAAGCTCGGATTTATTTCTAACTCAGTGGCAGAGTCCAGCATCTTGCCAAGAGGACCAGACCATCTGTTGTTTGAAAGAGTCTTGCCATCCAGCTCCTGGATCAGATGTCTGAGTGGCAACTCGTTGGTGTGGAGGTCACAAACAATCCAGACCAGCTTCCTCCCAATCTTCCGCTCTATCCACTGTATGACCCCCCCTTGCCACCCTGTGTTCGTGTTGGTGCTGTCCCCTCCAATGGCCTGCAGGGTCTGGTCTACGTTCCTCTCTCTGAGCCAGTTCACAATGTTATCTGCCACTATCTCAGCTGGTTTCCTGATGTCATCTTTCTCTGGAGTGAAATGCCACAAATACTTCCCTCCTGGTTCACTGTAGCAGGAGTAGTGTTCCTCCTTCACCATGGCAGGGAACAACTTGTCAGAATCTCCAACTTTCATGAACACTTTAGTGTCATCCCTTCTCCCATCAAAGAACAAACAATTGATTCCATTTTCTCTTATCCCCTTATCAAACTCCTCTTCTAGGTTACTGACAAGTTTCTCCTGAGCTCTCTTTACTTTGTTATGATCTATCACCAGGTGAACATCATCAGGTGTTATCAAACCACCGTCAATCCAGGCAGCTGTTGCTATCCCTGCAGTTTCTCTGAGACCAGTGTGGTGTCGCATGCTGGCCAGAGCTATGCTCGGGATATCTTTCCTATTTCGAATCTTATGCCTGGAAGGTTTGGGATCATTATTTTCTGGGTTAGGGACAAAGTCACCATTCTCCTGGTCAGCACTCGGATCAGCCATGGGGAAGTCATTAAACTCTGAATCAGCTTGACTCCAATCATCGGCCTTTTTTACCTCACCCTGGGCCTTCTCAAGTCTCTTTTCCTCGGCAACTCTTCTCCTCTTCTGTCTCTCTGTGGCAGCCTCCTGTCTCTTGGACTCCGGAATATCTTGGCTAGAAATCATGAGAGCCCCTATACTGCCAGTCTTCTCTCTCTGTGCTTTGACAAATGCCAGTTCGATCACAGGAATCTTCAGTTCACGCTTGCAAATACAGGAGATGTGGGCCTCGGATTTACATTCACGATCGCATCCAAACTCAGGACAGAGAACAATTGAGCACTTGCAAGTAATTATGTCAAATAACTGGTGCAGTTACTTGGCAAAGCTGTCCTTAACTGCAAGTTTTCCTCTCCCAAGAGAGATATCTCTTGCCTTTTCCCAACTGGCTAGCAGTCTCTCACTAATCTTCTTCTGACTTGTTATGACTGGAGGCTTGAACTGAGCGTTAGCCAGAGTGTACTGTGCCAAGACAGCTTTGGTCATATCACTGGCAATGTCTTTGTTTGTGTAAGTTCTTTGGTTCTTTTCACTGATTTGCCTGATTAAAACACCGTATCTCAAAGCATCTCTCAATGTAGGCAACTCCGACTTCAGGAGCTCTCTCCCAGACCCAAGATAGTGACTGAGATGGCTGGATTTTTGGTTCCTCGTCCTGACACAAGCAGCCATCGCAAATATTATCAACTTATAAATGCATCAGAATCTGAAACAGAAAAAAAATATTGTTAGTTATGTTGTTAAAGAATGAAGTCAGAAAGCAATGTTCACTATTTAATTGTAATGCACTAATGCAGCTGTACGTTAGATTTTCGATAAATTTCACGCTAAAATTTACCTAGCAAAAGGTTGCAAAATATTGAAACTGAAATTATTTTCTGTTTATATACACTAAAATCTACCAAAAAAGTGATGGGCCATTAGTTTTAGCTGATCTTCCCTCCTATGACACACCTTAATATATATATATATATATATATATATATATATATATATATATATATATATATATATATATATATATATATATATATATATATATATATATATATATTTTTATATATATATATATATATATATATATATATATATATATATATATATATATATAGATAGATATGTATGTATGTATGTATGTATGTGTGTATGTGTGTGTGCGTGTGCGTGTGTATTTTCGTGTGTACTTAAGCCTGTTTATTCACTCTAGTCGTGTGTTGATATTTCTAACACCTCTTTTACGGATTCCTCAGGTAAGCTTTCTTTAACTGCCCAATGATCACTTACCTTGGTATCATTATTATGAGGACTAGGACATTTGTTTCATCTCTGTCTCCTAATCATCCCGCTCGCAATTCCCCGGGTTTAATTACCCGATTCTCGTGTATTCGAGACCTGATTATCAGAGATCCGCGTTAACTGATCCAGGTTAATTCCAGACTCTATAATCTGAAACTAAATTTCGTAAAGCCACATTACGACAAAGAGCAATAGATATTCACTTCCTCGCATTGGACGTTTGTGCCTCGAATAATAAAAAAGAACATAACACGGGATCCTCTTTAGTAACACAGCTGTGTGAAGAGAAGTGAAACGAGAGGAGAGAGAGAGAGAGAGATAGAGAATGCATACTTGGAGCTCCGCACTTGAGTTCATTTAGAAAGATAATATTGTGAGTGTTGTAACGGCTGCTTTCCCTAAAGTTTGGCTATTCCCTTGGGTTATGAGTTACGCCAGGCGATAAAATGTAGAGTCAGATAGCCTGGTGGCTTGTTGCAGGGCTCGAAACTGGCAGTTGTGGCGCCTTACACTGTGGCTGTGGAGGAACTCGGCGCGATGTCGTAAAAGTTAATATGGTGCAAATGAGGCATAAAGCTTCCAGCGAGTAAAATGAAATCAAGAGAAACTGTGAGCGATGTTAATTGTCTAGTAATGTCGCGTGAGATACGCTTAAAGGTTTCAAGGTCTGCTACAGGTTCCTTTTACTTTTAGTGTTATTGTTGCTACTTTCCCTAACATGGATAAAAAAAATACATATATATTGTTTTTAACTTTCGGGACAAAATTTTAATTGAACAACCCTCACAACCCCTCAGTGCTAGGCGTGATCTCAGAATAAGAGACCGTGAGGGTAATTCATACTAATACCAGCAGTAGTTATGAAACCAGACAAAGGTGGTTTGGTACAGTTGTAGGTCAAGATTTTGTTTCATCAATTTAAAGCGATGTCGGCAGTCAACAATATGTAACTACTTACAAATATAAAGAAAAATTATTATATAACCCTAGGAAGAGAGCTAGTGATCACTCCTGTTGTAACCAAAGCTTGACTATTAATGCCTCTTAGTCGCCCAGATGTACAGGACTTCACCCGAAACTTGTGTGTTTATGTATATATATATATATATATATATTTCATTAGCCCAATAAAGCACGCGGACTTCTACATACAATCAACACCTCAACCCGCCAGGATTCGAACCCACGGCACACAAGCCTATGACTGTGACCGGGGAACGCTAACCGCTGGACCACCAGGATACTAAAAGCAGTCCTAGACTTTGTTATATTTCACACAAAGCCTGTTCAACGAGCTTATGGCGCCGTGAACCTCTAATGGGGACCACCCGTATCACTTAGGTGGTCAGAGCAAGGACTCGAACCCTCGACCTACTGGGTGGGATTAGGGGACTCTTACCGGCTAGGCCACAAGGACACTAAAAGCAGTTCTAGACTCTGTTATATTTCACACAAAGCCTGTTCATCGAGCTGATGGCGCCGTGAACCTCATTGGGAAACTGCCCGTGCCTCATATGTGGTGTCAGTAGCATTTTACCGAATCCAGCTGGTATGAAACGCGAGGTACATATGGACTAAAAATGAAGTATATATATGTACCTCGCGAGCGTCGTTGCCAGATGTGAGGCTTGGCAAATTGTGCCTGAAACGTGTCATATTGAGGGATATCAACTCTTTCATCACCTTCGTTCACATAGACGCGGAGGGGGCGTTGCCCTCTTCTGTCAAGATGACCTACGCCCGTCACGTCTGGATGTCCAAGTCCCAGCAGATGTGGAAGCATTATGGGTACGTGTTGTGCCACGGGCCCACCCGCGCAACACTGCTTCCATCATAATCTGTGTGGCATACCATCCGCCTCGCTCACCGTCCAGAGACACTCTTATTAATCATCTCATTACCACAGCAGACCACCTCAGAGTTAGGTACCCATGTGCCAAGTTAGTATTATGTGGGGATTTTAATGAAATTGACACCGCTGATATCCAGGACCAGCTATCACTATCACAAGTTGTGACCTTCCCCACACACGGTCAAAATACCCTTGACCTTATCTTAACTGACTTAGCGGACCAGTACCAACCACCTCAACCAATGCCTCCTATCGGGTGTAGCACACACTTATCAGTGCTCTGGTCCCCAGCTGCCACTCCCACTCAAGTACAGAGACCCTACAGCAAGACCTACAGGCCGATTACTGACTCTGCAGTGCGCCTCTTCGGGCAGTGGATAGTTCACCATCCCTGGACTGAAGTACTTAGCGTGGATGACGTGGAAACCAAATGGATAAATTATACCAACACCACCACGGAAGCTCACCACCACTTCTTCCCCGAGAAGTCCGTCAGATCTCACCCAGCTGACTTACCCTGGATCACACCTCGGATCAAAAGAATTATGCAACAGAGAGACAGAGCCTTTCATCTCAATGACCACATCCGCTACAGGTCCCTTCGCAACCGAGTCATCCGCGAAATACGCACTGCAAAGAAGTCCCACTACCCAACCAAATTACAACACCTGAAGCAGACCAACATCAGTCAATGGTATGGGAAGCTTAAAGAACTCTGTGGAGTAAACAATAAGACACACCCCCACCCCTTCCTTAGCCATCTCACTAATGTTGACGCAGCTGAGCAAACAAATAACCATTTCGCTACTATATGCCAGACGCTCCCCCGGCTTGACACAACCACTCTCCCGCTTACCTACCAGCCCCCCTTCCCACTGACTTAGTAGAAGAATTTGAAGTAGCAAAACGCCTGGACAAACTAAAATTAAAACGCTCTACCACCCCCATTGACTTACCAATAAAACTCTTCAAGGAGTTCTCCCCGGAGCTTGCTAAACCCCTATGCTCCATCATCAATGCTTCTCTCAGTCAAGCCTGATGCCCAGCTGACTGGAAGACCTCTTATGTATCACCAGTGCCCAAGTCAACCAGCCCACAATCCTTAAATCAGCTATGACCTATTGCAATCACCCTAATACCCAGCCTAGTCTGTGAAAGTCTTGTGTTCGACTGGGCTTATGCTGATATTGCAGGAGTCGTAGACCCTCAGCAATTTGGCAACATGAAAACTTCCTCCACCACTCACTGTCTTGTCAGCTTTCTCGATTACATATACCGCCATCTCGAGAAACGAAAAACGTCTGTAGCTGTCGCCTTCATTGATTTCACTAAAGCATTCGACCTAGTCGACCACAATATATTCATCAACAAAGCTATTGACCTCGGGCTTCGGAGAAGTCTTATACCATGGCTTACAGACTTCCTCAGTGACCGACGCCAAGCTGTACGCTTCGGAGGGGCTGTCTCCACCTTTCAGTCACTCACCTGTGGCGTTCCCCAAGGCACCAAAATGGGACCACTCTGCTTCCTTATGCTCATCAATGATGCTCTAAGAGAAACCCCTGCTCGCTGGAAATATGTCGACGACTCCACCATTGGGATCAGTGTCAACAATTCTGCTCCCAACTATACCGCCCTTCAGGATTTATTGAACATTCTCCAAAACTGGGCCACCAACAACCATGTCACCATCAACCATACCAAGACCATGGTTATGCACATCAACCTCTCCTCCGACATTGTCCCACCTCCTTCCATTACTCTAGGTCCGAACACACTCCAGGTTGTAGATTCCACGAAGCTCCTCGGCGTCACCATAGACAACAAACTAAATTGGAAACCACACGTCAGTGAAGTTGCCAAATCCTCCAGTTTCCGTCTCCACCTCCTCCGCCGACTCAAGTCCCTCGGAGTTCCTGCACCCGAGCTCCTCAGTGTTTACACAACATTCATACTTCCCAAGCTCACCTATGCCTCCCCCACCTGGTCTTCCTTCCTAAATGCCACACAACGTAAACACCTAGAAAAAGTGCAAAAGAGGGCATGCAAGATTATTCTCTCCCCTTCCTACTCCACATATCAATAAGCGCTCAACACACTGACCCTTTCGACTCTCACTGACCATCACCACGACCTCATCTGCAAATTTGGCAAGAAGCTTCTACACCATCCTCGACACCGGCTCCTACTACCACCTGAGATCCCTAGTCCGAGAATTGCTGTTCGACACCACAACCGCATCCAGCCCAAACGTGCACGAACTGATCGCTATATGAACAGCCCAGTCCCAACCATTGTAAAAACTATCAATAACTTGTAATAAACCAGTGTATTCACTCCCAGTAAACACTACTCCTTGCACTGTCACTATGTTGAAATGAACTGTAGTTTGAGCTTTTCCCCATCTAGTTATTATATGGAGTATTTTATGGTTCTATAGCTTGTGTACAATATGCATGTCAGAACATGAACATGAACAGGCTCTCCGTGTGGGACAGTTTAATTCTTGTTTTGACTTGTACCAAGCGTGAGGATAAGGCGCCCGGCTCACTCTCCTTCTAGATATCATAGACGGTGGTTTGCTCTCATTGCACTTGCACCTACTCTACCAGACGAATTCTACATTTAAATTTTTGTAAGTAGGGCATATTGATTGTCGCAGTTACTTATATCATTGTATAAAACATTATGTTCTAAGAAATTATTATGTTATTTCTGTTACAGCATTTTTGATAAACAAATTGATATTTTTTGAAACAACAATTGAATTATGAAACATTGAAATATTTTTCTATTTGTCAGATAGTGTGAAGATGTCAAAATTGAAGACAAGAAGTCAGTTGTCAACCCACTTGAGCCTGCTAGTTGGTAAAGGGAAGGAGCTTCTTGTATCAGAACTTCCAACAGTGAGAGACATGCTAAGATTAGGGTTACTCCTTCGAGAAAAAAATGCAAAGGACAGAAGGAACTATACAGATAAAGAACTCATAAATGACATGATAGTCCCTCTTCTGCATCAATGGACAAAAGGTAATGCACTATTCAAACCACCTGTGATTAATCAGTGTCGAACTATTGAGCTAAAACTAACGAAATTATGGCACAAAGCAGTTGAAACATCACTTGGTAAAGGAAACTTGGCCAGGAAAAATGAATTTCTGCACACACTTGATACTCTGTTTGACATTTTGACCTGCAAGTGCTCCATACAATTATGTTCTGAATCCAACTGTTCTCACTCAGGTAAGAGAGAAAATAATTCCCACATTGATTGTGGTTGTCCTCGTGAAAAGAAGATCCCTGTTTTAGAGCTTGAATTTATAAAGGCACAGAGGACAAAGGCAGAAGGCCAAGGAAGTATGCAAATGGGTTCAATAGATTATTCAGAAACAAAGAAGCAGATTGCTAATGCCAAGAAGAGAGAACAAATCCGAGAGAGGGAACAAAAGAAGAAAATGAAGAGTGAAGAAGCCATCCAAAGAGAGGAAGAGCTGTGTCAAGATGTTTATCACTTCTTTGATAGTTCTTCTGATGAACAGGAAGCAACATCAGATGATAGTTCCAAAGAGCCATCTGAACCTTTACCAAAGAAAATGAAATACAACACAAGAAATATTTCAAACATTGCTTTAGCTAGTATTCGCCACCATGCTGGACTTCGTGAGGCTGCAGAAATTGCAACTGCCGCTTGGATAGATGCAGGCCTCATCAGCCGAGAGGATGTATCTTTGGTGATAGATCATAATAAAATTAGAAGAGCACAAGAAAAAATAATGAAGGAAATATCTGATCAGCATGAAAAAGATTTAAGCGAGGGAGGGCTCTCCTGTCTTTTGTTTGATGGAAGAATAGATGACACAAAAGTTTTGCTAGAAGTAGAGGGAGTGAACAGAAAGTTTCCAGGTCTCATCAAAGAAGAACACTACTCTGTCTGTTCTGAGCCTGGTGGTCGGTTTTTGTTTCACTTTGCTCCCGAAACTGAAGTAGAAGGGAAGAAACATGCAGAGGTCATTGCTGATCATATTTTATGTTGGGTTCAGGAGAGAGGACTTGGCAGTTCACTGCAGGCTGTTGGTGGAGATTCAACTGCAGTGAACACCGGATGGCAGGGGGGTGTAATGACGCATTTAGAGAAAAAACTAGGAAGAAGACTTGTTTGGTTTGAATGTGATTTACATACAGGCGAACTACCTCTTCGTCATCTCATCCAGGAACTTGATGGTCCTACAAAGAGCAACAACAAGTGGTCAGGTCCCCTTGGCATCATGCTGGATGAAGCAACACAACTAGAAATAAATACAACCTTTCCAAAGGTCGAAGTTGGCCCTCCCCTTCCGGCGTTGTCTGAAGGAGTCATCAAAGATCTCAGCACAGATCAATCCTATGCTTATCGTATTGCCCAAGCAATAAGATCAGAAGTGCCTCAGTCATTGGCTCTCTTGGAGATTGGACCTGTCAGTCACAGCCGTTGGTTAACTACAGCTCTTCGTTTCTGCGGGATTTGGATTTCCAAACACGAATTGAAGGGCAAAGTGCTGAAGAATTTGAGGTTAATTGTTGAATTTATTATTGGAGTTTATCTTCCCCAGTGGTTTAGTGTGAAACTTAATCCTATGTGGGTGGATGGGCCCAATCACCTTTTGTTTCAATTGCAGCTAGTAAGAACACAGAGGAAGGTAGTGAGGGACATCGTGTTACCTGTGGCAAGAAGGTCCGCTTGGTATGCTCGATCAGAAGCACTTTTGCAAGCAATGCTTTGCAGTCAATGTACCAATCTCCGAACCGAGGCTGTAAAAGTCATTCTAAAGATTAGAGGAACGCTAATAGATGACGACCAGTTGGGAGACTGTTCGTTTCATTCAAGAAAAGTTCCCCCAATAAACGTCAATGCCACCAAATTGTCAGAATTGGTTGACTTGAGTTTGGAAGTCTTAGAGCCACCATTGACAACAAGTCTAACTAGCCAAGAATTGAGAAACCTTAAAGAGACTCCAATGCAGGTGCCGAAGTGGCCTTCCCACACTCAAAGTGTGGAGAGATGTGTGAAAATGGTCACAGAAGCAGCGGGCCATGTTTACAGCCACGAGAGGCGAGAAGGTTACATCAAAGCACAAATAGCAAGCAGACTACTGATGACAAGAAACCAAAGCAAAGAGAGTATGAAGGCATTGGTTACTTTCAATAGACTACGGATAATAAATTATAATAATTTGAAACTTGAAACAGTAACATGTGTGCAAACGCTGTTTATGTTATAAATTCACAAATATGTACATTTAAAAATCCATTTGATGTAGGTAGGACTTATTATAAAAAAAATTTTTATGCCAGAATATTGTTTTGCATGCTTAAAGACTACAATAAATTGCTACCAAATTACTCGATTTTCAATTTAGCCAGTTCACCCCCTAAATTGACACACCCTACTCCATATTCAAGTATGTTTTATAAGACTGTTTGGTAACTGTAACCAAATTACATTTTTCCTTAAAGAAGTGTCTGGCGTACGAGTGTTCACAATGGTCTTGACGAGAGCAGAGAAAATCAGTCAGTTTAGTGAAGACAGGACATTGCTAGGGAAGGTATAGTTGTTGAAGATCACAGTAGTTCCTCGAGGACTAAATCTTCACAAGAGGGTGGAAATCTTATCGGAGTATCTGAATAGTAAGTGGTTCGAGTCCCATCCAGATGACCCTTGACTCTCGACCTCTCATCGATCTCCACTAGACATCTCCAGAAGTTTCCACCTACACAACTCCTCTACAAAAATTCTCTCTACCTAAAAGTCACAATACAATCTACAACTTTGACCGTATGACCATCACATGATCTTTGACACAAAGCTTTGACCAGTATCGCCTCTAATAATAATAAATTAATGTAAATACGAATCTTAAAGCAAGAAATTCAAGACATTTAGATTAAAGGAATTCTAATCCATGTTTGTCTAATTGTGTTCTTGGTGGTTCAGGATCGGTATACCCTCAGTCAGTGGATCTTGACCCTGATCCCTGACAATAACGAAAAACAGGTGGATGTGAAAGTCTAAAGAGCTGTAGTGATCATTGCCCAGGGGCTATAACTGCCATTGCTTCAGAGACCGTTCATTGTTCCAGGGGTATAATTGCCATTATTCCTGAAATCTAATTATCATTGTTTCAGAGCTCTAACATTCATTGTTCTAGGTATTTACCTTTTAACGTTCTAGGGCATTAACTTTTATTGTTCAAGAGCGGTAATTATCATTGTTCTAGAATTGTGGAGATCATTGTTCCAGAATCTAACTCTCATTGTTCCAAAGTTCTAACCCTCATTACTGTAGACAGCTAACCAGCATTGTTGCAGAGCTCTTACTCTCAGAGTTCTAAATCTCATTGTTCCAGAGCTCTAACCATCATCGCTACAGAATTGTATGATCAATTTTCCAGCGATAAGCAACAAGTAAAAACACATTCAAATATACAAAATATACAAACCAGTCCTTAGGAGTTACTAGGCTACATACTGTGCTCGACGACGCTCTTCCTCGGTATTTACAACAGATCGATACACTTGGTTATTCCTACGAGTAAATGAATATAAGGAGAAGCGTACTCTTGCTCCAAAATGTATCTTTACGATTTTATGTTAAATAATATGACACAACTACCCGGACGAAGGATTTGGCAACCCTACTGAGACAATAGGAGTTGCAGTGATCATTCTGAAATTCATCAGACCCATCCGTAAAGATACTTTTTGGAGAAAGCATACACCAAATTGCATCACGAAAAACTTTAAACTTTTAGAAAGAGTGAGCAAGGAGCAACGTTAATTAAAGCAGTCAGGGGATTTTGCAATATATCTCGATGCGCATTGGTTCGCTACATTTTTTTGTTTGCATATTGAACAGGTTTTTAAATGCATCTACCTGTGGATTTAAAAACAGATTTGTTTATCATTTTCGTATTTGAACATACAATATGTTAGATAAAATACACCTAGACTGAGTTCAAAGATGTATTCCAAGATTCTTATGTCCATTAGCCGAACAAAGTAGCCATGCAGCCAATGGGACCTACTTTCACCTTCAGAGTATTTTACAATATTCGAGATAATCCTCTTAACTACCGAGGTGAAGAAAATACTGTAGAGTGGCACGAAAATTGTAATCATGACGGCCTTGACACAAGCGAAAGACCACTAAGGTAAGAACACAAGAACATAAGAATGGAGGAAACTGCAGCGGGCCTATTGGCCCATACTGGGCAGTCCCGTTTACACCCAACCCCTGTTGCTCATATAAGCATCCAACCTATGTTTGAAGCTATTCAGCGTATTCGAGTTAATGATGATATTTGGTAACTTGTTCCATTCATCCACTACTCTGTTTCCAAACCAGTGTTTACCTATTTCACCCCTAAATCTAAATTTGTCTACTTTAAAACCATTGTTATGAGTTCGCTCCTGGTTGGATTGTTTGAGTACCTTTGTAATGTCCCCTTTGTTTAGCCCTGCTTTCCACTTATACACCTCTATCAGGTCGCCCCTCGCTCTACGTCTCTCGAGGGAGTGCAAATTAAGATGCTTTAACCTGTCTCTATACTCAAGGTTCCTAATGCCCGGGATTAGTCTTGTTATTCTCCTCTGAATTCTTTCCAATGATTCTATATCCATTCTGTAATACGGTGACCAGAACTGAACTGCGTAACCCAGGTGTGGTCTCAGAAGACCAAGATACAGTTTTACGAAGACCTCGCTAGTCTTGTAACTAACACTCCTTTGTATGAACCCAAGTACTTTATTAGCCTTGTTACGAGCAAAAACACATTGTTTACTTGGCTTAAGGTTCCTACTAATCATTACTCCTAAATCTCTCTCGCAGTCGGATTTCTCTATGGCATCGTTGTTCATCTGGTATCTGGTTTCCCTGTTTACATCCCCTATAATGAGTACTTTACATTTGTCTACGTTGAATTTCATCTGTCATTTTTCAGACCATTCGAAAAATTTGTTTCGATCTTCCTGTAGTTTTGCCGAGTCCTCGTCAGATTTGATAACACGTCCTATTTTAGTGTCATCAGCAAATTTGCTTATGTTGTCTATGCCGATATCTATGTCGTTTATGTATATAATAAATAATAATGGTCCAAGTACTGAGCCTTGGGGAACTCCACTTGTGACGTTGCTCCAATGGGACTTAGTGCCATTAATGCTCACTTGCTGTTTCCTGTCCTGTAACCACGCCCTAATTCATTTAAGGATTTACCTTTGATGCCATGTGCTTCTACCTTTCTAATTAGTCTTTCGTGGGGGACTCTGTCGAAGGCTTTGCTAAAGTCGAGATATACCACATTAGGGTGTGTCATAGGAGGGAAGATCAGCTAAAACTAATGGCCCATCACTTTTTTGGTAGATTTTAGTGTATGTAAACAGAAAATAATTTCAGTTTCAATATTTTGCAACCTTTTGCTAGGTAAATTTTAGCGTGAAATTTATCGAAAATCTAACGTACAGCTGCATTAGTGCATTACAAATAAATAGTGAACATTGCTTTCTGACTTCATTCTTTAACAACCCAACTAACAATATTATTTTTTTTTTTGAGATTCTGATGCATTTATAAGTTGATAATATTTGCGATGGCTGCTTGTGTCAGGACGAGGAACCAAAAATCCAGCCTACATTGAGACATGCTTTGAGATACGGTGTTTTAATCAGGCAAATCAGTGAAAAGAACCAAAGAACTTACACAAACAAAGACATTGCCAGTGATATGACCAAAGCTGTCTTGGCACAGTACACTCTGGCTAACGCTCAGTTCAAGCCTCCTGTTAGGTTCTGAATAATAAGTTCTATATACAGGAGAGAACACAAACACCCGTATAGTTTTGTAGGTTCGGTTTACTGGATAAGAGTATGTACACAGAGGGAAGCAGCACTCTCCCTTGGCTAGGCTCCTTGTCAACTGCTATAGGCGACGTATGGCAAGTGATACATTAGCAGCTTCCATACGTCGCCAGGCACATTAATTAAGCGTGTGGGATATGGTAATAACATTGCCACACGCTGCTAGCTAGGCTGAATAAATAATACATAAATGGAGCACATACATAATATACATACATGATATATAATCCAGCATACATAATATACATACACCTCCCTCCCCCCTATACGCTCATAGCAAAGTCTTGAGCGGACCTTTTCTTTTGGATCCGTTCTGAGCGTCGAGGGACTTCATCACTGGGAAGGGTATGGGACTCAACACTGGTGGCGGGGCCAGCAGAAGGCATTGTTACGGGGCGGAGAAAACGGCGGTTCCTCCACCACACACGACCACTGGGTAACCGCACCTGGTAGTCCCGTGACCTGCCGAGACCCATAACTACGCCTACTTTGTCCCAACGTAGGGAGGTCGGGTCCTGAACACGGACTTGGGTGCCGACACTCAACCTGGGGAGAGAACGGGCGTGGTCATTGTAGCGGGCGACGACGTCCTGAACACGTTCGGCGGCTCGGCGATCACAATCCTCTGTCTTGGCCTGCCACTCCTTGGAGAAGGATTGAGGGTGAGCAGGGACACAAGAACGAAGGGGGCGTCCATACAAAACCTGGGCAGGGGAGCGTCCGGTGTAGTTAGGTGTGTTGCGGAGTTCAAGAAGACCCCTGTCGAAGGCCTCGCAGTCAATGTTCCCAGAAGGGGCCACCTTAAGGATGAGGTGCTTCAGGGATTTGACAGCAGCCTCAGCGTGGCCGTTGGACTGCGGGTAATGGGGCGATGACAACACATGCCGGACTCCCCATCGGTCGAGGAACACAGCAAAGTCCCGGCTTGTGAACTGAGGCCCTCCGTCGGTTCGCAGGCGTACAGGAACGCCCACGTCACGGAAGTAGTGGCGGAACTTGCTGATGGTGGCGGCAGACGTCGTGTCATTACCGCACTTGATGACAACCGGCCAACCAGAGAGACGGTCGACGATAACGAGGAAGGACTTTCCTGACACACAGAAAAAGTCGGCCGACACAGACTCAAAGGGGCGGGTGGGGTTGTCGTCACTCATAAAGGGTTCCTGCTGCTGGCTGGGTTGTAATACTTGGCGGGGCTTACACACCTGGACAGCATTGGAGATGTCGGGGTCGATGCCAGGCCGGAACACAGTCTGTCTTGCACGCCGTTTGGTGGCCTCGGCTCCACAGTGACTGTCGTGGAGGCGAGCCAAGGCGTGGAGACTTGAAGCAGCAGGGACAACTACCGAAGGAGAGGTGTCACTGGCCAGAGGTAGGGGTAGGGCGGCAGCAGGGTAGTTGCTGCTCCCTTCGTGCACCCTGTTGGCGTGTTTTACCTCGAGAATCGGTGTTGGGAAGTCCTGGGAGATGATGGCCAACTCTTGGCAATGTCTGTAGGACAGCAAAGGAGTCGGGACGCCTTATGCACATCAATCCAGGCTTGACACGACCTGTTGCCAAAGGTGACGTGTGCATAGAGTGAACCTAGGGCCGGGGTCATCTGTGAACCATCTGCCATAAAGCGGAGATCCTTGGGGGGCGGTCCTAGATCACTTGGAGAGAGCCCCAAGCATTGCAAATGCTGGGGACCGATGACTGTAGCATCAGCGCCGGTGTCGGGCAACATCTGAAGACGGGATGACACACCGCCGTAGGTCACGATGACGCTGATGTACTGGGGGACTTTGGTCCTGGGACGCGGGGGGGAGCACACATTCCTAATGTGGCTCGAGCGTTGTCAGGAGTCGTCGTGCCTCTGATTGGAAGACTGTGGGCGGCCCTCTCTGGTGGAAGGGGGCTGAAGCTTCCGCCGACGCGGTCCCTTGGGTATGTTGGAAGGGCAACACTTGTCATAGTGGCCCAGACGACCACACACATTGCACTGGACGCGTTTGGCTGGGCACCGTACTGTGAGTGACCAGTGGCCCTTACGGTCACAACTGTTGCAGGTAGACTGAGCAGCTGGACACACCTGTGTTCCGTGCTGCTTACCACAGTTGTTGCAAAATAAACCGGGCGTGGACGTGGTGGGCGAAGGCGTAGGAACAGACTTCTTGTCCTTCTTGTACCGGGACACAGCGCGTACAGCTGTAGGGGGAGCACGGATGGCAGAGGTGGCACACCTGGCAGCCTCATAGGAGCGACATATCGTCAACACATCCTTAAGAGAAGAGGAAGAGTCGAGGGAGGTGAGGCGTTGGACAAGTTCCTCGTCCTTAACACCCATCAGGATCACCTGCCTCAACTGGGTCTCCTCGCACTGCTGGTGGTGGCCTGGACATATATCTACCTCTTCCGAGGCTCTCTTAAGACGTACGTAAAAGGCGTCAAAAGACTCACCCTCCAACTGTCTGCAGCTAAACAATTCCCTCCTGCGCAGAGCTTCATTCTGCTGTCCTTTGATGTGCCGTTGTAGAACGTCCAGTACCTCCTCTACAGACAGCGAAGAGGTTGGGGGTACCTGCAACGTATGTTCCAAGACACGCTGAATTTCCAAGGACAGGCACATACGCAGCTGGATGAGTTGTTTAGGCTGTGACAAACTCTGGAGATCCACCATTGTAGAATAATCAGTCCACCGTCGCCGCCATTCACGAAAAGTCTGGAAATTCACATCAGGCTTCAAGATGGGCGGTGTTTGAGCTGCTGCTTTAGGTGGGGCTGGGGGGCGTGAAGGAAGCATGGATGAGGTATCTGAACCAGTCAGTACCGAGGCAGTGTTAGAGCCAGGGGCTTGGTTAACAGTGAGGCGAGATATCAAGGCTTCAAACCGTTCACTGTCTTCCAATCTCCGTTGGTGGTCTCGTTCTGCCTCTGCTTGCCTTCTGTGCTCATCCGCCAAACGTCTGTGGGCTTCATCCTCGCGTTTCTCATCTCTCATAAACTTCAGTAAAGCAATTATCTCTGGAGACAACGCTGAATATTGAGGTGAGGGACTGCGCGATGTGGGGGCTGGAGCGTCGTGGCCGGCCTGGTCATCCATCTCTGCGGGGCTATCACCCGCCTGACTCATCCAGGCGCTGGGTCCACGGCTACGTAAGGCTTGAGACATAACTACTTCATCTGTGTACTATGTCTTAAATCAGTGTTGACCGGTCAGCCCGTCGTATCAACAAGATTTCAGACAAAAAATTAATTAAATACACAGATAAGTAGGTTATATATATAAAATATATATAAGGAAGCCGCGCGATCAGCGAGTGTTAGTACATGTATGTGTGTGAGTGAGTGTGTGTCCCGGGCGGGCAAAGCGTCTCGCCCCAGCTGTGAGGGGGGGTGGAGGCGGCGCTGTGAGGGGGTGGAGGGAGAGGCGCGGCGACTCCCAGTCAGTCTAGTTACCCTCAGGACGCGGTCAGAAACGGGTGCACTGAACTCTACTCCTTACGAATGCCCAGAACGTGCCGTATACCTTGGGAATCCTTTTAGAACAAGGTCACACATGAATGGCACGAAACACACAATGCGCTAAACACTTCACAGAAAATCACTGTCACTGACACTGCTCAAAGTTGCGAAATTCTTCGAGCAGGGATGACGAGCGGGAGTTGACCCAAGCGAGAGTTCATAGCCGGCTTTCCACAAACTTTGCACTATCACTCGTAATTATCCAGTAAGATCCTACTCACTGCGCCATGTTAGGTTCTGAATAATAAGTTCTATATACAGGAGAGAACACAAACACCCGTATAGTTTTGTAGGTTCGGTTTACTGGAGAAGAGTATGTACACAGAGGGAAGCAGCACTCTCCCTTGGCTAGGCTCCTTGTCAACTGCTATAGACGACGTATGGCAAGTGATACATTAGCAGCTTCCATACGTCGCCAGGCACATTAATTAAGCGTGTAGGATATGGTAATAACATTGCCACACGCTGCTAGCTAGGCTGAATAAATAATACATAAATGGAGCACATACATAATATACATACATGATATATAATCCAGCATACATAATATACATACACCTCCAGTCATAACAAGTCAGAAGAAGATTAGTGAGAGACTGCTAGCCAGTTGGGAAAAGGCAAGAGATATCTCTCTTGGGAGAGGAAAACTTGCAGTTAAGGACAGCTTTGCCAAGCAACTGGACCAGTTATTTGACATAATTACTTGCAAGTGCCCAATTGTTCTCTGTCCTGAGTTTGGATGCGATCGTGACTGTAAATCCGAGGCCCACATCTCCTGTATTTGCAAGCGTGAACTGAAGATTCTTGTGATCGAACTGGCATTTGTCAAAGCACAGAGAGAGAAGACTGGCAGTATAGGGGCTCTCATGATTTCTAGCCAAGATATTCCGGAGTCCAAGAGACAGGAGGCTGCCACAGAGAGACAGAAGAGGAGAAGAGTTGCCGAGGAAAAGAGACTTGAGAAGACCCAGGGTGAGGTAAAAAAGGCCGATGATTGGAGTCAAGCTGATTCAGAGTTTAATGACTTCCCCATGGCTGATCCGAGTGCTGACCAGGAGAATGGTGACTTTGTCCCTAACCCAGAAAATAATGATCCCAAACCTTCCAGGCATAAGATTCGAAATAGGAAAGATATCCCGAGCATAGCTCTGGCCAGCATGCGACACCACACTGGTCTCAGAGAAACTGCAGAGATAGCAACAGCTGCCTGGATTGACGGTGGTTTGATAACACCTGATGATGTTCACCTGGTGATAGATCATAACAAAGTAAGGAGAGCTCAGGAGAAACTTGTCAGTAACCTAGAAGAGGAGTTTGATAAGGGGATAAGAGAAAATGGAATCAATTGTTTGTTCTTTGATGGGAGAAGGTATGACACTAAAGTGTTCATGAAAGTTGGAGATTCTGACAAGTTGTTCCCTGCCATGGTGAAGGAGGAACACTACTCCTGCTGCAGTGAACCAGGAGGGAAGTATTTGTGGCATTTCACTCCAGAGAAAGATGACATCAGGAAACCAGCTGAGATAGTGGCAGATAACATTGTGAACTGGCTCAGAGAGAGGAATGTAGACCAGACCCTGCAGGCCATTGGAGGGGACAGCACCAACACGAACACAGGGTGGCAAGGGGGGTCATACAGTGGATAGAGCGGAAGATTGGGAGGAAGCTGGTCTGGATTGTTTGTGACCTCCACACCAACGAGTTGCCACTCAGACATCTGATCCAGGAGCTGGATGGCAAGACTCTTTCAAACAACAGATGGTCTGGTCCTCTTGGCAAGATGCTGGACTCTGCCACTGAGTTAGAAATAAATTCGAGCTGTGAAAAAATCACAGTTGGCCCTCCACTCGTTGAGCTTGCACATACTGTCATTGACGACCTGAGTACTGACCAGTACTATGGTTACATGATTTGCAGTGCCATCAAAACTGGGGTCATGCCTGATAGACTTGCTTACCTGCAGATAGGTCCAGTCTCACATTCTAGGTGGCTCACAACGGCTCTCAGGTTCTGCAGAATTTGGGTCGCTCAGCATAAATTGAAAGGGAACCAGCTTCACAACCTGAGACTTATTGTCCAATTCATCGTGAGTGTCTACTTGCCAAATTGGTTCAACACCAAGGTCAAGTCATCGTTCTCCGAAGGTCCGAGGCATGTTCTCTTCCAGCTTGAGCTCCTGAGGAGTCAGCCAAGGAAGGTTGTTCAGATTGTGGAGCAGACTGTGAGGAGATCTTCCTGGTATGCTCATCCCGAGGCAGTTCTGCAGACAATGCTCTGCAGTAAGGATGAGGAGGAGAGAAGAGTGGCAGTCAAAAAGATCTTGGATATGAGACTTATGAGAAGATCTGGGCATGACGAATCAGTTGGTGACGATTCCTTCAGGGTCAGGAAGACTCCTGAAGTCAATCTAGGTGCCAAGACCCTCACTGATCTCATAGATCTGGATAACATCCAGGCTGGCAGTGAGCCCCCTCTTACCTGCAGCCTCACCAATGTTCAAGTCAGAGCTTTCCTGGACAACCCCATGCATGTCCCTGCCTGGCCCTCGCACACCCAGAGTATAGAGAGTTGTGTATAGCAAGTGAGCGAGGCCAGCAGTCACGTGTACAGCCAGGAGAGGAGGGAAGGCTACATCCGAGCTCAGGTGGTCAGCAGGGAGGTGATGAGTAGAAACAGAAGCAAGAAAGACATGTTCTCTATGGTGTGCAGCAACACCGGGTCGTAGTAGTAAAACCGGTTTTTGTATTTGATGATTTTGTTTTCTAAAGGAATATTAAATTTAATAAATGTGTCAAGATCATTCGTTTCACTATTCTGGATCATTTTCATCCTAATAAATTAACCTGATACATTTACTTTACTTTAAATAAGCTATTTAGTGGTGTTGGTAAAAGGGTGGGAATACTGAATTTTCATAAGATTTCAAGTTAATATTTACCTAGCAAAAAATAAAAACTTTTCAAATCTGAAGATATCACATGATTCTGCACATAGAGCTACATCATTAATACCATGGGCCGATTTTTCAAACTCAAAAAAAAAAAATTCGTCTCCGTATGACACACCCTACTGTCCAAGTACCTTACCTGTGAGTCACCAACAATTAAAGTTTTTATACCTTCCTTGTCAGCCCTGTCCCTGACTGTACTAACGTCCAATTCGTCTATCAAGGGACTGAACGAGTTGGTACACTTAGCTGCTGATGTCGTTGTTGACGTATCCTTGGTGTGTTTCTTCATCACCAGTTTGGTCATCCCTCTCCTTACATCCTTCCACTCGCTTGAATTTTCGTCGGACACTGGCGTTCTTGAATTTTCGTCAGACACTGGCTTTCCCTGTCCGGCCTCCCCCTTCAATCTCGCCATCTCTTCTTTTAATTTCAGGTTCTCCATCGTGGCCCTCTCTATTTCTTCCTTGGCCCTCTCCAATTTTTCCATGGCCCATTCCAGCTTGGCCAACAAACTCGCAGATCCCAGACCACACATAACGCTGGCCATATCTGATAATTATCCCTCGGGAGCTAACCCTGCCGTGACCTTTCCCCTAGTGAGGTCAGAACACAACTGTTTGTTTATTTGTATCATTTGCAAGACATTCCTGAAGTAAAATTTGGGCTCACAGCTTTGTTTTAATGCAAGTTATATTTCTTACTAAAAAAAATAACTCCATTTGTTCACTACAGGCAGAAAATTGTCTTCATTTCTTACATTTGGTCGCCTGTTGTAATGTTAGAAAGGTTTGCTTCACCGAGTTATGATTTTATTCAATTTGTGATGTTTAGTTAATGTTTCTGCACAAGAGGGTGAAGTGACTCAACAGCTTACACAAGGGAGAGAGTCTCACCCCTCTCCCTCCCTCCCTTCCCTTGAGGCCTCGCTCAGGAGGGTGGGCGTGGCCAACTCAACTTCACAACAACACAATTAGTCTGTGATAATGACATACATTAGTGTGCCGAATAATTACGCCGTCCACGTGATCTAATTACTCTCCATGTCAATTAGTTACCAGTGTAAAGAGTGCTATACTGAAAAGAAGCAAACTTTGACTAACTGCAGTTGTTTATATGAAAATGATATAAACTCGTGGCAAAGGAAACAGCCAGTCTGAGCTTGTTCGTCCTTTAGTTTAACCAGTAGATATTTTAAGAGAAGATAAAGAAGTAATTTATTGTATAGTACCTAAAACGACAATATATAATTTAACAATATGTAAATCCGTTCTTGGGATCACACACGTCATTCTTTGTTATGAGTGGTGTTCATTGTTATCGTCCTTAGTAACGAGCATAATGAAGATTCTCAGGTAAAAAAAAAAAAAAACCTCAGTCCACCAACTGACGCTCTTAATCATACATTTTGGGCTGCAAGATAACAAGACACTAAAAACAATTAAATATACCTGTGCGACGGACAGTAGTTTACATACCATTGTATAGTTCTGGGAATTCTAAGTTTGCTATGAGTAAATTATTGGTACAATATTCCTTAAGAACTCAAGTAGTATATATCTTGATAAAATCACACGGGAAAATGGAAACAACGGAGCACCTTAGCTTTCGTCTTTATTCAAGACATCATCAGAGGCAACTGTTGCCTCTGATGATGTCTTGAATAAAGACGAAAGCTAAGGTGCTCCGTTGTTTCCATTTTCCCGTGTGATTTTATCAAGATTTATCTTATCCACGTTTTCATTGTGGATTTACATGAAATATATATATATATATATATATATATATATATATATATATATATATATATATATATATATATATATATATATATATATATATATATATTTATATATATATATATATATATATATATATATATATATTTATATATATATATATATATATATATATATATATATATATATATATATATATATATATAACGAAGAGGAGAACCAGGGAAAACACAAACATCTTGACTAAGTTGGGTTTCTTTAATTACTAACGTTTCGGAAAATCATTTTCCATCATTAGAGACTAGAAAACAGACAAAAGTTTGAACAAATTACAGGTAATATAAAATAAAAACGGAACATTATTCTAACATTTACCTACTGCGAAATTTTTACAAAGAGCATTATAATTTAAAGCCACTAAAAATGGTGATGGTGTTGCTATGGATTCGCCCTTAGGTCCCACGTTGGCCAACGCTTTCCTCTGTCACCACGAGAAGTTTTGGCTAGCCGAATGTCCCCCCCAATTTAAGCCTTTGTGCTATCGACGTTATATTGATGACACATTTTCTTTTTTTTTAAGATCACATGATCACGTCCCTATGTTCCTAAATTAGGTAAATTCGAAACATGGCAACATCAAATTTAATTGTGAATTGGAAAAGGAAAATATACTACCATTCCTTGATGTTAATATCCACCATCTTCATAATTGTTTCGAGACAGCCTTATACAGGAAACCAACATTCACTGGTTTGAGTAAAAAAAAATCATCTTTCACTCCTCTTAATTACAACCTAAATCTAGTGGGGATTAGCTCACCCAGGCACAGGTCACTGACCCACATCGGGGCCTAGGGGGCGAAAATGTAATAATAATAATAATAATAAAGAACCATAAAGAAATATAAATTGAAAAAAATTGCTAGAAACAATATACAGTATATATCTTGTGTTGTCAATAGTAAGAGAAACAATTGAGACCCTGCAATTGTGTGTAAATGAGGCAAAAAGTCAGATGAGCAACCTGGGACTTGCTCACAATTTTCGTGATGCCATATGAGAGCAGGGTCTACCATAGACAACACATTATGCTTCCAATATCTTCCCAGGCGGTAGTACCTCCGACAGATCATTAAATATATGTTCAAGCTATTTCCACTTGGAAAGTGAATTGAAATAAATACAGGAACTGATCTTTAATAAAGGTTTCTCTAAGAGATTTACAGATATTTATATAGGCAAAACCCCTAATAGGATTTTTGGTCCCACATAGACTCAACTCCACATCGTTCTTCAATATTCTATATATTTCACCATCCCGTACACACGCCCACTCAGTTTCACTCATAGAAAGAAACTTAAGAAACTTCTCAATGAATGCTATCTACAAATTTATCTGAGACTACTCTTCAAAGCCCAGAGTTCAATTAAAAAAATAAATAAAACTAAAAACACCATATCCACACACTTGCAATTCTCAGTTGTTTATCAATTTACGTGTGCTAGCTGCAGGGCAGCATATATGGGTAAAACAAAAAGACATTTGATAACTCGCATCCATGATCACTTGGGCCGTTCCGTCGAACAGGTCAGTTAATCACACAACCACCACATTCATCTATCCGTAACCACGCCACCAACATGACCACCCGTTTTCTCAGTCTGATTTCTCAGTTCTTGGCAGGAGCTACTGTGAGGCGGACCTCCTCATTATGGAAGCCTTGTATCAATATAAAGTAGAGCCGTCCATTTGTGATATGCCTTCCTGTGAATTGGTGTGTTTTTCACACTAAGGCTCGTTTATATTAAGGTAATACCACCTGTTATTTTAGTTTAGTTTATCATTTTAGTTTTGTACGTAGGTCTCCCATCATTTTTTATTATTTTTTTTACTTATAATGCTCTTTTTAAAATTTTGTGGAAGGAAAATTTTAGAATAAGGTTCCGTTTTTATTGTATACGAGCAGAATCGCCGCCCTCCGGGCGGCTCATCCGCTAAGCAACAGTAGGACGCCACCCTCCGGGAGGCTCCGCATTGTCTCACTGTTCAGTCCCCAAAACTTCTTTTTCCATCAATAGTTCATTAACGTTGTATGCAAGTTCCACAATGTTTTTCACTACAACGGTACAGCAAAGTATATTTTTTTAGCATTAAACTGTTATTATTTTATTGTCTACTCATCACTACATATAACACCACCCATCATCACTACATATAACATTATCCATCATCACTACATATAACACCATCCATCATCACTACATATAACACCATCCATCATCACTACATATAACACCATCCATCATCACTACATATAACACCATCCATCATCACTACATATAACACCATCCATCATCACTACATATAACACCATCCATCATCACAACATATAACACCATCCATCATCACTACATATAACACCACCATCACTACTATCACTACTACCACCACTACTACCACCATCATCACTACCACCACTACTACCACCGTCATCATTACCACCACCATCATTACCACTACTATCAACCAGTCTCTACCACCACCATTATCACCACAAACATGCTGCTATCACCATCACCACCACTACCACTGTCACTACCACCATCATCACCACCACTACATATAACACCATCCATCATCACTACTTATAATACCATCCATCATCACTACATATAACACCACCCATCATCACTACATACAACACCACCCATCATCACTACCTATAACAACATCCATCATCACTACATATAACACCATCCATCATCACTACATATAACATCATCCATCATCACTACATATAACACCATCCATCACCACTACATATAACACCATCCACCATCACTACAGATCTGTAAAGTAGTTTCCGAAATTCTCGTGCGGACACACGGACAAACAGACAGACTTCTTTGTTTTATATAGATAGATCCTCACTACATATAACACCATTCATCATCACTACCTATAACACCATCCATCATCACTACAAATCGGTAAAGTAGTTTACTAGATTCTCATGAGGACGCACACACAAACACACAAACACACAGACATATTTCTTTGTTTTATATATATAGATTACCTGTATTTTTTTTTTGGTTTTCTGTTTTCTAGGCTGTGATTGAATTGAATTGAAACAGTTTATTTAGCCAGAAAACACAGATACAGAGTGGATAATAATAACAATATTAACATTTCTGAGCCAGTTGAGAACCTGAGCTCTCTTTTAGAGCACCTGATATATACAATACATTTATCTCAAGGAAGTATTATGTAACATTTAGTATCAACTGGCATAGTACAATAGCATGGTGGTAATAAGAACATCTAATAATGTTACCACGGTTATTACTTCAATATTTATTAATTTTATTTAATTATTACTATTTTTTTTAGTTTAGTGATGATGGAAAATGATTTTCCGAAACGTTAATAATTAAAGAAACCCAACTTAGTCAAGATGTTTGAGTTTTCCCGGGTTCTCCGCTTCGTTATGAAACTACGCTTTCCACGTAACAAGTCCAGTGCTGAAGGTATACAGTATATATATTTAAATAAAAACCAGGAAGTATAATAATAGTCAGCATTTTATATATATATATATATATATATATATATATATATATATATATATATATATATATATATATATATATATATATATATATATATATATATATATATATATGCTGATAACCACCAGCACCTACAGTGATTTACTTGCATATATATATATATGCTGATAACCACCAGGAAAGAAGAAACCACGAAGTTCCCAAGCGCTTTCGTGTAATTCACATCTTCAGGGGTGAGTACAGACTAGATAGAGTAATGCAGAACAAGATGAATATATACAGAGGAGGGTGAGACCATTGACTGGGATAATGCCTCCTCAATATTACCATGTAATTCAATTGATAGTAGGAACATCATAGAATCTAGTCTTATTAAACATACCGAAGCATTCAACATGAATTTGAGTAACGGCTTGTACAAGCTGGACAACTTTGTAATTAAGAAGATTTGTGATCAGGTGAGAGGGCGGGTCACTGTCCCATCTGACCCAACCACCAACCGTTGTGTGCCATTTAAAGATTAGTAGGGTCATTACCTGACCATTGTGGACCTGGTCTCACCCTCCTCTGTATATATTCATCTTGTTCTGCATTACTCTATCTAGTCTGTACTCACCCCTGAAGATGTGAATTACACGAAAGCGCTTGGGAACTTCGTGTTTTCTTCTTTCCTGGTGGTTATCAGCATATACCTAGATCACGCGCACCTACAGTGATTTACTTGCATATATATATATATATATATATATATATATATATATATATATATATATATATATATATATATATAATGCTAAATATTATTATATTTCCTGTTTTTTTATTTAAAATCTTTATTCCTTTTGCCAAAAGAATTATAGAATATCCCGCTTGGCTGGGTGGTGCACCAGTACATGGGTCTGATTTGCAGTTATAATTGTACTCCATGTTGTAAAGTGAGGGGTTCCGGCCCTCCCTCTCTCTTTCACCGTAGCAAAAACTAAATTGCACTTCTGTTTTTTTTCTGTTTATATGTGAATACTTTTGAATAGTCTAGCCTTTGGTTTTCTCACTATAACGAGAAAATAATTACTATTCTTAGAATTTCTATCCGTACGCGCATGGTAGGAATAGCGTAATGGTGTGGCCTCGTTTTGCCTACGTACACACCAGATACAAATCGTGTGTAGTAGATGTTACGCTAACAGACCACCACGTACCTGGATCTGACTAGAGTGACACTTTACTGCTGGTTCAGCTGTGAGCAAGTGTCATGAGGGGTAGGTGCCACATCACCTTCAATGGGGTTACTTGTACAGTATATCTGGAGGCTGGGCTTTTATTCAGGTTTCCCAAGCGTTGTGGCAACGTTTGCTCGAGTTTCTTATTCCAACAACATTTCCCAAAGCCTATATTTTGGGCAAAATATCCTTCACTAAGGCCCCAGTCCTAACACGGTTGCTTTATCAAATGGCCCTATTTTGGTAAAATTATCCTAATTATGTATTTCGCTACTAATAAGTGGTCTGTCTGTCCTTTAGTAATATATATATATATATATATATATATATATATATATATATATATATATATATATATATTTATATATATATTACAGTTTATATAGCCTACGGTATTATCAGTTAGGTTAAGAACTATGGTAAGCCTTCTCACTTTCGGAAAAATCTATGTGGGATGGTCTGTGTTCTGCAAACAACTGTAATCAATTGTTACCCATTCCATTTTCATTATACAGGATCTTCATATACTCCTTTAATCGAGCACCAGTCACCATAGCCAATACTGTGACAAGATTTTCGAAGATAAGGCCTACAATACTGCAGGTCATAATAATCACTCTACTGTCCGGACAAGTACAGTACGTCAATATCCATGGAATTGCATAGCCTTCTGGAATTAGCTGGAATCAAATGCTGACTATGTTGTAATAATTGTTTATCAGACCACAGCCTACAGCCCAGAGAAGAACGACACATATGTGGTAACCCACATAAGTTGACACACCCTACAGTGACAGCAAGACCTGTCCCAGGAGAGCTGACGGTCACAAAGTACTTGAGTTAACCCTGCGATATGACCGTGTTAAAGAAACCACACCCAGCCAAGACACCGACCTGCGACATGACCGAGCACCTAGGCAAAGACAGCTGTCCAGATCTGACCCAAGTGATGTCAAGTTCACAAGGGAACCAGAATTCTCACTGCTACTCGATCAACTCAACCCGGCGTCATGGCCTTGTTAATTCAAGGAACTGCTAACCAGACAGCACTTCTATTACCCGACATAACACCCGGTCAAGACACACCCAGTTTAGTGTTATTTAGGAGAGGTCATCTGCCGCTTAGAGATCTCCAATATATAGGCCCTGCAGCCCCTTCCACGGGAGTTCACTTTCACATCACTATCGACAGAAGACGGAGTCACGCTCGTCACTAGTCGAGGTCGGGAGGGAGACTTCCCTCCCCAGTACCGTTTCTCCAGCTAGCCGAGTCTCCCACATGAGACATAGTCCAGCAGCACCCACTGGGACTCCCTCAGGTCACACGTGAGTCATTGTCAGAGCTATCCATAGGGTGAGTTACTTACGGTGGAAAGTGTATTCATTTTATGTTTGTGTCCGAGAGACATTGATAGCACATTATATTTAAATTACTAGATATAATGTGCTATTAATGATTCCATGTCATTCGGTTAAATAATAAATAGCAGTGTATTAGAATCGGTGGTTTAGACATTTCCCCCTTCGAATATAATACACAGTAAAATAACTAACCGGCCACGCTACCAAACCTGTCTCTTTACAATCCCCTTACCATAATATCTAAGAAAGATTTCCATCTAAATCCCCCTCATTACACTGGTGGCAGTGTACTTAACGTAATCCCACCCCCCCCCCCCTCGTTTAACCATAACACCTAACTCGTCTCATCCTTCATTTAATTCAGTTCGAGTATTGTTTAACCGTGTACAGTAAGGATCCCCGAGTAGTACAGCGCGAAAAGTGCCCTAGTGTAAATGTTTCTATTTGTTTTATGTGCGAGTTGCTGCAAGCAAAACACTCTCCCCAGAATATGTTCATGCTTGATATAATTTCTCAGTGTCCCCCACGATTTGTAAAGTTCTCAGTATCCCAAGTGCATTTTAATTGAAGGTCAGTGTTAAATGTACCCATTGTGTTTTAGTGATGGGAGCTGTGTCTGTACTAACTGTTATAACCTAACATGTCTTAAAACCTACATCCTCCTCCCTGTCCTAATCCCCACTTTACCCGCCCCGCATCACCCGCCCCGCCCCACCTGCTCCGTCATGCCCCGCCGTGCCCCACCCCGCCCCACCCCATGTGTCGAGGTAGGGAACGAACTTGCAAACAGCCATCACAAAGAAATTAGATTCCACTTAGATTTTCAGGGCAGACATAAGGAAAATTCTACTAAAGTGCCAGATTTCAGAAGGGCAAACATTGACAGTTTAAAGAGGCAGCTAAGAGTGGGGGTGCCGCGCTTGGCCGTGAACCTGACAGATGACACGGACCTGATGACGAGATCTGAGATTGCCGAGTTCCACGACAATTTAAATAATGAGTTACTTAATGCACAAAGGCAGAACATACCATACAAAAAACTCAGATCAGACAACAATGACCCTAAATGGATAAATAATTATTTAAAGAACATCACTGGCCAAAGGAAGGCTATGGGTAGAAGGATAAATCGTGGCGAAATTTACCTCTGGGATTATTATAGGGTATTGGCGAGTAGGGTTAAATCCGAGATAAGGAAAGCCAAGAGGAATAATGAGGTAAGGATAGCAAGGGAGGCGAAGACAAACCCCAAAGGATTCAACCAAATGTATCAAACTAAAACAGGAGAAAAGATTGGACCAATACTGTCAGATACCGGCGAGCTCACTGATAACGACAGAGAAATGAGCAATAATTTGAATAAATATTTTTCAACAGTTTTCACCACCGAAAATCTATACATGATACCCGGGGCACCGACTCTATTCAGACATAGTGAAGAAAACAAATTAAGCAAGATAGTCGTGACTAGTAACGATGTTAGTAAGCAAATAGACAAACTAAAGCCTAAAAAGTCACCTGGTCCCGATGAGATATTTGCCAGAGTATTAAAGGAATGTAAGGAAGAGCTTAGTATGCCCTTAGCAAAGTTGTTTAACATATCCTTAAAAACAGGTGTAGCACCAGAATCCTGGAGGATAGCGAATGTATTACCGATTTTCAAGACGGGGGATAGATCACTTTCCTCTAACTACCGCCCAATCAGTCTAACATCAATAGTAGGCAAATTATTGGAAGCAATCATTTCAAACTCTATTCGAAATCACCTGGAGAAGCACAGATTGATCAATGATTCCCAGCATGGCTTCACAAGCGGACGTTCATGTCTAACTAATCTATTAACATTCTTTTCATCAGTTTTCGAATCTGTGGAAGAGGGGCACAATTATGATGTGGTATATCTCGACTTTAGCAAAGCCTTCGACAGAGTCCCCCACGAAAGACTAATTAGAAAGGTAGAAGCACATGGCATCAAAGGTAATATCCTTAAATGGATTAGGGTGTGGTTACAGGACAGGAAACAGCGAGTGAGCATTAATGGCACTAAGTCCCATTGGAGCAACGTCACAAGTGGAGTTCCCCAAGGCTCAGTACTTGGACCATTATTTTTTATTATATACATAAACGACATAGATATCGGCATAGACAGCAACATAAGTAAATTTGTTGATGACACTAAAATAGGACGTGTTATTAAATCTGACGAGGACTCAGCAAAACTACAGGAAGATCTAAAAAAATTTTTCGAATGGTCTGAAAAATGGCGGATGAAATTCAACGTGGACAAATGTAAAGTACTCAGGATAGGAGATGTGAACAGGGAACCAGATACCAGATGAACAACGATGCCATAGAGAAATCCGACTACAAGAGAGATTTAGGAGTAATGATAAGTAGGAATCTTAAGTCAAGTAAACAATGTGTTTTTGCTCTTAACAAGGCTAATAAAGTACTTGGGTTCATACAAAGGAGTGCTAGTTGCAAGACTAGCGAGGTCATCCTAAAACTGTATCTTGCTCTTGTGAGACCACACCTGGATTACGCAGTTCAGTTCTGGTCACCGTATTACAGAATGGATATAGAATCCTTGGAAAGAATTCAGAGGAGAATGACAAGACTAATCCCGGGCATTACGAACCTTGAGTATAGAGACAGGTTAAAGCATCTTAATTTGCACTCCCTCGAGAGACGTAGAGCGAGGGGCGACCTGATAGAGGTGTATAAGTGGAAGGCAGGGCTAAACAAAGGGGACATTACAAAGGTACTCACACTATCCAACCAGGAGCGAACTCCTAACAATAGTTTTAAATTAGACAAATTTTGATTTAGGCGTGAAATAGGTAAACACTGGTTTGGAAACAGATTATTGGATGAATGGAACAAGTTACCAAATATCATCATTAACTCGAATACGCTGAATAGCTTCAAACATAGGTTGGATGCTTATATGAGCAACAGGGGTTGGGTGTAAACGGGACTGCCCAGTATGGGCGAATAGGCCCACTGCAGTTTCCTCCATTCTTATGTTCTTATGTTCTTATGTAATCCCCCGTCTGTTTGGTCCCATAAGTTATGCTTTGAAATTGATGGTTCGTGTAATTTGATATTGCCATACTTGCAGAGCTTCACTCAGTGTATTTTTATGCTAGCATGATTTATAATGTACTCTTTGACACGTAGTGATAAATAATATTCAGTGTAGTGAGCAGAGCTTCTCTCCCCGAAGTAGGCTTGAGAAAATTGTCGTGACGGAAACCATAGTTGCCAAACATTGACGTAATGTATAAAGTAAATATATTTTTTTACGGATGCACTTCCACCTAATCCATCATCCCTTTAGGATTGTCTTTCTCTGTCAGATGTTACACACAGTGCCGCCCCATGGCCAGCCGGATATTGGAGATAACCAGCTCACTTGGGCATGACTTGAAATCGGATGTCCAAGCTGTATGCAGTGATCAGCCAGGATGACGGCGCCTTACGACACAGCAGCAATTGAGAGGTGACGATAAACCAAGTATTGACTCCAACCATAGCACATACTAGCAGAGGAGAAGCAGGGTGATTAATGTAGCACCACACCCACCACACACCATTTCACTTCTTTCAAGTCCTCCCTTGGTCTAGGATTAAGGAGATTTTATATTTTTCTACTTTAGGAAGTTAAGACATGTGGAATGCAGCACCACACATCAAAACCTGGTCAGCCGAACCAGGGAGAGGATTTCCGCTGTGGGGACGTGGGACAGGGGGTCAAGGATCCAGCCCATACTCGTGTACAGAGGGCGAACCCAGGTCCATGTATCCTGCCCAACACGTCGTCCTGAGTGATGGCATCCCCCCCCCCCCCTCCCCCAGTGTGACCGGCTACTCCCGGACGGATTGGCAGAAAATTATGTTGCATAGAAGAATATCAGATGGAACAGAAAAACTTATCTGGAATATGAAAATGATGCTCTACACGTAGAGGAAACGCAGATGGAACAGAAAAAATCATCTGGAACAGAAAAAATTATCTGGAATATGTTGGAAAATGATGCTGCACAGAAGAAACGCAGATGTGGCTAGAAAAACTCATCTGGAATATGATAGAAACCAGGAGGAAGAGAGAAGAAGTCAGATGGTGTGGAGACACGACCTACAAGGTGCGGTATTGAAGAAAGAAAAACGTACAATCTGAAGAGAAGATAGAAGACGTGCTGTGCTGACACCAGAAGAAAGTTAATGATAAAGAGGTGAATCATCGGAAGAACCAACTCATCACCTCTGCTGTGCCGCCAGTTTCATGATACCAGCTGGATAGAGGAAGTGGGCCATGCTGGGCCACACTACTGTACGGCTGTCGTATATGTACAGTATATTGCTTAAAAAAAGAGAAAGCACCATAACATGTGAAAGAATGCGCATTTTGTTTCTTGTTTTTTGAAGTATTTAATTCTCTGACATCTGATAACATTTACCATAGAGAAAGATTTTTTTCATCAATGTTTTGTACTACCTAATGCAATGTTGTAGCCATATTACTGATTGGGCTAATCATTATTTTGACATGGGCTGACAAGGCCATGTTAAACCTGTTATTGTTTGTAGATTGTGATTTGCAATTTGTCTCGGATACTATGCTAGACATGTAGGATCTGTAGCTCAGTTACGCTCATACTATGATCTCCAAGCTATAGATATTACCTTGATGACGGTTCACCACTCATTTAAAGTTACATTAACCTCAGATAAGACTGTCTATTATGGATTATGAGTGTGAAGTAATGTTTTCATCAGTGTCTTTATGAAGATGTCCCTGAGAATGTTATGGCTGAATCTTCACTATTCCTTTCACATTCACACACGCACAAATTATATATATATATATATATATATATATATATATATATATATATATATATATATATATATATATATATATATATATATATATATATATATATATATGTGTGTGTGTGTGTGTGTGTGTGTGTGTGTGAGTGTAAAGAGTAACCAGTATTTACACATTCGCATAACCTAATCAGAATAGTGGCAACCAGATAATGAAGTCAATATTTCCTACTACTGCTACTTTGCTCTCACTCGGAAACGAGTATAACGATCATCAAGTTATGATACAATGACATGAGTTATTAGGGATGTAACCTTCGTTGGTTAACTCTGAGGTTCACTCGAGCTGCTGATCGACAGGGTCGTCCACAAATGTTGCTCATGTGGAAGGCTACATAAGAATTGTGTCCAAAAAGAAACCGAACTTTTTAAAAACAAATTTATTGCTTTACTTACAACTTAATCAGACTTGTCTCCTTCAAAGTACTCCCCTTTACTGTTGATACACCGCTCCCGACGTTTTTTCCAGTTCTGGAATGCGTCCTGGAACGCGTTTTGAGGTCTGGTGCGCAGGTCTCGTAGCGAATTTTCTTCTATCTCTTCTATCGTTTGAAATCGGCAATCTTTCAGGGTGGATTTCAACTTTGAGAAAAAAGTCCACAGGAGCCAAATCCAGAGAGTAGGGAGGCTGGGGAACGATAGTCGTCTCGTGCTTCGCCAAAAAGTCACGGATAAGGAGCGACGCGCGAGAAGGTGCATTGCCATGGTGCAGCATCCAGGTCTTGTTTGCCCACGCCTCAGGCCTCTTCCTTCGCACTGCCTCCCTCAAACGCTTCAGGACCTCCAAGTAAAACTCTTTATTGCCTGTCTGACCACGTGGAACAAACTCATGAGGAACGACGCCCTTCCAATCAAAAAAGACGATCGACATCACCTCCATATTTGAGCGGCTCTGACTTCCAGATTTGGGATTGTCTTCGGTGGATGTTCTTCCCCTTTTGAAACGCTGGTACCACACGTGCGTACGGCTCAAACAATCCTCCCCCTAAGCCTATTGCAACATTTGAAAAGTCTCCTTGAAAGTTTTTCCCAATTTGAAACAGAATTTCACGCAAACACGTTGCTCTTCAAGATCCTTCATTGTTCAACTTGCAACAAATCGCCAAGTGGACTAAACACACGTTAACTCTAGCACGTGTAGCTCAATGACTAATTGTCGTGGCGTGATGCGGCTAGTGTTAGATTAAAGGTCAAGGTCACCACTACATAGTGTTCCCGTCATGAGCTCGTTGGCGTGCTATTTAAAAAGTTAGGTTTCTTTTTGGACAGACCTCGTATAGTGCGGGAGGGGCGGCAGCAGCATCTTTCTGGCACTGGAGCTTGTCTGCCTTGGTATGCAGTTGGACTGGCTAACTCGAAAGTATTGACACCTTCTCATGTGGTACTCTTCCAAGCCTTATGGTGCGAAATGATTGTCTCCCAGTGAGGAGGTCGATTTGGCACTTTTCCAGGTTTTCTCCCTCCCTTAACCGTTGATTCTTGATGAGTTAATGGGGCTGGAACATGTAAAGTTTATGGGGGTTTAGTATCGAAAACTCAATTGTCTTTTCTTAATTTGTTAGGAAAAATTTTTATATACAATTCCAAGTGTATATATCACTGTAACTGTAGCTATGTGTGTTAAATGAGGACGGAGGCTATCTTATAGTAGCTCTACTAAATACATCCGATTGATGTGAGAGTGGGAGTGATCAGACTCGGTAGCCGGCTTCTATTAGCTGACCGAGCATTTTAGGGCCATACCTCAAGGGTTGAATCTACTCCTCACGTGATGTGACCATGTCACCTCATAGCCGGTGGAAAGTTACAGGGGGTGATATGATTATATTGTAGTGGATACTCTCCCCTACAACTGCCACGACAAAGTTCCTCTGACAAGCCTAGCTGCCCAGAGTCCGCCAAGTTTCTCTGACAAGCATCGCCGTCTAGACACGGGCCAAGTCTAGACGTCTAGACAAAGTGGGGGGTCGACACCGACGACGCGGACTTCCATTCCACGTCCGCTGGACGTGTATGTAAGCTCCCGTTCTCGCCGTGTAAGGCAGATTCAACCTGGAGCACAGCAACACGCAACACCTTCTCTAACGAAGCTCCTGCACAGCAACTCCTCTACCATGAAGCAACTCCTCTTCCAAGCAGCAACTTCCCAGCACCAGACTGTTAAGTCAAAGTCAAAGTTGTTAGGGTTTTCTGGCCTCTTCGCCATTAGGCTATTTCGGCCGGAGCTGATGTTTTCTTTCTTCTTCTAATCTTGCTCTTCTTTTTTGCTACAACTAATCTGATGTTCTTGTTTCTTCTTTTCTTGTTATTCTTGTGTTCTTCTTGTTCTTGGTATTTTGGTTAGTTCTTTCTTCTTGTTGTTTTTTATTGGGGATGAATTATGGTATGCATGAGTGATATGATGGTGATTTACTGACAAACCAGATGAAATGGCTTGTCAGGTGACTAGTTTCTCTGTGATTTTTTTTTTTTTTTTTTTTTTTTTTTTTTTTTTTTTTTTTTAAAGTCTTTTGTAGCCCGTGTCTTTTTGTTTGAATATGTGTTGGTGGGTGTCAGTTTAACTTGATAAATGTGAGTGTTGTATGTAATGATAAGGTTTGTGATGTGTTTCTCATGTTGTATGTTTTAATTTTGTTTTATTCATTTTTATTTTCTTTAGGCATGGTTGTATACATATAATAGATATAAAAAGAGTTCATGCGTGTGTCAATCATAGCATGCCGATAAGATGGGTCTCCTTGAGGAAGACCAGACTGTTTTGTATATAATAAATTTATACTAGCAGAAATGCCGCCCTCCGGGCGGCTCATTGGCTAGGCCACGGTAGGACGCCACCCTCTGGGAGGCTCCACATTGTCTCACTGTTCAGTCCCCAAAACTTCTTCTTCCATCAATAGTTCATTAACGGTGTATGTAAGTTCCACGATGTTTTTCACTACAACGGTACAGATAAGTATATTTTCTTAGCATTAAACTTATTATTTTATTGCTTAATCATCACTACATATAACACCACCCATCATCACTACATATATCACCATCCATCATCACTACATATAACACCACCCATCATCACTACATATCACAACATCCATCATCACTGCATATAACATCATCCACCATCACACACACAAAAACAGACATACTTCTTTGTTTTATATAGATAGAAGATTGGTAAGAAAACCACCATTAAGAGTTTCCTTTCTTCAACCCATCCTGAGTGCGAGACAACATCACGAAACCCCACAATGGTGACCCCGGGGTGATGCACTCAAACAGGATGGAGGAGAAACAGATAACTCTCCCAGTCTTTAATCACAACATTGAAGACTGGCTCATCCACACGGACGCAGCTCTCATCGGCTCCACAGCTACAGACGAACAGCCATCACAAAGAAATTAGATTCCACTTAGATTTTCAGGGCAGACATAAGGAAAATTCTACTAAAGTGCCAGATTTCAGAAGGGCAAACATTGACAGTTTAAAGAGGCAGCTAAGAGTGGGGGTGCCGCGCTTGGCCGTGAACCTGACAGATGACACGGACCTGATGACGAGATCTGAGATTGCCGAGTTCCACGACAATTTAAATAATGAGTTACTTAATGCACAAAGGCAGAACATACCATACAAAAAACTCAGATCAGACAACAATGACCCTAAATGGATAAATAATTATTTAAAGAACATCACTGGCCAAAGGAAGGCTATGGGTAGAAGGATAAATCGTGGCGAAATTTACCTCCGGGACTATTATAGGGTATTGGCGAGTAGGGTTAAAACCGAGATAAGGAAAGCCAAGAGGAATAATGAGGTAAGGATAGCAAGGGAGGCGAAGACAAACCCCAAAGGATTCTACCAAATGTATCAAACTAAAACACGAGAAAAGATTGGACCAATACTGTCAGACTCCGGCGAGCTCACTGATAACGACAGAGAAATGAGCAATAATTTGAATAAATATTTTTCAACAGTTTTCACCACCGAAAATCTAAACATGATACCCGAGGCACCGACTCTATTCAGAGATAGTGAAGAAAACAAATTAAGTGAGATAGTAGTGACTAGTAACGATGTTAGTAAGCAAATAGACAAACTAAAGCCTAATAAGTCACCTGGTCCCGATGAGATATTTGCCAGAGTATTAAAGGAATGTAAGGAAGAGCTTAGTATGCCCTTAGCAAAGTTGTTTAACATGTCCTTAAAAACAGGTGTAGTACCAGAATCCTGGAGGATAGCGAATGTAATACCGATCTTCAAGAAGGGGGATAGATCACTATCCTCTAACTACCGCCCAATCAGTCTAACATCAATAGTAGGCAAATTACTGGAAGCAATCATTTCAAACTCTATTCGAAATCACCTGGAGAAGCACAGATTGATCAATGATTCCCAGCATGGCTTCACAAGCGGACGTTCTTGCCTAACTAATCTATTAACATTCTTTTCATCAGTTTTCGAATCAGTGGACGAGGGGCACAATTATGATGTGGTATATCTCGACTTTAGCAAAGCCTTCGACAGAGTACCCCACGAAAGACTAATTAGAAAGGTAGAAGCTCATGGCATCAAAGGTGACATCCTTAAATGGATTAGGGCGTGGTTACAGGACAGGAAACAGCGAGTGAGCATTAACGGCACTAAGTCCCATTGGAGCAACGTCACAAGTGGAGTTCCCCAAGGCTCAGTACTTGGACCATTATTGTTTATTATATACATAAACGACATAGATATCGGCATAGACAGCAACATAAGTAAATTTGTTGATGACACTAAAATAGGACGTGTTATCAAATCTGACGAGGACTCGGCAAAACTACAGGAGGATCTAAACAAAATTTTCGAATGGTCTGAAAAATGGCAGATGAAATTCAACGTGGACAAATGTAAAGTACTCAGTATAGGAGATGTAAACAGGGAAACCAGATACCAGATGAACAACGATGCCATAGAGAAATCCGACTGCGAGAGAGATTTAGGAGTAATGATAAGTAGGAACCTTAAGCCAAGTAAACAATGTGTTTTTGCTCGTAACAAGGCTAATAAAGTACTTGGGTTCATACAAAGGAGTGTTAGTTACAAGACTAGCGAGGTCATCCTAAAACTGTATCTTGCTCTTGTGAGACCACACCTGGATTACGCAGTCCAGTTCTGGTCACCGTATTACAGAATGGATATAGAATCCTTGGAAAGAATTCAGAGGAGAATGACAAGACTAATCCCGGGCATTACGAACCTTGAGTATAGAGACAGGTTAAAGCATCTTAATTTGCACTCCCTCGAGAGACGTAGAGCGAGGGGCGACCTGATAGAGGTGTATAAGTGGAAGGCAGGGCTAAACAAAGGGGACATTACAAAGGTACTCACATTATCCAACCAGGAGCGAACTCGTAACAATGGTTTTAAATTGGACAAATTTAGATTTAGGCGTGAAATAGGTAAACACTGGTTTGGAAACAGAGTAGTGGATGAATGGAACAAGTTACCAAATATCATCATTAACTCGAATACGCTGAATAGCTTCAAACATAGGTTGGATGCTTATATGAGCAACAGGGGTTGGGTGTAAACGGGACTGCCCAGTATGGGCGAATAGGCCCACTGCAGTTTCCTCCATTCTTATGTTCTTATGTTCTTATGTAATCCCCCGTCTGTTTGGTCCCATAAGTTATGCTTTGAAATTGATGGTTCGTGTAATTTGATATTGCCATACTTGCAGAGCTTCACTCAGTGTATTTTTATGCTAGCATGATTTATAATGTACTCTTTGACACGTAGTGATAAATAATATTCAGTGTAGTGAGCAGAGCTTCTCTCCCCGAAGTAGGCTTGAGAAAATTGTCGTGACGGAAACCATAGTTGCCAAACATTGACGTAATGTATAAAGTAAATATATTTTTTTACGGATGCACTTCCACCTAATCCATCATCCCTTTAGGATTGTCTTTCTCTGTCAGATGTTACACACAGTGCCGCCCCATGGCCAGCCGGATATTGGAGATAACCAGCTCACTTGGGCATGACTTGAAATCGGATGTCCAAGCTGTATGCAGTGATCAGCCAGGATGACGGCGCCTTACGACACAGCAGCAATTGAGAGGTGACGATAAACCAAGTATTGACTCCAACCATAGCACATACTAGCAGAGGAGAAGCAGGGTGATTAATGTAGCACCACACCCACCACACACCATTTCACTTCTTTCAAGTCCTCCCTTGGTCTAGGATTAAGGAGATTTTATATTTTTCTACTTTAGGAAGTTAAGACATGTGGAATGCAGCACCACACATCAAAACCTGGTCAGCCGAACCAGGGAGAGGATTTCCGCTGTGGGGACGTGGGACAGGGGGTCAAGGATCCAGCCCATACTCGTGTACAGAGGGCGAACCCAGGTCCATGTATCCTGCCCAACACGTCGTCCTGAGTGATGGCATCCCCCCCCCCCCCCTCCCCCAGTGTGACCGGCTACTCCCGGACGGATTGGCAGAAAATTATGTTGCATAGAAGAATATCAGATGGAACAGAAAAACTTATCTGGAATATGAAAATGATGCTCTACACGTAGAGGAAACGCAGATGGAACAGAAAAAAATCATCTGGAACAGAAAAAATTATCTGGAATATGTTGGAAAATGATGCTGCACAGAAGAAACGCAGATGTGGCTAGAAAAACTCATCTGGAATATGATAGAAACCAGGAGGAAGAGAGAAGAAGTCAGATGGTGTGGAGACACGACCTACAAGGTGCGGTATTGAAGAAAGAAAAACGTACAATCTGAAGAGAAGATAGAAGACGTGCTGTGCTGACACCAGAAGAAAGTTAATGATAAAGAGGTGAATCATCGGAAGAACCAACTCATCACCTCTGCTGTGCCGCCAGTTTCATGATACCAGCTGGATAGAGGAAGTGGGCCATGCTGGGCCACACTACTGTACGGCTGTCGTATATGTACAGTATATTGCTTAAAAAAAGAGAAAGCACCATAACATGTGAAAGAATGCGCATTTTGTTTCTTGTTTTTTGAAGTATTTAATTCTCTGACATCTGATAACATTTACCATAGAGAAAGATTTTTTTCATCAATGTTTTGTACTACCTAATGCAATGTTGTAGCCATATTACTGATTGGGCTAATCATTATTTTGACATGGGCTGACAAGGCCATGTTAAACCTGTTATTGTTTGTAGATTGTGATTTGCAATTTGTCTCGGATACTATGCTAGACATGTAGGATCTGTAGCTCAGTTACGCTCATACTATGATCTCCAAGCTATAGATATTACCTTGATGACGGTTCACCACTCATTTAAAGTTACATTAACCTCAGATAAGACTGTCTATTATGGATTATGAGTGTGAAGTAATGTTTTCATCAGTGTCTTTATGAAGATGTCCCTGAGAATGTTATGGCTGAATCTTCACTATTCCTTTCACATTCACACACGCACAAATTATATATATATATATATATATATATATATATATATATATATATATATATATATATATATATATATATATATATATATATATATATATGTGTGTGTGTGTGTGTGTGTGTGTGTGTGTGAGTGTAAAGAGTAACCAGTATTTACACATTCGCATAACCTAATCAGAATAGTGGCAACCAGATAATGAAGTCAATATTTCCTACTACTGCTACTTTGCTCTCACTCGGAAACGAGTATAACGATCATCAAGTTATGATACAATGACATGAGTTATTAGGGATGTAACCTTCGTTGGTTAGCTCTGAGGTTCACTCGAGCTGCTGAGCGACAGGGTCGTCCACAAATGTTGCTCATGTGGAAGGCTACATAAGAATTGTGTCCAAAAAGAAACCGAACTTTTTAAAAACAAATTTATTGCTTTACTTACAACTTAATCAGACTTGTCTCCTTCAAAGTACTCCCCTTTACTGTTGATACACCGCTCCCGACGTTTTTTCCAGTTCTGGAATGCGTCCTGGAACGCGTTTTGAGGTCTGGTGCGCAGGTCTCGTAGCGAATTTTCTTCTATCTCTTCTATCGTTTGAAATCGGCAATCTTTCAGGGTGGATTTCAACTTTGAGAAAAAAGTCCACAGGAGCCAAATCCAGAGAGTAGGGAGGCTGGGGAACGATAGTCGTCTCGTGCTTCGCCAAAAAGTCACGGATAAGGAGCGACGCGCGAGAAGGTGCATTGCCATGGTGCAGCATCCAGGTCTTGTTTGCCCACGCCTCAGGCCTCTTCCTTCGCACTGCCTCCCTCAAACGCTTCAGGACCTCCAAGTAAAACTCTTTATTGCCTGTCTGACCACGTGGAACAAACTCATGAGGAACGACGCCCTTCCAATCAAAAAAGACGATCGACATCACCTCCATATTTGAGCGGCTCTGACTTCCAGATTTGGGATTGTCTTCGGTGGATGTTCTTCCCCTTTTGAAACGCTGGTACCACACGTGCGTACGGCTCAAACAATCCTCCCCCTAAGCCTATTGCAACATTTGAAAAGTCTCCTTGAAAGTTTTTCCCAATTTGAAACAGAATTTCACGCAAACACGTTGCTCTTCAAGATCCTTCATTGTTCAACTTGCAACAAATCGCCAAGTGGACTAAACACACGTTAACTCTAGCACGTGTAGCTCAATGACTAATTGTCGTGGCGTGATGCGGCTAGTGTTAGATTAAAGGTCAAGGTCACCACTACATAGTGTTCCCGTCATGAGCTCGTTGGCGTGCTATTTAAAAAGTTAGGTTTCTTTTTGGACAGACCTCGTATAGTGCGGGAGGGGCGGCAGCAGCATCTTTCTGGCACTGGAGTTTGTCTGCCTTGGTATGCAGTTGGACTGGCTAACTCGAAAGTATTGACACCTTCTCATGTGGTACTCTTCCAAGCCTTATGGTGCGAAATGATTGTCTCCCAGTGAGGAGGTCGATTTGGCACTTTTCCAGGTTTTCTCCCTCCCTTAACCGTTGATTCTTGATGAGTTAATGGGGCTGGAACATGTAAAGTTTATGGGGGTTTAGTATCGAAAACTCAATTGTCTTTTCTTAATTTGTTAGGAAAAATTTTTATATACAATTCCAAGTGTATATATCACTGTAACTGTAGCTATGTGTGTTAAATGAGGACGGAGGCTATCTTATAGTAGCTCTACTAAATACATCCGATTGATGTGAGAGTGGGAGTGATCAGACTCGGTAGCCGGCTTCTATTAGCTGACCGAGCATTTTAGGGCCATACCTCAAGGGTTGAATCTACTCCTCACGTGATGTGACCATGTCACCTCATAGCCGGTGGAAAGTTACAGGGGGTGATATGATTATATTGTAGTGGATACTCTCCCCTACAACTGCCACGACAAAGTTCCTCTGACAAGCCTAGCTGCCCAGAGTCCGCCAAGTTTCTCTGACAAGCATCGCCGTCTAGACACGGGCCAAGTCTAGACGTCTAGACAAAGTGGGGGGTCGACACCGACGACGCGGACTTCCATTCCACGTCCGCTGGACGTGTATGTAAGCTCCCGTTCTCGCCGTGTAAGGCAGATTCAACCTGGAGCACAGCAACACGCAACACCTTCTCTAACGAAGCTCCTGCACAGCAACTCCTCTACCATGAAGCAACTCCTCTTCCAAGCAGCAACTTCCCAGCACCAGACTGTTTTGTATATAATATATTTATACTAGCAGAAATGCCGCCCTCCGGGCGGCTCATTGGCTAGGCCACGGTAGGACGCCACCCTCTGGGAGGCTCCACATTGTCTCACTGTTCAGTCCCCAAAACTTCTTCTTCCATCAATAGTTCATTAACGGTGTATGTAAGTTCCACGATGTTTTTCACTACAACGGTACAGATAAGTATATTTTCTTAGCATTAAACTTATTATTTTATTGCTTAATCATCACTCCATATAACACCACCCATCATCACTACATATATCACCATCCATCATCACTACATATAACACCACCCATCATCACTACATATCACAACATCCATCATCACTGCATATAACATCATCCACCATCACACACACAAAAACAGACATACTTCTTTGTTTTATATAGATAGAAGATTGGTAAGAAAACCACCATTAAGAGTTTCCTTTCTTCAACCCATCCTGAGTGCGAGACAACATCACGAAACCCCACAATGGTGACCCCGGGGTGATGCACTCAAACAGGATGGAGGAGAAACAGATAACTCTCCCAGTCTTTAATCACAACATTGAAGACTGGCTCATCCACACGGACGCAGCTCTCATCGGCTCCACAGCTACAGACGAACAGAAATACGTCGCCCTGATCTGTTCCCTGCCGCTCTACGAGATGCTCTCAAGAGGCGATACCAGCGGCCTCACACCAGTCTTCTGCAGGACCTATCCGCCTTCTCCCTCGGCAACTCAACGCCTGCACGTCTCTGGGACGAGATGCGAAGACTGAATTCCCGCCACACAGACAGGCTTTCTGACACTATCCTGCGCCAGCTTCACACTCAGAAGCTCCCTGCAGAAGTTCGTCTCGTCCTCTCAGCATTGGACTCCTCTACTACCTCGGCGACCTATGCAGCCACGGCAGACAGAATATTCCACGAATACACTGCTGTGCGCCATGCTGCCGCAAACAACTCAGTGGTCACACCTTCACTTAGCCCCGGTTTCGTCAACCTGATCAACGCTCCTCAGAGAAGTAGCATTCCACCAGACAAGCAAAACATGAGGGTCCTGCTGCAGTCTCTACACCGCAGAATGGACACCCTCGAGCAGCTCTGCTCCTCCATGCCTGCTGCTTCTCCTGTTTCTGCCCCACGCACTGTGTCCTACCGACCCCAACATCCCCGTCCTGCCCCTGACCCCGCCGCCAGCCCCCAGCACAGTGTTCCTACCTTTTGTTGGTCCCATCAACGTTTTGGTGCTAAAGTTAGATGTTGTGAGGCTCCCTGCAACTTCACGAGGAAGCGACATCGACAGGGATTGGTAGACGCCATAACCTCCGACACTATCAAGCAGCACATCACACGCCTTACTTCTGACCTTGACCACTTCACTCCTGCTGCCCCTCACGACCTACTGCAAACACTATAACAAGCAGTTTCTGCATTCAGGGCTACTGCCCTACGCCAGCCTTCCCATCGCCCTGAACACATTCATCCCACACCTCCTTCACCTGTCTGCCCACAATTACCACTTAGAGCACCACCTCGCACCTCGCCCACAATATTTCTGCATACCCTCTTTTCATCCTCAGGTACCTATTGCTCCTGACGTGGACCCTGCTCCTGATGAGGGTCCTGCATCCGGCACTAATGATCCACATATCCCACCCGGCACCCATGAGGACTTTGCACCTGCTACGAGAGAAGCACCACATGCTTTGCCAGTACAACCTTCTCTGATCCACAACCCTCCTTCTCTGCTTCTCCCACATATCTGTGTCTCTAGACGGAGTCGTCTCCCATAGCGGCCGACTGATCCACCCCCGCCCGTTATGTCTCACATGTGGGATACAACCCTGCCGACAACAAGACTCCTGCAGCGCTCGGAGGGGAGGGGGAGTATTGTAATGGATACTCTCCCCTACAACTGCCACGACGAAGTTCCTCTGACTAGCCTAGCCGCCCAGAGTCCACCAAGTTTCTCTAACAAGCATCGCCGTCTAGACACGCGCCAAGTCTAGACGTCTAGACAAAGGGGGGGGGGGGGGGACACCGGCGACGCGTACTTCCGTTCCACGTCCGCTGGATGCGTATATAAGCTCCCATTCTCGCCGTGTAGGGTAAATTCAACCTGGAGCCCAGCAATACGCAATACCTCCTCTAACGAAGTTCCTGCACAGCAACTCCTCTACCACGCAGCAACTCCTCTTGCAAGCAGCATCTTCCCAGCACCAGATTTTTTTGTATATAATATATTTATATAAGAAAACCACCATTAACAGTTTCCTTTCTCCAACCCATCCTGAGTGCGAGACAACATTACGAAACCCCACAATGTAAACTTAATCTACTACCCCACATTTATATAAAGACTAAGGAGATAATACAGGTTTGTCTTCAAACTAACCATACACTTCTTCCGTTGTCCGCTAACGTTACATTTACCATTCTTTAGGTGACCGTAAAGTAGCTGCTTTGGCAGTCTACTGCCGTCCATGCAGGTAATGTGGCCAGTTCAACGTAGTTATTCATCGATAATGGTAGCCTCGATCCGTGTCTTTTTTGCCATACAGCAGGGTGGGGAGGACCTCTGATCGATATGCATGAAACTATGGAGATAATTTCAGCTAACTAAAACTGAAGTCACCAATACGGAGTCTACCAAAGGCTTGAGATGCACATCTGATGTGATGTTGAATCTTTTCATCGATGTCCACTATGGTGGACAGGTGGGAGCCAAGATACTGGATGTGGGTAACATTAGCGAGATTAGTACCGATAAGCTGGATGGATGGTGGAGGTGTAGTTGAGCAAGCGGCAGGGTGAAAGAGAATATGAGTCTTACGTGCATTCATCTCAAGGCCGAAGTGTTCATAGACAATGCACATCTGCTTAGGTGTTCAGGATCTCCTGTAGGTCGCGTTTAGTGTGAGCGACGAGGGTGAGGTCATCTGCATACTGAAGTTCAGTGATGAAAGCGGCCGACATCCTTGTTCCCGCCTGGAGTCGTCTTATGTTGAAAAGTCCCTTCATCCGGTACTTGATGTTCACCCCGCCAGTTAAATTGGCACTGTCACGAATAAGGAAGGCAGCCAAACAATTGTAAAAGAGAGTTAGTGCCAGTACACATCCCTGTTTTATCCCCGTTTGGATGGGGAAGAACTCAGACTGGGTGCTATTGTGCAGGACACTGCCATTTATGCCATCATGGAGTTGCCTCACAACGCCAATGACCAAGTCTTAGTAAGGTCAATGAAGGCCAGGTACAAGTCACGACGCTCTTCTCCGGTCAGTGGAAACTACATGATGGTCTAAACCCACATTGAGATTGTTGAGATTGTGGGAGGAAGTTTTACGCCTTAGGAAGAAGTCTGTTTAGGAGGATTCGGGCGATAATCTTCCCAACTATGGACAACAGCAAGATCCCGCAGTAGTTGCCACAGTCTAACTGGTATCCTTTTCCCATATATTCTCCAGTAGAGACTGGAGATGGCTGGTAAGTAGAGGACCTCCTGCATTATACATCTCGTCTGGGATTCCATCAGGCCCTGAGACTTTGTTATTTTTCATTTGTTTGATGGCAGCAGCTACTTCAACGAAAGATGGCTGATAGCTGAGGTGGCTCAGGGACCTGCCCAATAGTCAGGACATTCACATCTGGCTGCTCAGTCGCACAGACAGGACTTAACTGCACTGCTGACTAGATCCCAGTGTACAAACTACCACCTTATCTATGCCACCCATGTGCAGAGTTGTGACTAGAGACTCCCCGCAGTCATCTCTGCCTGTCCCCGTCACAACTCGTCCGTCGCCATAGGACTTTTGGGGGTATAGCGGTTTTGATGATAATGAGAAGTATGATGAGCCGGATGCTAGCTGCACGTCAGTTGATTTATGTGGTGAGACAGGAGCGCAGGCTGCAACCACACATCTTGGCTCTCCTTTTCCTGATCTAGTGGTGCAATTAGTTGCAACGACTGAGGAGAGGGAGAGTTGCGTTTCGTCTTAGTACCCTGTCTATCTAGAATTGCCTTCATCCGCCGGTCTAGTCAATGTGATCCATGTTGGTCACCTCTTCTGCCTATTTCACCGTTGGGATCGTAATGTAGCTCTGTAATCATGTCTGCCTGATGTAGGGCTCCACTGCAGGTTTTTCTTTTGGGGTTTACTCCCTTAGTCTTATACCTATTCATCGTCCCTCTGGGGCCCACTGCTGCTTCGAGATCTCCTACTGGTCTAACCTGGGTCCGCGGGGCACCCAGTTTCCGTGTGTTGCCATGAGAAGGCACAGTAGTATTCTTGATGGTGAAGAGGCTGTGTACTGGTAGGGGAAGACTTGAGCAAGGTTGTTTCCCTGTTCACCACGAGGGCTAGCAAGTGGCGGGAGCTGAGAGCGACAGGGAGCAACCACTGCCTGCACCTTAATACTAACTTAATGCTGCTACACTAGACGCATTACACCACCCTGTGCACACACTCATACTCACACACATACACACACACATGCGTACATGTAGGCCTGTAAACCTGTAAGGTCTATGAGGAGCGGGACTCGCTAGGAGAACGTCTCACTTAAAAGTAATTTGCTTGTACTTATTTAGAGTCCAGTTGTCATCAGCAAGATGTCTGAGACTGTCGATAACTGACGTCTACCTTGGTTTCACGTCTTCCATAAAGGTGGGATGAGTTATACACGACACTTTTGTGTATTTGCTCGAAACAAGGTTAATAAAGTACTTGGATTTATACAAAGGAGTGTTAGTTACAAGACTAGAGAGGTCATCCTGAAACTATATCTTGCTCTTGTGAGACCTCACTTGGATTACGCAGTTCAATTCAGGTCACCGTATTACAGAATGGATATAGAATCCCTGGAAAGAATTCAGAGGAGAATGACAAGAATAATACCGGGCATTAGGAACCTTCAGTACAGAAACAGGTTAAAGCATCTTAATTTGCCGTCCCTCGAGAGACGTAGAGTGAGGGGCGACCTGATAGAGGTGTATAAATGGAATTCAGGGCTGAACAAAGGGGACATATCTAAGGTACTCAAACTATCCAACCAGGATCGAACACGTAACAATGATTGTAAATTAGACAAATTTAGATTTAGGCGCGAAATAGGTAAACATTGGTTTTGAAATAGAGTAGTGGATGAATGGAACAAGTAACCAAACATCATTATTGACTCGAATACGACGGATAGCATCAAATATAGGTTGGATGGATATATGAGCAATAGGGGTTGGGTGTAAATGGGACTGCCCAGTATGGGCCAATAGACCCGCTGCAGTTTCCTCCATTCTTATGTTATGTTCTTATGTGTGTACAGACAGTGTATTATATAGCTTCAATTTACTACTGTACAGAGAATTAGGCTGGACCCGTTATCTAGTACTGAGGTAGTCCCAGTGTTAGATGTTCTAGAAGTGAGGTGGTCTCATCGTTAGACGTTCTAGAACTGAGGTGATCTCCGTGGTAGATGGGTCCTATGTGTGGTCCAGCAATAGACTATTTCAGGCCCCGCAGCACTCACGCCCGGGGAGTGTAATTCACACAGGCACTGCTAGAGTGATCCTTGAGACGAGCTTCTAGAAGGTTCTCCAAGGAGGAAATATTCACCTCCTTGGAATGTGCTGCCGACCACCAGTCAGCGGTGTTGGTGTTATGTTTTATAAATAACCGGTTAGAAACGATCTCGTTGACCCATGAACCATTCTTAACTAACTATATCAAATATTTGACAAATTGTAAGTGCGAAGCAAAGTATTCAATTACCAAATATGAGCAATCAAGTCAGTGCTTAAAGAATTACATACGTACTCAGAGGAGGGTTGCACTATACTGCGACACTCAGTGTAGTCATAATACCCAATACCCATCCTGTCAGTACGACTAAAACCAGCTGCTATGTCTTTCGCTAAGCGATATAATCTCTGAAAAACCTCTAACCTCTACAGGTCATTGAATAATGAGTGTTCATAATTATACATCCATGGTCGTAAGTTGTTAATTACTCAATCTATATCATACTGGTTACACACACGCAGTAACCAGCGTGATTCTCAGAGACGACTGGACAAACAGCAAATAAGCACAAAAATAACACCAGAAAATTATATTAGGGTTTGCAAGGTAGTAATGACTGTTATGATATAAACGCAAACAACACTGGGCTTTAGCTGTTACAGTCTCACAGTAGCAATGATTACATACATAAAAGGTGCTCGACTACTGATACTGTATCTATATAAACAGGTAGAGTTAAGTTAAATTATCTATAGCAAAGGTGGGTGGAGTACTGCTTTCTTACCATTGTGTTTTAAAGTGTATTAATCACCGATCCTAACGACAGTAATGACATTCACTCATTTTGTTCTTTACCGCATTACATGAAATGTCAAACGGAACAACAAAATATGATCGACCAGGGTATACTACTACTACTACTCTGCTGTCCCTCGGAATCGAGTATGACGATCATCCAGCCATGATACAAGTATATGATTTTTTGAGGATGTCACCTTCGTTGGTGAGTTCTGAGATGACTAGAGAGGCTGATACTGGACCAGTGTAGGATCGTCCACAGATGTTGCACTCGAAAGTATTGACACCTTCTTGTGTGGTGCTCCTCCAAGCGTTTTGGTATGGCATAATCGTGACTGTAAAGCAGCTGGTTTGGCAGTCTGCTGTCGTCCATGAGGGTAACATGGCCAGTTCACCGAAGTTGTTCATGGATAATGGTAGCCTCTATGCTCCTACAGTTAGTGTCAGCGAGAATACTGGCATTTGTTCTCTTGTCTTCCCAGCCAACTCGGAGGACGGAAAGTAGACTACATTGGTGAAGGTTTTCAAGTGCCTTGAGGTGCCTCCTGTATGTGACCCACGTCTCGCTGCCATATAACAGGGTGGGGAGGACCACTGCTCGATATCCGTGCAACTTTGTAGATAATTTCAGCTCCCTACAGCTGAAGACACGGGTGCTGAGTCTGCCAAAGGATTGAGATGCACATTTGATCCGCTGTTGAATCTCTTCATTAATGTTTGGGGTGGTGGACAGGTGGGAGCCGAGATAAAAAAGTGGGTAAAATTAGAGAGGGTAATACCTTTAAAACCCTTAGGCCTGGGGTAATGTTCCAGAACGTCTGACCAGCGCACCTGGGGTGACGTTGCAGAACCCGCGCCTATTTCCGCCACTGTTTAAATGCCCAGCGTAGGTTATCAGGTTTCAGTGTGACTATTTGCCTCTCACACCACATGCTCTGCCACAGGGAAGCTTCCTGAACATAATTACCTACTTTTGTTTGTTTCATTCTCATTGTTTGTCGATTTTATCATGTTGTATCAAAGTAATATTGATAAAAGTTGTGTAGTTGTATTGTAGGGTAGTATTACTGTAAAAAATGCTATGATTATGTTATAAATGTTTTTATTTGTGGAATTATCATTATTTTATGCATTACTTGCTCTACCAAACACAAAGAGAGCCAGGCAGACTGGCGACCCACTTGTGAGTGTTGCCAAGCACTTTTTTATGAGAAATTATGCAAATAAAATATTCTAAATGAATTATTTCTAGTAAATAAGTATTAATATCAGTAAATACATACATTATTGGCCACTTCGGACACAAAGGCGAGCTAAGAATAACTGCTAAGTGCATAGGGACCTCAAGCGTCAGCTGTCAAACCAACATTGCCTCCTTATCTCTCCTCCTCTTCCCTCCCTCTGAGCGGCCAGAGAAGTTTCTCGAGGGTCAATATATAGTTTTTTGTTACTTTTCTTTTTTGTTTTATCATTTTAAAAGCTTAAAAATTATTTTTGGAAAATTTAATTTTTCTCGATTTAACCTTGGGTGGGGGGGGGGGGGGGTACTGCCACCAGCAACCTAACTTAGTTAATTAAGCTGGATGGATGGTGGAGGTGTGGCTGAACCAGGGGCAGGCTGAAAGAGAATCTGATTCTTAAGTACATTCACCTCAAGGACGAAGTGTGCATACACATCTGTGTAGGTGTTCAGGATATCCTGTAGGTCGTGTTCAGTTTGAACGACAAAGGTGAGGTTGTCTGCATACTGAAGTTCGGTAATGGAAGCTGCCGACACCTTGTTTCCTGCATGGAGTCGTTTATGTTGAAAAGACCCTTCATCCGGTACTCGATGTCCACCCTGCCGGTTAAATTGGCACTGGCATGAGTAAAGAAAGCTGCCAAGAAAGTGGAAAGGAGAGTTGGTTCCAGTACACATCCTTGCTTTACCCCAGTTTGGATGGGGAAGAACTCAGACTGGGTGCCATTGTACAGGACACTGCCGTTCGAGCCATCGTGGAGTTACCTCACAATGGCGATGAATTTTGGTGAGCAGCCAAAACGGCTAAGGTTCCCCCAGAAGGCTTCCCTGTTGACCGAGTCGAAGGCCTTAGTTATATCGATGAAAGACATACAGACCACGACGCTGTTCTCTGCACTTTAACTGTATCTCGCGGGCAGGAAAGATCATTTCAGTGGTGCCACTTGATTGTCTAAGGCCACATCGTGATTCTGGGGGGAAGTTTTCCGCCTCAAGAAGAAGTGTGTTTAGGAGAACGCGGGCGATAATCTTGCCAGCTACTGATAGCAGCAGGATCCCATGGCATTTGTCACCGCCTTACCGGTCTCACTTGTTCTTATAAATATTGATGTTGAAAACGCCTTTAAGAGCTTGGAGGATTTCCTCCTTTTCCCATATACAGTATTCTCAAGGAAAGAGTGGAGACAGCTGGAAGGCATTATACACCTCAGCTGGGATTCCATCAGGCCGAGGGGCTTTGTTATTTTTCATCGGTTTGATGGCAGTAACTACCTCAGCCAGGGATGGAGGATAGCTGAGGTGGGTCAACTCTGGATGCTGATTGACCTGTTGGGAAGTCAGGACATTCACATCGGGGTTTCGGTTGAGCAGTGATTGGTAGTGCTCTTTCCAGCGCTGAAGGATGCCGGCTTTGTCTTAAGTTAGGGAGTTACTGTCTGATGAGCGGAATGGGGCTGCATCAAGAGTGATTGGCCCATAAACTGTTTCAGTGGAATTGAAAATTTCGTACATCTTGTATTGATCTGCAATTTTTTGCATTTCACATTCCTTATTTTTAAACCAGTCATTCTTTAGATTGCGAAGTTCGCGCTGGGCCGCCACTTTCTTCTTGCAGTAGGTATCAACTTTGGTCTGAGACTGAGGGTTCTTCTGCCATTCAGTTAAAGCAGCATGTTTATCATCGACGAGCACATTGATTTCCCTGTCATTTTCATCAACCAGTCCTTGTGTATTCTCTCGATCTGGCCGAGGGTCACGGTTTTTGTCATGACAGTGTCAAGAATACCCCATTCGACACTGAGATTTGGGTTGTTTGTTGTCAGGTTGTTTATCAGCCCGTATTCGAGCTGCTCTCTGAAAGCATGTGCTACCGCTGTATCCTCTAAACACTTAATGTTAAAACGTCTTCTGGAGTCTTTTTGCCTTCGCCGTTTTGGGGCAATTTGAAGTGAGAGCTTGGCTTTGATGAGCCGATGATCATTGTCGCAGTGGTCTGAGCCACACATGGATCGGGTGATAAGGACAGCTCGGCGATCTCTTTCTCTGACAATGATGTAGTCAATAAGATGCCAGTGTTTGGATAGTGGGTGTTGCCACGAACCCTTCAACTTGTCGGCCTGCCTAAACGAGGTATTGGTGATAGTGAGGTTATGGGCAGTAAACTTGCTGAGGAGGAGTAGGCCGTTGAGATTACACTTGCCTAGTCCATTTCACCCTATGATTCCCTGCCAAATGTCAGCATCTCTGCCAACTCTCGCATTAAAGTCACCTTGGTGCACAACCTTATCTTCTCTGGGGATAGAGGTTAGCATCTGTCAAGGTCGGCATAAAAGGCCTCCTTGACTTCATCCTCTGCATCCAGTGTTGGGGCGTATGCACTGATGAGGAAGGCATGACGTGAGTGATTGAGTGGGACTCGGAGCGCCATGAGATGGCAAAGCCAATTCCATAAATGCGGTTTTTCTCCGCAGTAGGCTAACCATTCCAGAAGAAGGTATAGCCAGACCCTCGTTCTGTGAGTCGGCCATCGTCTGGGAGCCGGGACTCACTAACGGCTGCTATGTCGATGTTACACTTAGCCAGCTCTTTTCCCACAAGGGCGGTTTCTCTTTCAGTTCGCTCATTTGTGCCAGTACCCAGAAGGGTCCTGACATTCCATACAGCGACCATAAGAGGTTGTATAGTTCGTTTTTGTCTTGATCTGGGATAATGATTGTGTTTTCTACCACAGAAGGATGCCCTTACTGGGTGCGGTTCCCCAGTCAGGCTATGTTTAAGGCACCTTTTCTACCTCCCTTCCCATGTGGGGTGAGCAGAGTGGCTCCTCGAAAGGGCTGCTTATTCGCACAGACAGGACCAGATTGCACTACTGCCTAGATCCCAGGGTATTACGCAGCACACACCCTCTTGTTTTCCTCACGACCACCGGGATACTATAATACCGGCAGTAGCCTCACTTCCACGATCACCGGAATACTATAATACCGACAGTACCTTCACCACAACGACCACCGGAATACTATAATACCGGCAGTAACCTCACCCCCACGACCACCGGGATTCTATATAGCCAAATGTGAGAATTTTTCCCCTTTACTCCTTTATTCCCTCCACTGTCCTCGCTGAAAGTAAATGCTTTGTTTAGTATGGTGAATATCGACCATCACGACGTAATTACTAGAGCAGCACAATAATAGTCCAAGAGACCTGAGTCTTTCCCTCGCCATGAATATGAATTAGAAGAAATGGACATTTCTGGTAATAGGGAACAGGCTTTTAACTAGATGGAAGAGGTAAATTGTATTTTCGAAGACGTGTACAGTATGTACACTCACGCTCCATAGTTTTGAAGCACCCTCTACCCCTACTCCTGACTCGAGGGAAGTCGTAGTCAGGTAAATAAAGTGTTTTTAAGTCACTAAAAAAATGTATCGTGCATATATTCTCTCAAATATTACACCATGCACTGTTATTCGTACAATCCAACGAAGCTTTGAGCTCTCACATTGCACCACTCAACGATGGGGTGGGAGGGGGAAAGTGAGATGGGGGGGGGGGGCGTTCGGTATGAAGCCAAGGCTACGACTTCCATTGAGCCAGGAGTAGGGGGTAGAGGGTGCATCGAAACTAATGGCGCTTGAGTGTTCAATGCATTAAATAGCTGGTGTTCACGAAGTGTTGTTTGTCAAATCTTCTAGGTAAATTTTTCTCCGGCATGTTCATAAAATGTTTAACCAGCCAAGATTAAAAGAAAAGAGTGAATTAGCAACCAATTCACGAAACAAATACAGCGAGTTAACCATACCTAACCTAATCTAATGAGATTTAATAATTAAGTTTGCTTGGTTGTTGTTAAGTGAAGTTGGGAGCGTTAGTATAATACATCAAGATAGATTTAGTTGGTTATGTGTGTGTTCAAATATATATTTTGTCTGTGTATGATTAAATGAACATCACCAGTGGTCCAGTGTGCATGTGTGTTTCAAAACAGTAAACAAAAACACGCAAAAATGTTTTTTACCTGAATGTACTAATTTAAAAATTTATATGAATAATGCTAAAATAATACTTACAATTATATATATATATATATATATATATATATATATATATATATATATATATATATATATATATATATATATATATATATATCTATATATATATATATATATATATATATATATATATATATATATATATATATATATATATATATATACGTGTATAATAATAATAATAATAATAATAATAATAATAATAATTGACTGTTTATTAAGATAACATGGCAGCCCGATGGCTGAAAATATACAATGAACAGAGGTGATTGGTTACAAATGGTGTGTGTGTGTGTGTGTGTGTTACTCTAAATAGGGATAATCGCCGATTCGCAATAACTTCTATGTATTTATCTTTTGGGGGAAACTTCTAACTGGCCATAAACGATCATGTAGATCAGTGTTCTTCAACCTTTTTCGGAGTGGGTGACCCTTGGGAAGCTCTGGGGCACAACCAGCTCTGTCGTGTACGAGTTTCTGGAAATTAAACATTTCCCCGCTATTCCAGATTCCACAAAAAATAATGCCGAGCCGTCACCTGTTTCGGATAGAATAGCATCAGGGGTACTAAAAATACCCCCCCCCCCCTCCTCCCACCACCCTTCATACTGTGACAACGTCAATCCACTTGTAACAGGCTTTTTTATTTTATTTCAATATAATCATTAATTTTTATTATTGTTTTTTCAACTCTTTATCGCCACTCCACTCTGGAATGGGGATATTGTTTTTATTAGGGTTTCTTTTATTATATTAATTTGTTTTCAAAACAAATAGCACACAACTAAGGTAATCGTGTTTTTAGATATTTAGATAAACAGAGTTACCGAGAAAACAATAAGGAAAATCATAAGAAAGTGAATAGTCTGATAGGCGATGCATAAAGCAGGCTAATAGTTCAACTGATTCACGAGACTTTCTCGTACCTAAATAAACTATGAATATAGTCACTATAGGTTATGTTAGGTTAGGTTAGGTTAAGTTTGGTTAGGTTAGGTTAGGTAAGGTTAGGTTAGGTTAGGTTAGGTTAGGTTAGGTTAGGTTACGAGAATGTATAGGTCTCGTTTCACATATTGTTGATTTTGCAAATAAACAACAATGCGTATTAACATTTGTCCGTTTATTGCTTTGCCTAGGTATTGTATAGAATTCTTCGGTAAAGTATAAAAGATCAGATTAAAAGAAGCCAATTTAATAATTTTCCAAGGCTAGAATTCTGAAGGTGGTCCCCATTTACTCTGACCACCTACGTGATATGGGTAGTCCCCATTAGAGGTTCACTGCGCCATAAGCTCGTTGAACAGGCTTTGTGTGAAATATAACAGAGTCTAGGACTGCTTTTAGTATCCTGGTGGTGTAGAGGTAGAGTTCCCTGGTGACAGTCATGCGCTCGAGGGCCGTGGGTTCGAATCCTGGCAGGTTGTGGTGTTGATTGTATGTAGAAGTCCGCCTGCTTTATTGGGCTAATGAAATATATATGAATCCTCTTGTTTCGAGGCCGGATTTGGTAAAACGTTAATCTGACCCCCTACGTCATACGGGTAGTCCCCATGAGAGGTTCACGGCGCCATAAGCTCGTTGAACAGGCTTTGTGTGAAATATAACAGAGTCTAGGACTGCTTTTAGTATCCTGGTGGTCCAGAGGTAGCGTTCCCCGGTCACAGTCATGGGCTCGTGGGCCGTGGGTTCGAATCCTGGCAGGGTTAGGTGTTGAATTGTATGTAGAAGTCCGCGTGCTTTATTGGGCTAATGAAATATATATGGATCCTCGTGTTTCGAAGCCGGATTTGATAAAACGTTACTCTGACCACCTACGTGATACGGGTAGTCCCCATTAGAGGTTCACTGCGCCATAAGATCGTGGGTTCGAATCCTGGCGGGGTGAGGTGTTGATTATATATATATATATATATATATATATATATATATATATATAAGACTGAGTCTTTCTTTACCACTGTGGAGATAAAATACTCGACACTATGTAATAAAATTACGCCTTCGTGGTGTGTTTTCTATTTTTCACTCTCTGACCCAAACATCCACCCCATCTTCCGCCCATGACAAGTTTGTTTTCCGCCCAATACTTTTCCATAGGCGTGAAAAATGTATTTCAACAGTGGTGTTGTGCTATGAAAAAGCAGCACACGGCGGTGTTAATTTAGAGTTAAAGACTTTGACTAAAATAAATGAAGGGAGTTTATGACACACGGGGAGGTTCACTTGGTGACTAGCAATGCTCTGGATGGATTCATCTCAACAGCACAGGGAAAGTGTATTCTGGGACGAAATTGGTTGGGCACAATTAAACATGTAGGTTGCTTTAACAATTTCAAAACTAAATTATCCTGAATGTTTGAAATTCAATCAATTAATGACTTACATGGTATCCCCTGGTCGAGAGTTGCAGGAATGTGTTAGAACCATTTTTCTGTCTGTAATTAATTTGGCTTCTGCTCACGAACTTTTTCATTGACTCGCTGATTGATTCCAGTTGTTTAGTCAGAGTCTTGTTTGAAGGTGTTGGCTGTGTTACCATATATATATACATATATACATATATATATATATATATATATATATATATATATGTGTATATATATATGCTGATAACCACCAGGAAAGAAGAAAACACGAAGTTCCCAAGCGCTTTCGTGTAATTCACATCTTCAGGGGTGAGTACAGACTAGATAGAGTAATGCAGAACAAGATGAATATATACAGAGGAGGGTGAGACCAGGTCCACAATGGTCAGGTAATGACCCTACTAATCTTTAAATGGCACACAACGGTTGGTGGTTGGGTCAGATGGGACAGTGACCCGCCCTCTCACCTGATCACAAATCTTCTTAATTACAAAGTTGTCCAGCTTGTACATACCGTTACTCAAATTCATGTTGAATGCTTCGGTATGTTTAATAAGACTAGATTCTATGATGTTCCTACTATCAATTGAATTACATGGTAATATTGAGGAGGCATTATCCCAGTCAATGCAATGCTTGTTATCCCTCAAATGAACAAACAGAGCATTGGATTCCTGGCCTGTCCTGACACTGTATTTGTGTTGTTTAATTCTAGTTACAAGATCTTTACCTGTCTGGCCTAAGTAAAACATATTACATTCCTTGCAAGGAACTTTATAAATGCAACCAATTGTGTTGTTGGGGGAGTTCTTGATTAACATTTGTTTAACAGTGCATGAGTTTTTAAATGCCACATTGACGTTCCAAGATTTTAGCTGTGCCGGAATGTGTGAGAAATTTTTGTGAAATGGTAATATTAAGATATTCTTATGGTCATGGGTGGGCTTGGGATCAGTTCTATAAAAAGTTTTCTTAGTAATGTTTAAGCATTTATCTATGAAAGATCTAGGGTATTTAAGGTTTGAGCCAATATTATATATATATTTGTATTCCTCATCGATGAATTCCGGACTGCAAATTCTCAAGGCACGTAAAAACATTGTTGTAAATACTGACTGTTTGACTTTATTATGGTGGGCAGAATAATAATGAATGTATGAACACACATTGGTTGGTTTTCTATAAATACTGAACTTAAAAGTGTTACCTATTCTGTGTATCAGACAGTCTAGGAATGGCAATTTACAGTCTTGCTCTAATTCCACAGTGAATTTGATCGAGGGGGCTAAGTTGTTAAGTTGTGGTAGGAAAACTTTTAGGTCCTCATTACATGGCCAGAGACATAATACATCATCAACATATCTAAACCAGACTGCTGAGGGTGGTAAAATATTACTTAATAGTTTCTTTTCAAAGAATTCCATATATAGGTTGCTTAATACAGGTGAGAGTGGATTACCCATTGCCATACCAAATTTTTGAGCATAATATTCCCCATTGAATTCGAATTTGCAATCCTTAATACATAGTTTGATGAGTTCGATGAAGTCATCTTTCGAGACGGGCAGTGAAATGTTATCCAGGGAATCTATGAGGAACTCTAGTAAATCATCAACTGGGACCTTTGTAAAAAGTGACGTTACATCAAAGCTGACCAGTTTAAAATCATGATTAATGTGCAAGTTATTGAGTTTATCAACCAGATCCATATTATTCTTGATATTGGAGTTAGAAATGTTGCCAACTAGGGGGTTTAGTAAAGAAACTAACCATTTAGATAGTTTATAAGAGATTGACCCAACAGAGCTAATGATGGGTCTTGCTGGGTTATTGGGCTTGTGGGTCTTGATTAAACCGTACATGTAAGGCAGTGGAGGGGACGTTGAAGTAAGATGTTTAATGAGAGTAGCTTTGCCTCTCAATAGGGACTTATGTTTTTGTTGAACTGGGTGTTGACAGTGTTGAGAGGATTATTTATGAGTTTAGAATATGTTGTAGTGTCACATAAAAGGTCATTCATTTTTGAGATATAGTCATCTTTGTTTAAAATCACTACTGTGTTGGCTTTATCTGCTTTAGTGACATGTAGATCCTTATTTTTCTTAAGGGCTTGGAGTGCTTTGGTGAATCTTTCTGGACAGTTTGAAACACAAGGCTTGGACATAGATGCATACACAACACCTTTACACATGTTCACTTCTTCACTTGTCAAATTACTGAATTTCTCCAAATTGCAAAATGCTCTGGCTATATCAACACTGTCGACTCCCTTGTTGGAACCATCAAAACTTAAACCATAGCCGAGGGCACACAAGGTATCATTGTCTAGTTGTTTAGAGGAGAGATTCACTACACAGTTGTTATTGGCATCCTTAGTCCAATCACTATTTCTAATAAGGAGTGCCAATTTGTGGTCTATCTTGGCTTGAAGATCAGAACGCTCACGTCTCAGGTTATCAAAACAGTAGTCCAACATGAACTTTTTCCAATAACTCGGTATGGTCATGATAAAAGCGCGCTTTTTTTGTCTTACAATACGGAAGGCTTCATCCACTTCAATTTTCTTTATTTCAAAATGTTTCTTAAGGATGATTTCTTGGAACTCATCAAAGGGGCGGTCAGACATCTTGTAATTAAGAAGATTTGTGATCAGGTGAGAGGGCGGGTCACTGTCCCATCTGACCCAACCACCAACCGTTGTGTGCCATTTAAAGATTAGTAGGGTCATTACCTGACCATTGTGGACCTGGTCTCACCCTCCTCTGTATATATTCATCTTGTTCTGCATTACTCTATCTAGTCTGTACTCACCCCTGAAGATGTGAATTACACGAAAGCGCTTGGGAACTTCGTGTTTTCTTCTTTCCTGGTGGTTATCAGCATATACCTAGATCACGCGCACCTACAGTGATTTACTTGCATATATATATATATATATATATATATATATATAGATATATATATATATATATATATATATATATATATATATATATATATATATATATATATAGATATATATGCATATTTTTCATACATTTAATAATACCAGATACACCATATAAGGAAATATATTTTTCCCTGGTGATAGTAGTAATAGTAATAATAATAATAGTCATTTACAATTACTCAGTAATTAATTTTTTTTTTCAAATTAAGTTCAATTTATTACCATTACAAATTACAAGTATCTCACACCTGACCATCTGTGTTCTGGAGAGCGAACCTCCCCGGACCTGACTGTGTAGCGTTAATGACGACCTCCACCAAATAATTTCAAAGTTACCAGGAAAAAATTATATACAGTATCTTTCTTTGACTTGCCTTTTGAGTAATTTGAATACGATTTGTAAAACGTGGGTCTATGTAATCAGGGATTTTGTTTATATTTACACTCTGGATTAGGTGGAAAGAAATTAAAAAAATTGTGTAAGTCGGGAGGACAAACTCTGATCATTTTTCTATTAGAATTTTTGTTAAGCTCCTCATGCAATTACTTTTGTCAATATTGACGTGAAATATAAAATTCTGGTTATACGTTGTAAAGCTTTGTAAATATTTCCTGTCCATCTCTTTATTACACGCCACATTCTTTTATGCATTTATTCGGACGTTTTATATAGCATGGGGTAATATTTCTGTGAGCTGGAGGTGACTGAGTCGTTTATTATCAGCGTTTGTAACACGAAATGACTTTGGACTGATCAGAGATACCTGTGTGAAGATAAGACCTCCCTAATGTTTACTGTATATTCCTTAAGGTGGATATTTATTAACAGGTAAAATATTAAGGTGTTCAGCTTCAGCAAATTTTCATTTGTTTCAAGCTATTTGTACTGACAGTAAACTTCCTTATTTAATATATACAGTTGTTTATATAAATTTCACTGAAATCCCATTGTAGGGGAAGGTACAACAGAAAACGAGAGCACTGTATATCTTCTCACAACTTATTCTTTAGTCAAATACATATTTCTCCAAACTGTTAGCTACCTGCAACTTAGAAGAATAATTATCTTAGTGTATCCTATGTTTCCAGACTTTATGGCCATCACACACACACACGCGCGTATGCAATTGCATTATATCGTATGGATTACAATGACCTGGAAGGAAAGGGTTTGAATGAAATACATATGGAAAGACAGTTTCTCAGCCGTGTAGCGTCTTCAGGCAAGACGTTTTCTGAATTAAATAATCGTACACCCAGGCGAAACTTGCTGAAGTGTAGTGTCCAGGGGCAAGGCTGCCACAGAGCAGGTAATCATAATTGCCAGGTAAAGTCCTATTATGAAAGGCGTCTCTTATGACGTGGGATCCAGCATATATATATATATATATATATATATATATATATATATATATATATATATATATATATATATATATATATATATATATATATATATATATATGCAAGTAAATTACTGTATGTGCGCGTGATTTAGGTATATGCTGATAACCACAAGGAAAGAAGAAAACACGAAGTTCCCAAGCGCTTTCGTGTAATTCACATCTTCAGGGGTGAGTACAGTCTGTACTCACCCCTGAAGATGTGAATTACACGAAAGCGCTTGGGAACTTCGTGTTTTCTTCTTTCCTTGTGGTTATCAGCATATATATATATATATATATATATATATATGTATGTATATATATATATATATATATATATGTATATATGTATATATATATATATATATGTATATATGTATATATATTTTATGAAAATCCACAATGAAAACGTGGATAAGATAAATCTTGATAAAATCACACGGGAAAATGGAAACAACGGAGTACCTTAGCTTTCGTCTTTATTCAAGACATCTTCAGAGGCAACTGGATTACATGGACAGAGAGAGGCTTAAATATACAGGGTGACCTAAAAACATGAGGTCAGGTCAAAATGATGACATCCACTAATCCCCACACCAACACACACGTAGAGGAGCTTAAGAGAAGGGTGGTGACGTGACTAGTCAAGTCAGGTCAGAAAAAAAGGGGACCCACAAAATAATTATCATACATCTAGATCAAAGGTTTTTAAAGCATTTTTAACCTTGGGCCACTGACAAATAAATTTATGTAACATATTATCAGTTTTGAACTGACCATCACTAAGGTTTATTGATTTTAATTCCTTAATCAAACTAGCTTCAACAAGAAGTCTTTCTGTGACACGAGATGATTTGAAAACTTCTAAGCTTTTTTCCCAAGCAATGGGGTGATTATTATTCCTAACATGAACGAACAAGGCACTGCTTTCAGATGCAGTTCTAATATTATACTTATGTTGTTTGATTCTGAGTTGCAGTGTTTTTCCTGTCTGACCTACATAATTACAATTACATCTGCTACATGGAATACAATAAACACTACCATTTACATTCAAACTTGGGCTATTCCTTATTAACATATTAGTAATGGTTGAGTCATACTTGAAAACAACATTAATATTTAGAAGCTTGAGGGACCGAACTAACGGGACAAATTCATTACGATAGGGCAGAGTCAAAATATTCTTAAGTGTAGGAACATGTCTGGTTTGAGAGGAATGAAAGGATTTTTTAGCCCTATTAAAACAACGATCAACAAACACAGAAGGGTACCCAAGTTTATGTGCAATAGAACGAATGTGTTTCAATTCATCGTCAATAAATTCAGAGTCACAAATACGCAGACATCTTAAGAACATAACAGAAAAAACTGACATTTTGGTAGACTCAAGGTGATTCGATAAAAAGTGAATGAAACTGTCTACCTGTGTGGGCTTTCTATATACCTTGAATTTATAGTTTTGGCCATTTCTCATGATAAGCATATCAAGAAATGGAAGGGATTCATTTATTTCTCTTTCAATTTTGAACGTAATACTAGGGACAATATTATTAAGTTTGTCTAAAAATTCAAATGGGTCACTGTTTTTAGGCCAAAGATGTGAATTACACGAAAGCGCTTGGGAACTTCGTGTTTTCTTCTTTCCTGGTGGATATCAGCATATACCTAGATCACGCGCACCTACAGTGATTTACTTGCATATATATATATATATATATATATATATATATATATATATATATATATATATATATATATATATATATCTTGATAAAATCACACGGGGAAAATGGAAACAAC